>VWPU01011673.1:0-412361 GCA_013398955.1 Callaeas wilsoni
ACCAGGTGTGCCAAACCAATACATACACCCATAGAGAAAGGTCGAGAGACCTGTGTTTGACTTGGCATTTTTATATTGGATTATAAACTGATCTCAAGCAAATTACTTCCCTGCACTGAAAACCAAATTACAATATGTAAAACTGAATTTTTTATGTTTTCCTGCTTCTTAAATTTCTTCGACATGTCTGGCCCAAAAGTGATGTGTAGAAGTGGAGATAATGTTCACTTCCATGTACCTCATTTTGTCGCAGATTCAATTTTGGTTTTATTAACTGTGCTTTAGAGTAATCTATTCTGAAGGACGTTACAGGTAACAGCAAGAAAAATATACATGAACAGGCATCACTTATTGCATTTACTGCAATTATTATTCTTAAAAAAATACCCCTATTTACATACCTATTGTTTCCTATATATCACTTGAACAGATATAGAACTTCCCTTTCCTTTCCTTTCCTTCCTTTTCTTTTCTTTTCTTTTCTTTTCTTTTCTTTTCTTTTCTTTTCTTTTCTTTTCTTTTCTTTTCTTTTCTTTTCTTTTCTTTTCTTTTCTTTTCTTTTCTTTTCTTTTCTTTTCTTTTCTTTTCTTTTCTTTTCTTTTCTTTTCTTTTCTTTTCTTTTCTTTTCTTTTCTTTTCTTTTCTTTTCTTTTCTTTTCTTTTCTTTTCTTTTCTTTTCTTTTCTTTTCTTTTCTTTTCTTTTCTTTTCTTTTCTTTTCTTTTCTTTTCTTTTCTTTTCTTTTCTTTTCTTTTCTTTTCTTTTCTTTTCTTTTCTTTTCTTTTCTTTTCTTTTCTTTTCCTTTCCTTTCCTTTTTCCTTTCCTCTCATGAAATGAAAGTCATGCTACTGTGATTCATCCTTCTCCAGAAACATTTTACACATTGAGAAGCAATTTGTATAGTATTTTTAATTCTGAAAAAAATTGCTTCTAGGAACAATTATAGGAGCATATCTACAAAGGATGGTGTTTAATTATTCAAGATCATGCCTGAGTTCCCTGCTTTAGATTATAATATTAATAAAAGCATCTGTGAAATGTTATTGCCATTTTTCAGTTATACCTCTCTTCTAAAAAAAAAATCCTCCTCTTATTTTTCAGCAAAGTAATCAGCTTCATTCTTTTGATTTACTATTCTTAGATTTTTAATTTATTTTAATACTGCCTGCTAATTTCTCTTCTGGGAAAAACTACACACCCAAAATATTTTGCTTTTAGTTTCCGTTTTGTTTATTACTGGTACTTTGTAGGGTAGAAAACTTGATAGACTATGTCATGAATTAATGAATTCACATTTTTTATTTTTAAAGATGACAAATTTTTGGCTTAAAGAGGTAGCGTCAACCAATAGCTACTGAAACCAGATGTGTAGACCACATGATTATAGAAAGAATGTTATAGGCAGTACAGAGACCATGCAGCACTACATTAATCATTATCACACCTCTATCTACAGGTGGTCAAGGTTTCTATAAACTTTTAAAGAGATTTCAAAGAAGAACTGAAGAATAAAGAAATGTTTTTCCAGACATGATGGAAAATGTAATGGTGAAAAATTCAACAAGCATGCATTTAAGTAGGTCAGCTGATGGGAGGCTGTTGTGAATTAATGTAGTTGTTGCAAACATGAAATAATCAGTAGGGCTGGCACATATTAACTTTTTTTTTCTACTATTTGCTCTTTTTTTCTAGTGGAGTAAACTACACCTACCTTTTCATAAACCTTTTCTTTTCTTGTCTTTAAATCAGCCCCTAGGCATTTGTGTTACTGATGCAGGCAAATTCTTTCAGATCCCCAGCCTTCTGCTACAATTAGGTCTTTTACTTTGATCTTCAAATTGTTTTGTCTAAGCCCAACTAGAACCTAGACTCCTCTGGGCAAGAACTCTGTACAAAATACACAGTTGAGACTCAGGAAATACTAGCATCTTTTGTAAAAGAAGTATTATAGCCCAAATATATAAAACATGAACAGCTCAGATATAACATATGAACCATTATCTCAATCAACATATAGAAAACATGGAATTTAGCAATGTAAGAAAAATCCCAGCAGGAATTTTTTTTTTTAATTAAAAAAAAAAACACACAAAGAAACAAAAAAAAACCCCTCAAAATTAAAATTATATTTTTGGAAAATAGGAAAAGGAATTGAGAGGTCATTAGTTTCCATCTTATTGTCTTCCTTTGCCAAGATTTCTGCCTTCCCTGCCAAAGAGCTTGCTAATTCATTCCTAATTATAACCTGTATGTTAAATTCCATCTCTAACAATATTAATAACCAGTTGATGATTTTTGGCTCTTACCCCGGAATCTTTTATTCTTTCCTATCATCTGGTCCAAAATCTCCTCTGCTGTCCTGTGTCTCATTATTACAAGTCCTTTTCCTGCCTATGTGAAGAATTGGACACCTTTCTTCCCATCTGATATCTTGCAGACTATAATTGGTTAGCGAAATTTAGTTATTCAGTGTGAATCCTGAGCTCACACACTGCAGCTAAGATTTCATCTGCTGCAATTTGTCAGGTGAGATTTCAGGAGCCTAAACAGAGGCAGCTAGCTCCATCTGAGACATCCAAGTATCTGAGACATCTGCACCAGACTGACATATGATATAAAACCTTGAGGGAAGTTTTGCTGTCCTGAACTTGCAGCTGGAAGTCATAAAATTTCCTGGAGCTACTAAGGTAATACTATACAACCTGCTTTACCAACGCATACATGCTCACAAGGTGAGAACCAAACATGATTCTGATATTAAAGGCAACAAGAGGCAAAGATACATTAAAAATGTGTTTCTGAATGTCTTTTTTATAATTTGAAGATAAGAAATATAACTGTGTGAGATACATATGTCTACACTAGTCTAAGGAAATTAGAAATAAGCAGCAGTATTTTATAATGCCTTTAAAGCAGAGGTTGCTTACCTTTTTTTTAATCTGAATTTTTGAAAAATTAGTCAACCAATCTTTATCTAGCTATGCAATTTTTCATCAACTTACTTATTTGTCAAAAGTCTCCAGTTTCATTTCAGCCAGGAGAGTGTTACTTTCTCACATCTTTTAATAAACTGAAGCCCAGAATATTTTTGCACTCATTTTACTCTAAACACAGGAGTCCAAATTATACTCATGCAAGTGCATAACGTCAAACACATGTAAACATCTTTCTAGAGTCAGAACATATTTTACAGATTATGAACTGACAGAGAACTAGGTAAAGAAAAAAATATTTCTGCAGAATAATGATTTGATGATTTATTTCCTTTTTATACTAGGTAGTGAGATATGTCTAAGAAAATACAGATTTGAAATAAGCCTTTTCTGACCTTTAACCACCTGCTTTTGTCTCTTGTAATCTGGAAATGGCTTAAATTTTGTTCTAGACTAATAAATGTAGAGTAAAGCAGAATTTAGTTAGAGAAACAAAATAGTTTCAGCAATTTATAAGGAAGAATCAAGTACGTTATAGCAACTTGTGTTGTTTACAATATCGTAAAAAGGAAACTCCAGTGGAACTTTCATCTTGTTTTGCCAAAAGACTGATTAATCAACTTTAAGAGTTCTTTAGCCTCCTTGGCATCCAACCTTGATGTATTTCAGTTACCGTTTGGACATCCCAAAACCAATTGTTTTAGACATGAGTTAAATAAGCAAACAGTTTTTGAGCTGGTAGTGTCAAAGCCAAAAGTGAGACTTATGTCAAGATGTTTGCTCCACAATGGTAGCAGTACAGCCAAATGAAAACAGAAATTTAACCATGCAAAGTGGAGCGACCAATATGATATTTCTGGCGAAAATATAAATCAAAGTTAGCAGTGCTCAGTCTCCTGCAGGAAGATCATTTTTCTACACCCAAATCAATTTAGATGTGAGTCTGCGTCCGTACCATAGTGAATTGACAGTAATTATTCTGAAGTCAGGTGTAAAAGAGATAATGACTCAAAGTACATGATACATTTAAATCTCTTTACTTAATTATCTTGAGGTCAGAATATGCTTAATTTTCTTGGGTGAGCAGTAATAGAAGGGCAAGATATAAGTTTACTTTTCCAGGCTTAGATTCTGTTAAGCTTCTCTTAGCTTCTTCCTTCTGCCCATTGGATGGGGTGATGCATGGTGATGCACAGCTGTACAGCAGTAGACTAATCAAGCTGCAAATGAGGACAGACCAATTAGCTAGTTCCTCTTTCTTGACCTAGGGTCAAAACAATTAAAACTATCTAAAGAGATCTAGTAAATTTATGCAAAATGAATGCCACAGAAAGGCACATCTCCTGCTCAGTTATCTCCCTACTTGCTGTCGTGATCACACCCTACATGCATAGGAATTGATTTCTCAACTTGAGTACAAATTAAGCTTATTTGTTCTGGATATTTTTTGTTTTGTTGATTGGTTTGGCTTTGGAGGATTTTGGGGTTGTGCTGGGTCTTTTCCTTGGTTGGTTGATTGGTTGGTTGGTTGGTTGGCTGGTTGGTTGGTTGGTTGGGCTTTTTTGTGATGAGGGTTTAATTAAATGAGTAGTTTATCTCTAATATACATACATTTTCCTTGGGTTTCTCTCACTTGAACTACATATCTGACTAGTATCATAAACTTTGTAGTACTAAATTTGCTGAAAGCATTTTGTATCACCTGCAAATTAGGTGTGCTTTAAATCTCAGCAACTGCTGTGTGATAGCAATGATTTCACATTTTAGTAAAAGTCAACAAAAATATCTGCTGTCTTATTCTGTTACTGTGGTAACTAATTCTTAGTACTATAATCAAACTAGTGAAATAAAGAATTTTCAAAGAGGAAAATCAGCTTTTAGTCCAGAAACATAAAGTTTCAAAGTGACAGAGCCTTTACTGGCCTTTTCATTTTTTTTCTGAATGTATGTAATCTGGCAATTTTTAATACTGTAGTCTAACAAAGACTTCTTTCTATTTTACAAATGTATAGAAACTGCTTCCTTCTATTGTGACTGACCAATAACACCCTAAAAATGGAAGAAGGGTCAATAGAGGCAGGCAAATGTGATTGTTGTAGCTTAGGAATGGACATACACAAGTCACAGAATCACAGAATCACAGAATTAACTAGTTTGGAAAAGACATTTGAGATCATTGAGTCCAACCTGTGACCTAACATCATCTTATCAACTAAGCCATGGAACTAAGTGCCATGTCCAGTCTTTTTTTAAACACCTCCGTGGACGGTGACTCTACCACCTACTTGGCCAGCCCATTCCAATGCCCAATCACTATTTTTGTGAAGAATTTTTTCCCTGATGTTCAGCCTAAACTACTCCTGGCACAGCTTAAGACTGTGTCCTCTTGTCCTGTCACTGGTTGCCTGGGAAGACCATGGGCCCTCCATGGACTGCTCCCATGAGTGTGGGAGCAGCTGACAGATGTCATTACCAGGTCATTTTCAATAACCTTTGACTGATCATGGCAACAGGAGGAAGTGCTCAAAGACTGGAAGAAAGCAACTCATATTTTAAAGAAGAGCAAGAGGAAGGTCCAAGGGAATTACCTGTCAATCAGTCTCACCTGGTGATGGAGAGAGTTGGGACTACTTAGCCTAGAGAAGAAAAGGCTCAAAGAGGGTTTCATTAATGTACATAAATAACTGAAAGGCAGTGGCAGAGACGACAGGGCAAATTCGTTTCATTGATGTCCAGTAAGAGGATAAGAGACAATGGGCCCAAACTGAAACACAAGAGCTTTGTCCTGAACATCAGGAAACTGTTTTGTAAGGGTGACTAAGCACTGGGACAAGTTGCCCAGAGAAGTTGCGGTTTCTCCATCCTTAGAGATATTCAAAGGCTGCCCAGACATAGTCCTTGGCACCTACCTCTAGGTGTCTGTGCTCAAGCAGGGATTCAGACCAGATGACCTCCAGAGGACTCTTCCAATTTCAAACATACTGTGAATCACACTGGTGTTGAGATTGAATTGTATATTGCATTTCCTGCATTTTATAAAGTGCAGCTTCAATTTATATTGTATTCTTTGCATATTTGGTATCACTCTGCTAAATCAAAGATTTCATGTAATGTAAAATATCTTAAATTAGATGCGTTTCATATTAAACTTTATACCCTTCCTGTATGGAATATCTAAAATAACCCCATTGAAGAGTATTGGAATCTGATATCTTGCCATAAAGATCACTAACAATACTTCATACAAGCAGAGACCATTAATTTTACTGTAAATATGTGAGGTACACAAAAAGCTAATTCCATATGGAAGAATTAAATACTCACAGACTGTGAAACAAAAACTTTGCTAGTCCTGGATTTTATTGTCCTATGCTGGGTCTGATATGTATTTTAATTACCAAGATTATATTTCCTCTACTGTACTTCAATACTAAGACAGGGTCTTTGAAGCAGAAACTCTAGAATTTTTGCTCTTTTGTTCTCATTTGATTTTTTTAAATGACAGACAGCTTGACTGGCCTATGTACTTTTTTCCTATCTAAACTCTCAAAAACACTGAAACAACTGTAGGCTTATAATAAATAATTTCAACTTCTGAATGGGTAATAATTTCAGAAATCAGCTCCCTTTTATCACCTATTTTATATCTTTGCTAGAAACCCAGTGTCACCCACAATTCTTTCCAAGATGGATTTAACTGTGGGGAAAACTGATGGTGGCATGACCCTTTTTTTCTTTAATTTACCTCAAATTTACCAGCATTATTAGCTTTAAAATATATGTGGCATATATATTTTTAAAAAAATGGAACTTTTGTCAAAACCTATCCTACCTTTTTAGCTTCCAACAACCACAGGGAAGATCATCCACTAGGAGTCATCTTGCCTCCTTGGATGTCCAACCCATAAAAGATTTTATTTTTTTCTTTTTCACTTATTCAGCATATTACCTCTTTTTTTTAATTTTTTTTTTATTTTTTCTGTTTTCTTCTTTTTTTTTCCCAGAGCAATAACAGCACATTTTTCATTTCTTTTCCCTGTGCAATGATATGGCATTTAATATATCCAGTTAATTTGTACTGATGAATACCTAGTTAAGGTAAACCTATTTTTCAAAGCAAGGTATGGGCATAAACATTGAAAACTATTTCATTAAGTCAGTGACCTTTATAAAATGAATTCCTGTTGATAAAACGGGATACCACCTAAAGGCAGAAAGAAGGGAAATAGAATTTATGTGTGTATTTGTTTTCAAGACTGATATCCAGGAAGAAAACTAGAGGGACAGCTGACATCAAAAGTACAAGAAAACATCTACAACAGTTCTTCTAGCTCTGAGCACTGTAAAATATATGTTTTTATTTTATTTTAATTTGAAATAATAGCAAGTTCCCAGTGTCTGGTTCATTTTAATTTCATACCTAATACTAATGGAGTTTAATACTGTAATTTTATCTAAGGAGTTTTGCATTTATGCAAGCATGAAACTAATGCACTTTCAAATATCTTTGTTTCAATGTAAGGAAAAATATATGTTAGGGTAAACGACAGAAAGCAGGAGCATGTAAACTATTTTCTCCTATTACTCCATAACTGAATAGCTTAATTGCCCAACGAATCTGCAGACACTAAGTAGGCTTCTAGCGGTTGTCCTCTGGATTATTGTCAGAGCCTCCAGGGAAAATAATCATTGCAGTAATGACAACTTTTAAGGTAAACAGTGTTTCTATTAAATCAAAACATCAGCATTTGGGTAGACTAGAATCTCATTTATTTACATCAATAAAATATGTACCTTAGGACATGCTAGGTCTCAGTTGAGTAATGTATTGCATTTTGCAGTGTTTTTAGAAAGAATGAATAATGACAGTAGAAAGGCTTGGATTCATTAAAAAAAAAAAAAAAAACAAATTCTGAAGCTGTGCAGCTCTTTATTTAGAAGGAGCTTGTGATATGAGCTGACACTTACTTTGTTTAGACAAGTGTCATAACTTTAGTTCACTGACTAAATTTTCTGAAATCAAACAGGGCAATATTTCTGCACCACACTAGGTAAATAATACCAGCAACAGGGGAACAACAGTTTCAGACTGATTTGGAGTGAAACTCTAAAGAAAATAATTTTGAAAGTAATGGCATGATTTGACTTAATCTAAATGTTTGTCAAAGATGAGCTGCAAATAGAAGGGCTGAAATTTAGTCACCACATCTCTGGGTTTCCCCTTAAATTATACTTTTATTGTCTAGCCCTTTCTTGTGCTCCAAATCCTATTTATTCTTGTACTGAGTTTGCATGGCCAGGTTTTGATAGCCAGGGGCTACAGAGGTGGCTTCTGTGTGAAGCTGCCAGAAGCTTCCTCCATGTCCAGCAGAGCCAATGCCAGCTGGGTCCAAGACAGACGTGCTACTGGCCAAGGCTGGGTCAATAAAAATGGTGGCAATGCCTCTGTGATAACATATTCAAGAACAAAAAAATAGCTATTGCGAAGATGTATCTGTGGCCAGAGAAGAGAGGGGTGACAATGTGAGATGAACAGCTCTGAAGACCAAGGTCAGTGGAGAAGAAGAAGCAGTTGCTCCAGGTGCCCAAGCTGAGATTCCTTGACCGCACATGGTGAAGACCATGGTGAAGAAGGTCGTCCCCCTGCAGCCCATAGAGGACCACAGGGATGCAGAGATCCACCTGCATCCTCTGGAGGAGACCCACTCTGGAGCAGGTGGATGCCTGAGAAGAGGCTGTGAACCCATGTGAAACCCACAGTGGAGCAAGCTCCTGGTAGAAACCTGCAAACTGTGGAAAGAGGAATTCACACTAGAGCAGGTTTCCTGGTAGGAATTCCAACCCTGTGTGGGACCACATTGGAGCAGCCTGTTCTTGAGGGAGTGCACCCCATGGAGGAGTGTCCCACGTTGGAACAGGAGAAGGACTCCTCTCCCTAAGCAATGGCAGAAATCTGTGATGAACTGATCATAACCCCCATTCTCCATCTCCCTGCACAACTGAGGGTGAGAAGGTAGAGCTGGGAATGAGGGAGGGGTGGGAGGAAGGTGTTTTTGAAGTCTTATTTTACTTCTTATTATCCCACTATGATTTTTTTAGTAATAAATTTAATTAATATCTCTAATTCAAGTCTGTTTTGCCTGTGGTGGTATTTGGTGAATGATCTCTCTCTGTCCTTACTTCAACTCACGAACCCTTCATAATATATTCTTTTCTCTGTCCAGCTGTGGAGTAGAATGATAGAGAGGCTTTGGTGGGTGCCTGGCATCCAGCCAGGGTCAACCTTACAGTTCTCAAAATCATATTGCTGATTTCTTAGGCATTCAGTGATCTATGCTGTGATACCTCATTCAAGTCTGTCTTCTCCTTCATTTTTCTATACACAATGTTTATTGCTCTTCATTGGAGTCCAAATCTGACTCCCAGTGTATAATTCTTCATTGTTACAAATCAATGTCTTCCTGAAACAGATTTTAAATAAGGCATTACAGAAAAGGCAGAGACTGAGAAAGGCATTTTAGGAGCAGGAACAGAACAAAATTAAATGAAATGACACGCTATCTCAATATAAAATTTGCTCAGGAATTTTTAGGAAAAATTGGTATAGATTTAAAGGACAGAATTAAGCCTGCTGTCTTTCCCTGGTAACAATATATCCTGCAAATGTTAGTTATGATTCTTGCTTCCCCAATGCTTCAAATAATTCAAAGTCCTCCAATGCTATCAATGTCCTCAAGGTGAGTTTTCCACCAGTAAATTAATTTTTGCCTATACCAGCACTGTCTGCTATCTAGCACAGGAATTTTCCTTCCTGCTTCTTTAGGCAAAGGATGTATTTGTAGAGTGTAGCTGTATTCTGTTGCAGGCACCACTTGGCTTTTCTAGCCAACTCACGCTCCCTCATGACTCATTTATTCTGCGTGTTACTGTATGCATCAGAGAACAAAGATTTGTACCAAAAGGCTTACTTTGGAATAGGGAGTGCTACGACCTTTTGTGCTATGCTGGATTAGGAAGCAGGACTGATCAGTTCCAGCAGTCTGCCATGCTCCCAGGATGCCTAGATTATCCAATCTATGGTGCTGGTCTGGGCCACGTAATATTAGAACTTTATTTCTGTTCTACCTTGAATAATATGATACTTTAACTTAGGACTTTTTGATTATTATTTTTTATAATTCCCTATTTTATAATTCCCCTCTTACTGGAAGTACTGTATCTGCAGACATTGAACGCACACACTGTTCCCCAATTAACAGTCAATGCAGATTTTTTTTTCCTCTTAGCTAACCAGAATGGAGTTTCTAGCAGGCATAATTGCTAAAAGTCATTAATGTCACTTAAATCTTGGTTTATTTTAAAATTTGAAAACAGATCCTAAATACATCACAATATTCATGCCACATTCCCTTGGTCAACACGCTGTATTCATAATCTCAAATAATACTTATTTTCTATAATTTTCCACTGCTTTCTGTTTAGTTTAAGCTGCACATTGTTGTTTCTTTTCTTTTAATTCTTATTATCTTTGTTTACAATGTCTTAAAGTTATGTTTCCCAGGCAGCAAGATCTCAGTAATCTTTTAGCATAAAAAGGTGTCCTTTTTTCAAGAAAGTCTTACTGTTTCTTCCCCTCAATAGGAAGACCTCTGTCAAATATGTTGGCTATTCCTCCATAAGACTGGAAAAAATGAGTGAAAAAATAAAGGAGCTAAGATTAAGGATGACTTCATCCTTGTCATATTCTTAGTTTCTTCCTCTGCTTTCTTGTACTGCTTTCGAATGTTTCATACCAAAGATAGCAGCCAAAATAATCTTTTCTTCTGCTAGTTCAAAAATATTCTCTTTCTCTGGAGGGCATTCTACTCCTGTCCACAGCAATACAGCATTACTCTTATGTTGGTTGTGCTGCCCCCAAAGCATTGACTATTTGCTGTTTGTTTTTCTCTTCCTTGTGTGCTCAAGCCTTAGTGTTCTCCTTGCATCCTCAAGCTGGCCACCACTGCCTTTCCAGTTCTACAGATTGCTTTCTTGCTCTTTGAGTGTTTTCCCTTAATGTCTACGTGGGCATACTCTTTCCTCAAACCTTTGTATATGAACATCCTAAAAGCCCTACATATGTACTTTCATCTCTAACAACTGAATGGGAGATAATTAAACTTTAATTAAAAAGAAATCGAGCCATTAAAGTGTTTATATATCTTGCTTAATGCTAGAAACGAACCATTGGAATGGTAAATTCTTGGAACAGGCTTAAAGAGGAATTGCCCAGGTTTGTTTGCTTTTACTCTAATCTGATTCAAGAGAGATCAAAAAACTACAGTCTCGTAAGCTAGACCAAACATTCCTCTGAGATATCCTCCCAAAAGTTATCATAAGATAAAGAAAACAAATGTACTTTCCTGTGTCTTCCAAAAGAGACCACCTGAAAGTAGCACCTGTTAGGTCATTCTGGTCAGTAAATGAGATGTGCTTTTAAAAAAATTCCTTTATAGAAAGTTGAAAAAAAGAAAAAAAAGATGCAATGAGCAGCTGTTGTCAGCTCAGTTATCCCATGTGAGTTGAAGATCCTAGTTAGACTACATTTTGTGCTCCACTGCACTCATCCGAGTCAATCCTACCCTGAAAAGGTAAGGTAGTGAATTGTGACAAAATAAGAGCATAAAGAGGACTTCTGGCATCACGGAACAGTGATGTAAAGATCGAGGTTCTAATATCTCAAGTTTTGAACCATATTTTGCAGTTTTTATCTCTGATAATCTCTTGTCATTTTTCTTGTTATTAAATTAACAAAAAATCAAATACTTTCCATAATTATTTTCTTTAATGAACCTTAGTCCTCTGCAGCCAGACAGTATATATACAGGCCCTTATTTCCTTCCTACATGGTGTCTGTCTGAGACTCTTGCCAAGATTCTGCCTACAGAGATTCCTCCACAGTCTGTCTCTAAATCAAGCAAGTCTTAACCTGGCAGAAAAAGCATAAAGTACTGCTCTTGAGCTTGAACTGAGCCTTAAAATCAGATTTGTCTGTACCAACTCAGAAACAGCTGTGCGAGAAACTGGTTTAAACAAGCCTACTGCTGTAACTGCTTTATCCTACATTGCATCCTCTATCTGAAGTACAAATCGGCTCTCCCTACATACAGTATTGTAAAATCCTCGTCCCTAAAATTATATAGGCAAGGAAATAGTTGCAAGTGGTCATTACCTAGAAAGAAGCATCATACCTGTAAAAGCATTCTTCAATAGGTCATATGAGAATACTGAAGAACAATTTTGATGAAAGTACAAATGCCTAGCAAGTTCTGCTTGAGAACACCGGATTGGTTACGAAAAACTTTAGGGTGTGTGATTATTTACAAATAATTAAGAGAAAAAGTAATGTCTTTATTCTTCCATGAAAATTCAAGATGAAACAAAAATGAAATTCTAAAATTTACTGTTTGTTGCCTAAAGATTTTTAGTTTTTATATATTTTTCATATACTTGTAACTTTGTAGACTGTTAACACATAACTTGTAGCACTTTTCCTGCCTTTTCCCATATTTTAACAAACCCTTACTAATCAATTTTTGAAACTCTGTTTAGTGTTGCCTTTAGTCTAGCAAGGACACTTTGTTTTGCACTATACGTTGTAGACACAGTAAAGTATAGGGCTAAGAGATCAGGGAGGAGGGCTCCAATGGGGCAGAACTGGGGGAAAATTACCTGACCAACTGCTCCTCTAATTGGACAATATTTGATAGATGTACTAACAAACTAACTTTGTAAAAATTGTAGAAATATGGTATACCACGTATGCATATCACCATATTGTGCACCTCAAGGCTTTTAATTAAAGATTTGCTTTTATATTATAATTTTTAACACCATTTGGAATGATTTTGTGTTTTATTCTAGGCAACAAGCTAAGTTTCCTCAATCACTTTTTATAAGCCAGCAGTTTTTAAAAATTTCCTTCCTTTCCAAATCTATAAAAATATATTATTTTCATTTTTCATTGAATTGGAAATAAAATTCTTACAAATATTTGTGCCTTTTTGTATTTATGCTTTTAGACATCCTGAAAACTAAACAGAAGAGTTAATTAAAAGAAATCATAACCTCAACATTTCAGAATAATAGAATAGCTCTAGAAATTATCTACTCAAGCCAAATTCATCTCTTCTGAATATTTTTTGCTTTAAAAAAAAAAAAAAAACTATTAATTTTTACAATTCCTGAGATCTTTTGCAGATGAAAGCTAGAGTTCCAGAATTTAGCAAATCAGTATTGTTGACTTGCATATTTGATATATCGTGACTTAAAAGCCTTGATTTAATAAACAGCAGCTACTATTGCTGACTGTTTGAAAAATATTTCTCAGATATGTCTCAAGTCAATTCAATTAAAATTTTTTTTTCAAATATCACCATTCAATGTGACAATTCAGGAAAACCTTGCAAGTAAAACAAATAAATAACGAAGATGAATGAATTAATCCTAGGCTGCAACAAAAGGAGCAGGTCTAGCAGGTCAAGGGAGGGGATTTCTGCCCCTTTACTCTGTTCTTGTGAGACCCCACCTGGGGTGCTGAATTCAGCAAAAAATCCTCAGCAGAGAAAGGACATTGACCTGTTGGAGAGTGTCTAGAGGAGGGCTACAGCAATGGTCAGGGGAATGGAACACCTCTCCCATGAAGGCAGGTTGAGGCAGTTGGGGTTGTCCAAACTAGAGAAGAGCTTCAGGGAGACCTTATAGCAGCTTTCCAGTATTTGGAAGGGTTCTATAAGAAAGTAGCCTTATTCCTCTTTGTCTATACTTGAGATTGAAGGTCTTGAAGATACATCATAGAGGTTCCTTGTACGACCTGAAGGGAGCCTTCGAGAAAGATGGACACAAACTTTTTAGTAGGACCTGTTGCAACACGGCAGGAGGTAATGGCTTTAAACTAAAAGAGAGTCAATTTAGATTAGATGTAGGGAAGAAGGTTTTTTACAATGAGGGTGGTGAAACACTGGAACGAGTTGCCCAGAGAGGTGGTAGATTCCTAATCCTTAGAAATTTTCAAGGCTCTGAGCAACCTGATCTAGTGGAAGATATCCTTGCTCATCACACAGAGCTTGGACTAGATGGCCTTTAGTAGTCACTTTCAACGCAAACCTTTCTATGATTCTATGTGCTCAATAGATAGACTTGTATGGGTCTGCATACTATAATTAAATCTTAGGATAATATGTGATCGGGTTTTTTTTTCCCAAAATACATTCAGATAAGGACCTGGACTGTATAGGAACCTTTAACAATTTTTATAGACATTTATTTTATGACATCTCAAGAACTTGTTTTCAGTTTTAGGAAAGAAATATTAATTAGTTTTATTTTATATGGTTTTTGTGTGTTTTGAACAAAGCTATATTTTCAGTTTCCTGTTCTAGCCTCAACTGTTTGACCCTTTCAATATTGCATGATGAGGAGCAGATCAATTACATTGAAAATTTTAAAAAACTGATACAGAATGTTACATAACAAGACACACATCTTGTGAAATATGTTTCAGAACAAAAAGAGGACAATTACTGTTTCATTTATTTCTATTTATCAAGGAAGTGAAGTGCACTTGAATGTGACATTATGAAAATTTTAAACCTCTGCCAGACAGATATTAAAAAAAAATGATGATTAAATAAAGAGGAAGAAGAAAGGAAGTGAATAGAAGATCATAGTTGCAAAATCAGGTGCATGATAAGATCTTCGAAAATTTAAGACAAAAATCAGAAGACATGTCTTTAGAATGTAATACTGATTTTTTAATTCACTTTTCTGACTAATTTTTATCATCAAGGAAGTTGATAGTAAGTCTTCAGTATAAGCAATACTATTAAAAATCAGAGATGAATTTTCATTATATTGTGAGCAAAAATGGTTGCTGTAAAGTAATAACTTTAAAATATTCAGAAAACAATACAGATGGTTCATGTTATATCTCTATATACAAGCCTAAAAATTTGATTTCATTAACTACTATAAGGTACTCCAGATTTTCAGCTCCCATTTCATTCCCTTGGTATTTCCTTGGCATGCTTTGCATTTTCTTTCCTACAGGACACAGAGACCTACAGCATCTAAAACTTAGTTAATACATTCACAGCACGTCTACAGCTGTGCTTGCACATTGTGGTCTGTCCTATGGGACAACCCCAAACTATCCCTGATGTATACACATGATTATAGAGTTTTTCTGGCCAGAAGGAAAGATCAGCTCAGCTGCTACGATGCCCACAGCTCTGTGGTTTGGGGTTTCTTTTTGTTTTTTTTGTTTGGTTGTTTGATTGGGCCTTTTTGGGTTGGATTTTTTTGTCTGATTGATTGGGTTTTGTTGGTTTTACTTTGCTTGAGATTTTTTTTTCTATTTCAGTTTTAACCTTGCTAGCATTTCCTGATCCAAATCAGTCTACTTTAAATAGCTTAGCTCATGAGTTACTCATGCTTAAATAGAGCTTTACACATCACTGCAATATAGTGAACTCAGAATGAGAGGCTACTTTGCACTCTATTTCATTCTGCCTTACACATTGAAAGCCATGTTATGAAGAATAAATTTTGAGCTTAAGACTGTCTTCCAGTATAGACATTGGTATAACACTGTTTATTTCATGTTTACAGAAACAAGGAATATTAAAAGACATTCTTCGTGCTTCAGAAATATTCTCCGAACTCTAATAATGCTGGCAGCCAGAAAGCCCACATTCCCAGGGACACTGGAGTTGGGAAAAACGTGCCCAGTGCATCATTTCAGGGCACCAATACCTTTCAAATCTGGAACGTCCATGGAGACTGGGAGCTCAGTTGCAACACCAAGATTCCATTAGGGTTAGGGTTCAGCCAGCCACAGAGCCTACAGCTCCAGGAACACTGGTACTGGAAAAGGCATGCCATGAGAATCATAGCAGGGCACCAACAATGCTGCATCCATATTTTTCCATTCTAGGCCACTCACTGTAATGGGGACTTCATCTACAGTGTCATAATTCCATTTTGGTTAGGATTAGTTAGGATCCAGACAGTCATTGAGCTTACACCTCCAGCAACAGTAGGGCTGGAATACACATGTAAAAAAATCGTGCAAGGTCACCAGAATTGCTGCAGCCACACCTTTCTAATCTGGAACACCTCTGGTGGTAAGGAACTTGGAACAGAGCCCAGATTTATTTATGGTTAAGGTTATGGTTTTGATTGCCAGAAAGTCCACAGTCCCAGGGAAACTGGGGCTGGAAAATGTATGCCCGGTGTGTCATTTCAGGGCACCAATATTGCTGCCTTCACACCTTTCGAATCTAGGACACCCACAGAAACTGGGAGCTGAACAGTATCTGGTTAGGGTCAGGTTAGGGTTCAGCTAGCCACTGAGCCTACAACTCCTGGGATACTGCTACTGGAAAAGATATGCCAAGAGGATCACGGCAGGACATCCACATGGCTGCCTCAACCCTTATCTAATCTGGGCCACCCAAGGTGATGGGGACCTCAGGTGTAGCACCAAGATTCTATTCTGTTTAGGGTTAGGGTTCAGAGAACCAAAGAGCCTGTAACCATACAGCTTTGTCTGCTCCAAGTCCATCCAGCCACCTCAAACTTTTATCCATGACTTCTGTGTCTCACTATGACATTCCAGTGTAGTTCTATTTCAAACTGCTTCGTATTTACGTATATGGGAAGAGACTCCCTTTTTCCAGAAAATACCTGGAAAACTCATATTCACATCCCACCATACACCTCTTGTCAGTATAAGTGAGCAAGTTAAACCAAAAATGATTACTAAGTATCATACTTCCAACTGACTTCATAAATACCAGCACATTCATCCATTCACCTAATCTGTCAAATTAAATAATTAGGACATGATGAATTCAAAGTATCCCAATCAATGGAGTAAAAAAAAAAGGACACCATCTTTTTACTGTCTTTCTTAAGCTGCTGAGAGCAGAAAATTCTCTGTTGTAAAATGTGGCTGTTTTCTGGTTTTGTGTCAAATAACCATCGGTATGCATGCAAATGCAATTATTGGCCTTTTCCTCCAAAGTCACCTGAAATTAAACTCAGATAGAGTTAATAACATGCTTTTATCACAGATCTAAAAGGCAAATGTTATTACCAGTGCCTCACTGCCCAGTTTACTTGGGAGTGAAAAAGTTTCATGCTGCTGAAACACGCTTCTTGTACAGCCTTGACTGATGTGTATATGTCTACATATGCAAATTGGATCAAAAGACAGGGAAAGGATAACTGGAGAATCCCATTCAGCCTACTGCAATTGTAAGTAAAAAAGGGATAGAGATTTAATCCAAATGGGGCAATGGAATATTGAAGTCATTTGCTACCACATACCACAGCCAAAGAAAGCATAACATCTCTTGGGTAATCTACCCAAGATTTGAGCCTCAGTCATTTTGTACATACAGTGTCTTAAATTACAGGGATAGTCCTTGCCTAATTCTCTTTTTCTCTGTGTTAATTCTAAAGCCTACCTTAGGCCTCTCTTCAAAGTCTTAGGAGTCTCTAAAATTGTAGAAAGAATGAACAAAGAAAATAATCTCAAGATCAATCCATCTGTCCTCCATGCTGATCAGTGTACAGATAGGAGGCATGAGAGTAAGAGGAAGGTGGCTTGAAAAGAGGACTCATGTGGTTTATCTCTCAGTCTTTTGTTTTTGAGAAGTATATGAAGTCTTCAATCAGGCAAACTGGAGGAAGACTAATTTAATAAAAGTAGTGTTGCACAGTACCTGTTCTGAAATGTCTCTCATATCACCAATTTGTTTACCATGTTGCCGTTGATGATCCTGACACCACACTCCTCTGCAGCCATGTGATTCAACAGAATCAGTTAAAACCTGAAACTGTAGTTATTGGATTGATGCCTCTTGTGAAATAACTAAACAATGCAAAATTGAGTAACTGATTGTCTTCAAAATATGAAGACCCAGTTGAATGAAAAGATGCTGTTCTCATAATATTTATCTGATCCTCTTTAACTTGTCTCAGCAGCTCAGTGGTGATCTGTTTAATTATTAAACTCATATATCGAATCATATAAATGTTTACCTTTTCAGATTTCTGAGGCAAGACTGACTAATACTTCTCATTGAGATAATCAGAACTTTAAACTATCGCTAGCCAATTTAATAGTAAGAACCAAAACTTCACATTAAATGTAAACATTAATCAGTTTTATGGTAATATAGTCTTACCACTAAATTGGCACTTCAGGTTTTTATTTCATTTACTCTGTCTGTGATTATATTGTGTATATTCAGAATATGGAGATACCAAATAAACCTATGAATTCCTAATCATACGAATAAAAGTCTCTGCATTAGTATAACATATCAGCATTCAAAGCCAACCACAAAATGTCTCATTCTGATTTCTAAAGATCTTGAAACTCCACTTTCCCTGTAATGCAATTACAGAAAATCACACATACTCAGAAGAAAGCAAATACCAGGATCCAGACTCCAAAAGACACTTAAGTACCTGACTTCAAGCAAATTAAGCAGGTATTAGGTATTTGCATACATCTGTGGATCTAGGACTAAACTGCTTTCAATTTTATTCTGCCAATGAAATGAACAGTAACAGTGTGTCCTGAACCCTGTACTATAATCACAGCTGTTGTCGCAAGAAAAATTTCTGCCTGAAAGTAGGTGCTGAACTTTACCAATAAGATCAGTCTTGAAGAGAGAGAAAAAATAGCAAGATCAGAAGGCAGCTATTGAACCATCTGATGAAACTGGCAGGAGGGTGAGAAGGGAGAGGGACAGATGAAAGTGCCACCACTTTGTTACTCTCAGCACCCACAGGAAACCTGGTGTACTTGGCTGCAGCAGACATGCCTTGGCCTTCCCCATTTTGCTACCTCCCCTTCCTACTCAGCAACCTGCCAGGCACTGCAGGATGGCTGCTGAGGGAAAAACAGAAAGAGGCAGTGGTTTTGCAGGATGGCTGAAAAGATACAACTGCTTCCACAAGAGCCAAGGCGTTCCTGGGGAGGGAGGACACGCTGCTGCTTGTACAGATGGACTGCCACTGCTGGAAATAAAGGAGTGTCTGTTCTCATTGAAAGACATGCTCTACCCTGGGCAAGGGACCCAGTCCCTCAACCCAGCCACTACAGCCCCGCAGAAGTATTACAGACTGCCACAGGAAGGACAGATGGAAATGGTGTTACCATCCAGGCATATCTCTGTGGTGAATTGAACAAAGAATGAACTTTGAGTTAGAAAGAGACAGAAAGCTGTTGAAGACAAAAGGTAACAAACCAAATTTCCATTAGCACAATACAGCACAGGCTTGAAAGTTCTGACTTCAAACATTTTATGTACAGTGGTCAACTGGAAACAAGACAATGTCATGATTGACATGTCCATTTAGACATTTAGAGCTCTCAGCTTTAGAGAAATTTTATGTCTGTGATCTCACCTGCCTACCTACAATGGTAATTTGGTGCACTTTTAACTAAAATCATCTGCCTTGATAAACAGAATGTTAAATTTGAGCTTGGTAGCTTGGGATTCTAAAGACATCAACTATCACATATTCCTTTTGTTCCATGTTGACCTGGTGAACTACCTGGCAATCTCATTTTTTCAAACACTTTAACCACAAGGAAAAAATCTATCCTCACCATCAATAAAGTGAGCTAATGGTGACAAATTAGTCAACATGGCAAGTACCAGACTCTTTCAGAGATTCATTCTATTTTATGCCTCTTTCTAGCAAAAAG
The DNA here is from genome assembly GCA_013398955.1 of Callaeas wilsoni. Classification (NCBI taxonomy): domain Eukaryota; kingdom Metazoa; phylum Chordata; class Aves; order Passeriformes; family Callaeidae; genus Callaeas; species Callaeas wilsoni. Next base: position 19,699 of record VWPU01011673.1, read on the forward strand.
CTATTATGTTCCAATCTACAACTCCGTTGAAAGCTATTATAAAATACACCCTCATGCAGCTCATCATACTGTAACAACTTCAGTGCCTTACATATCCTGTATCTAAAGATTCTGTTGTTGGATTGCTCTCTGCATGAACTTTGAAAACATGTGTAAGAGTTATCAGCATTTCATATTAGTAACCTTGGGGGTGTCCTGTGAATTGAAAAAAACCCAGGCAGCTACACTTAGCTTGACTTTTGGAATATCAGCTTATGAGTGTTCTTTCATTCATTAAAAGAAATGAATAAATAAAAATACCCTCCCCCTCAGCTTTCTGAACTCAATGTTCCATCCTATTAGTGTGGAAATGTGTTAACTCTGTAATTCACCATTGCTGTTTATTTACAGTGCTCTCATGAATTCGAGCAAATACATGGATTGTCATTTTCAGGATTCTTCTCTCAAACAGACTTGTTTCTGCAGAACTTCGATGTTTTAGCCTCAGGCCATATGCAGTATGTCATTGACAATAAAATTTTATCTATTCCTTTTGACAGGTAAGGTAGTATTGGCACAATACTATGGAGGAAAAGAAGTTAATGTTATTCTTGAAAAATAAAAATTCAGGATGTGTAACTGTAGCAGCATTAATATGTTACATAACCATTTGACAACCACAACGAACCTGAGCAGATATAGTTTCAAATATTTCCAAAGTAATTTACAGTTAGTCACATTAATAATATATTACACTTATTTAACCTTTCATAATAAAATTCCTCCTCATTGGAATTTTTATGTGAGATAATTACAAACAATGATGGTCTCTTTTATAAAAAGTTAAAAATACTTACTCTTGCTATTATTTAAAATCACGTATGTATGTCAAAGCAAATTAACATATATAACATGATATATCAGTTTAGTGATGTTTGTCAACCATACAGTGATGTTGGATTTATTCATACGAAAGTTGACTTTCATTATTGTCAACACTTATTTTAGGACATGCCTTCTCCGGTAATTCTACTACATAAGATTACTTTTTAATGAAGTTGAGCATTTGTTGTTTTGATCTTGTCCACCACCAAGCCTTAATAATGTTTCTAATTGTTTCTAACATAATAATAAATGTTTCACATTGCCGTTATGCAAGTATCAGGGAGAATATTTCTTAAAGCTTATCAGGAGTACAGTAAGATATTCAACCACATACAGAGGACAATATAAAAAATTGAGGAAAAACTAATTGTTTTGAATGTTGTGAACTTCTGCAGAGAGAGAATTAGATGGACTATTATTTAAGTGGTATTTATTTAATTATCTGAGATCTTAGCTTCAGCTGCTTTAAAACACATTTAAAAATCAGATCTGAAGCCTTTCTTTGTAAATGTTTTCAGGGAGAGAGATTTTTTATCCCAGTGAAAGCCGTCATGGATATGGATACACTAATACTATTCAAATAAAACTCTTGAGAATACACACAATGGCCTCCTGCTAATAAGTGTAGCACAACTGCATTTGTTTTGAAGTTCTTTTGTGTTAATTATTATAACATTATGAAACTGAGCCCAGGGAATGATTATTCAGGCATTTTTATCACTGACAGCTGGATGCTAATGTGGATTATTTTTATACTGCCCAACTGTATTTCAACAAATTAAGCTACAACTGTGTCTGCATTTTGAATATCTTTATAAAATAGTTGTCTTTTTTTTTTTTTTTGGTGTTGCCCAGCCACAAGTATTACCATATTCTTAAGGAAGCTCCAACATAAATAAGATAATGAAGGTGCAAAATTTTTAGTCAAGCTAACTTCTTTCATTGTATGTGTGAGGTATAGAAAACCAATTAATTTTCACATATTTATCTATCTCTAAAGGCATGCATTAAGTTGCACTCAACATTTTCATATCCTGAAATGACAAAAAATACTTAGAGGCAAATTTTACAGATTTGATCCTGTAAATATTTATGTGCTTAACTAGGGAGAATGGAGATAAAAGTCATTATAAAGTATATTGCTTGGGTCATCACGGTTCTTATTCTGAAGAAGTGGAATTTAGTTTTCCACAGATCTTTTATGACTTTTCTGAAAACATAATTTTCACTAAACTAAATCCTTCTCACACTGGAGAAGAGGTTGTATTTTCTATACAGCAACAGAAGCACAAACTTCATTGTAGATCAAATATCCACAAATTTACTCTGCTCTTCATCTTTGAATTGTAATATAACCTTGTTGTTTGCATTTGTTAAGGTCACTCAACTTCCACAGTATTATTTTTCATTCTTCTTTTCTTAAAATGATTCAAAAAATAACATGTCATTATATTTTTCTGCTGGCAGATTGTGATACATTCAGTGTAATCCAGAATTATATCAACTAGAACATTCTTTTGTGAAGAAATTTTAGAGGTGACTGCCATGTTACTTGGCAAAAAAATGAAAGAGCTCTGTTGTTTCAGCTCACAGATTGCCATCAAACATTATTTTATGGCTTTCTTCTGACAGACCAGGAGATTACAAATCTATGTAAAACCGAGAAAATTATGAGCCTTGGGAGCACTAACCAGTTTCCAGGAATAGATGCCCTGGATTCATAGGTGGAAAAGAAATTGAGCGTTCTGCTGGCTTCCCAGGTGACCAGAGACCTCTCCACAACTGAAGCAGAGTTGTTCTGACTTACTGGGAATCCAACATAGGCAATGACGCTTACAGACTTCTGGATCCTCCACCAGAATCTGCCTAATTTCTCTTTCTGGTGCAGCTTTTAGTGAGGGCAATAGAAGAATAAAGGATGGTGAAAGAGACAGCAGTCCCATGCTGAAGTTTTGCGGCAAGTAGTGTGAACATGCTACAGGAAGGATTAATATCCGTAAGTCCTAGCTGTACCTTAATTCTGTTTCAACATAACCTCTTTGTTCAGATGAACTGGGCATGGCAAGCTGAGCTGAATGATGAAGATTTGAGGGAGGTCTAAGATCAGCTTTCTCAGAGAAACACAGCTGTATTATCTCCTGGAATTTCTCCATGTCTGCATGAATGTCCAAGCCTCATTGAACTCTAGTTGTTTAGACAATCTATTCAAAAAACCAATAATTTTCTTCTTTTAAGACAATGGTAAAAGTTGTGATATTCTTAATTGTGTTGTTACACCTAAGGCTGGACAGTAACACACCTACTGAATTCTTATAAATAATATATATTAATGAAATAAGAACAAGTGTTAACTTTTTTAAAGTTGTGGATTTGGTGGGAGTTTTTTGTTTGGTTTTTTTTTTTAATTGTAAAATATAACTATACCATATTCATTACTGTATTGAGACTAAAATATTGATCAGTAAGTCTTTTGCACCAAAGTTACATTTCTACCATTATATTTTACAGTCTTCAGTTGGGAAAAGTCAAAAAAAATGGACTGGAATGGTCTAGTGCATATTCTTTAACACAGGTTCATAGACTAAAGATACATAGCTGTCTTTTCTGTCTGTGAAGAATTCTCTAAATGTTTCTCATTTCCAATGGAAGCTCTGATAAATAAGTTATCATCACAAAATTATGGACATTATCCATAAGGTTACTTAGATATAAGTACTTAAATAGTTTCAATGCTTAATGAGAAATAAGATATGAAAAACAATATTCTAACTCTGAACCAAGACCTTCTTCTGAATTAATCACTTGTGCTGTCACACATAACTGCAAAATCTGAACATAGTCATGAGGTACCACCTTCAACATAAGCACAAATTTATGAGACAGTATACTCATAACAAGTGCCACAAGAGAAGTGTCAGAAATTCATGCTTCCAAAATGTCAATCTAAATCATAAAATGTAGAGAGGAGAGAAAAGAACATTCATGTGCATCTATGATGAGTAAATAAGACAGACTGTAGTGCAGAGAAATGCCTTTTTGTGAGCTTTAGTAATATTTCCTGTATGTTTTCTTTGTAAGTTATGTTTTGGTTTAGTTTGGTTTTCATGTTACTTAGAAAACAAAAAGTGTAATTCCAAAGGAAATATTTTCAAAATTGTAAATGTGCTTGTATTTGCTAGAAAAATAGAATTATCTTCTATCACCTTCTCTTGCCCTTTGTAACTTTATTTTGTCAGAGGAAGGCTCCATAAAACTTCATTTAAATTATTATTTTTTTCATTCTCATTTCATCTGTAAGTCTCAGTGCAACCTCAAAATGGCTATGAGATTGACTATGTTATATAGCATTTTTTATTATTTGACATTCTCCAAAGAATTTCCGTGTATAAATGGTCATAACAGAAACAGCAACCTTATTTTATATATATAATTTTTCTTTTGAGACCATGGAGTTATTCAAAAGATTATCTTAAACCATTATATTTATGATAGCAAATTTTATTTGGAGATTATACGAAGGATCCATGAGTGAGCTGTTGCTGTTTTGCATCTCTCTGACAGAGTGAAGCAGCTGTAAGTTCTCTGCACTGGTTGGATTTGCAGCTGCTTTTTGCTGCCATCATGACACAAAGCAGCAAGAGCGTCCTGGTGAATCTGGTCTGTACCTGATATCCCTTAGATCAGATATATATATATATCTTTGCACATTACTGCTCAGGACTTTGGAAATTTAGTTGACAGACCATATGACATAATGAGAAGAACAGGACAGACAGACTGACAAGCTGCCTGGCTAGCTTTGTTAAGGAGTGATACAGATGCAGTTCAAAGCCTTTAGACCAGGCATTCCTCACGTATTTCTCAAGGATTTATTTACTGTATATACAGCATTGTAGAGAGATATGATTTCTCATTGCCATGCTAAATCCTTGACTTCCAGAGCTTTAGATTAGAACTTGACTAAATTAACAGCACATTCTGCTTTTTTTCTGTGATAAATACTGGGTTTTTCTCTTTTACAACCAGAACTGTTCTTCTGCTATTTGGATCAGTTTACATCATAGTTTTATTTATTTCATCTGTTAAAAATTATAGCTTCCTCTGAATAAATCTAATCTGAGTACTCAGATTTTCATCCATGTTACTGTGCTCGTTGAATTCAGAAGTATCACCTTGCCTTAAGCATTTCAGAGCTCAGGAAAGGAAGGTGACCTGCTTCAGGCATTCACACAGTGATGCAAAACTCGCCAATCCTCTTTGATTACTTCCAGCCGTACGTCGAGTCCTGCTTGAAGCACTTCTGGGCTGTGTCAGGAAGAAGAGGCTATCCCCGTATGTCTCCAGAGTTAGTTGTACTACCCTCTCTAAGACAGAAGAGCAAATGGTTTCCGTGGTATGTGGGTCAAGCAACTAAGTATAAAAGTCTGTCCGTTTCTTCTTCCCAGAATTAATCAAAACTCTTTTTAGTGGGGCCAAGCAAAATAAGAGATAACACCTATTTTAATTTTTTAACTGCTTTTTTCTTGTACTTAAAATAATCTTTCAGAAATATCAACATGCTGAGTCTTATTCTGGCCTACTAAATATGGAAACGTAGTATTCCAGACATAACTATGATAGATATACAAATAAAACTATTTTTTGAAACCAGATAATACTTCTATATAATTACTTCTTTTTTTTTTTTTGCTTATACTTTGAACAGCAGAACTGACTAATGCAGCAAAGAAAATAGAAAAAAAAACAACCAAAACACTTAACTCTCTTTAGCTATACAATATCAGAATTTTTTTTTAAATTTTATTTAATTTTTAAGTAGTGGAGGATTGCTCTGTTCTTTTAAAATGGAAAGATCTATTCCCATGGTAGCTATGAGTGTCTGGGCAACCACTGTATTCAGCATAATGAAGTTACAACATGGCCTTTTTTCATTATGGATTGATTATTATGCAAAATACTCTCTACAGTGAAGGTGGGGATAATGGTCTTGCGTAGAGGCACCATATACTATTTTCATGTGAAAGTTAATCAGTGATGTAAAGCCAGGGGTTCTATGAGTGGAAAATTACATTTTTTAAGTCCATATAAGTTTTTCTATATGGAATCAACCAAATTATGCATTTAGATAGATACAGATAGACATAGAAAACTCATACATAAAAACACATTAATTTTCAAGCAGAAGTAAACCCTCCCCCCCTTTTTTTTGAGGACCTATTCTCATGTTTTGACTGTCTTAGGGATTAGTTCTTCCAATTTCACAAAAAGCCACTTACAGATTCCTTATTCACTTGAAAGCTTAGTCTGGGTCAATTTATTCCTGTGGTCAATTATAATGGCTGAAGATGGAGATGCCTTAGGGAATAATCTTTCCATGTGGAAAGAAAAGTTTATTTTGAACATATGCAAGAATTTTACTTTATTTTGTTCTGTCAGCATTGTAACATTTAACAAAATTCTCTGAGTTACTTCCTTTTCTTGTTAGAGGTTTTAAATTTACTGGTGGGTTTTTTTTGTGGGGGAAAAGGGGAGTTGAGATGGTGAGATATGTGACCAATGATTGAGAAAAATCACCGTAGTAGGAGCAATCGGGATTTTAGTTCAGTTCTAGAAGATGTCTGGATAAGAGTATTGCTATCAGCAGTATTTCTCATATATGTTTGTGTTTCCAAAGTCAGCATCAGTGATAATTCTTCTGCATGGGAAGAGAATACACATCTATTCCACTGATGGAAATCTGGCCTTTCTAAATCACAGAGAAAATTCCTATGCCTAAGCCAGTCATCCAAGGTTTCCTTAACAGTCAGGGAATAAAAGGACATGCTTAGAGGATAGTCCATCAGAACTAAATTGGAGAAGAACTCCACACACCCTTAGTTTTTTTTCTTTTTTTCCTTCTCATCTCTGGACTATAAATTTAGAGAGCTAAGGATATCTATTTTGGGTATATGCATCTAAATCTAGGTAGATAAATCCTTCTCTTTGGTCTCTATCTGCTGATGGGCTTATACAGGTTACTTTATTCAAAAGGTTCTTCCTGATAGGAAAAGTTCAGTGAAAAATAGGAAAGTAGCAGTCCTGTGGCTCTAAAAGCACAGTCTGAATACAAACATGGGCATGTAAGAGACTAACCCAGTTACCAGCAGCAGAGACCGGGAGGCTGCTTGGTCCTACAGAAGGGTTGGTCCAGAATAGCACTCTGTGCCTAAGACCTGTGCTCACACCCCACAGTGTGAAGAGTAACATTTAAAGAGCTACACATATCCCATAAGCACCTTACATATTTCTAATACAACCTGTTCGGCTGCTTCTAGTAATTAACCCTGATCACCTCCCACATGATAAAAATATTGCTACTTGACAAATTAAAATACGGCCCTTTGCTGGATCTCTAAGGAGGCACATACTGTTGGGGTTAATTGAAGTTGTGAAAAATGGCAGGTTAACTGCTTTGCACTGTCAGAAGAAGGCTATGGCAGAAAAAATTAAGGCTAAAACACAATCCTGCTTCTTAAACAATATCTTTCGTATCTCTTATACCTTGCTTTGCCCTGTCACTACACTTGACAAGAACTCAGGACACTGGAACAGTTTTGATGTGACTGGAATTGTTAGAGGAAAGTGTGTTGTTAGTTTACTGAATAGGATTTTTACAGAACAGTTATAAATTGCAGGCAAATTGAAAATTAAGATTTTGCAAAAGAAACTGAGATTTTTTTTCATTGTTAATGACCACATATATTCACCAAACAAAAAAAAAAAAAAAAAAAAAAAAATTGCAGCTTGATAATTACAAGTTCAGGCAGTTAACTTAGATGCTGCATTTAGCAGACCTCAGTGAAAACTGCCCAGCCTGCACTTTTGTTGAGAGCCAAAAATAATTATGTGTTCTGCAACAGTATAACAGTTACCATGTAATTACATGAAACTAGAGAATGTATTTGATATTTACGTTCCACAGTTTAAAAGCATTGACAATATTACTAGTGACTGAATAAAACAATCCCGCATAGCCTGGAATCCTGTTCTAACATGTGGCAGTTTAGAAAGATAATACTGTGGGAAAGAAGAAGGCACAGCTTTCTTCTTCTCGATCTGTCTCTTTTTTTTTTTTTTTTTTTGAAGAGGGTACTTGCTCTTAAAAACATACTTCCTTTCCTCATTAAAAAGCAGAAAAGTCTATAAAACATAAGCAAGACAGAGAGACTTCCTCCTGACTGGACATGTTACATGTGAAGCTAAATATAGATTATCATTGAAGCAAGATAGCTGGCAAGTGTCTTTTGAGCAGCATGTGGCTCTTAAGCAGTTCCAGTGCCTCCCCATGCTGAGAGAGCACCATGTGTCCAGCAGGAAAGCTGCTGAAAAATCTCAGCCTCCAGCTGTGGGAGGAAGCAAGTCAGCCAACACTGCAGAAGTCGGTGTTGCCCCATCACCCTGCTTGTCCAGATGCACCTCACATTGCACTGAGAACGTTTTCAGTACCAAAACCAGACCTCATCACCTGAGCTTTCCCTTGACATCTCTTTCCAAACTGAATGCAGCATATCTGAGGATTGTCAACATAATAACCATAAGGAAATCTGAAATGCACTGGAATTTTAAAATAAAACTGCTCTTGTATGATTTTGCATCATACTAATGAGAATTATTTCTTTCCTAATTACATCTGAAAATGTCGAGAGTGCTAACACTACACCGCAGAGCTCTTCCTGTACTGTTAAGACAGCTTTCCTTGAAAAGAGACTAAGGGACTTATTTTCCCAATTTCTCAAGTTAGTCAGAAAGCAGCTGCTCATGCTTGCAACACAAACAACTTTGAGAAAATATCATGGATATTTTCCTCTGATGTTTTATATGTTAATTAAAGTGCACTAATTTCTAAAAACTTTTGTTTAGGTTTATAGTAAATGAATAGTACTGCTGTAATTAAAAAAAAAAAAATTTGGTTTCATGGAACAAGACTGTTTGTCTATGACTTCTAAAAGGAATGAATACGTTAAATATTTTACGAGGCTTTTAAATGCTTGATGATAGAGATTCAGCATGGTCTATTCTCATGCTGGATGGCCAGGAACAAGAGGCCTCTTTTATTGTTCCCTGTAAAACCAATGAAATGGAACCAATTGAAATATTGTGCGCAGAGTCACAGGCACAGGATAATAGTGCTTTTCTGAATGGTAAGAACACAACAAAGTGCATCTCAAGGGCTTTGTTTGTATGGAGCAGACCTCTCCTCGGAATGGACTGTCTGAAGAGGCTTTGCTTAATGCACTGTTTAATAGCAGGGCTCTTCAAGGTCTCCCCACTCCATTATGACATGTGCACTGCTGCTCCTTGGATATGAGAACAGAAGCAAAACAACAGGGAAAAAAGGCTGAGTTTACTTAACCCAAGTGACTTCCACTCATTTTCCAAAATGCACAAGTATCTAACAATGGAAAATATTAAATCCAACATTCACAACATTGAATTTATAATTATAGAAGAAAGGAGACCTTCTACATATTAAAGGCTTGCTTATGTGGTGGAAATGATAGGATTTTCACTTTAAATTGAAATCACAGAAGCCTTGAGATGGTGAAGATAACTGAAGTACAAATTTGAATGTAATGGCAATTCTTCTGCTACAAATCTGGAGTCTGAATGTATAAATACGGTACAAATTCAATATAAAAATCCTTCTTACAGCAACTTGTACTCCTTTTGTTTGACTGAACTGTATTCTTAAATGCCCTTGCAAAACCTGAGAGTGTAAATACTTCCAATAATTATATGTGGGCATTGCTTATGTAAGCACACATTTTAGTTACCTTTACAAATAATATGATATATTGAAATGGTGAGCACCACTAATTACATAAAAATGCTTATCATCTATGAAGTACTGGTTTGTTTTCAAAAAAGAATGACCAGGGCATGGGGTGAAGGAGATGCAGAGAAACATTGTTGTATGAGGAAATTATGTTTTGCTTCAAACAGTCAGTCCATTTTCACAAAGAAATCAGACTGTATTAGGGCATATGCATGTGAATTCTTTATGATGTCCAGTATGTAAGTGCATTGAATCCTGAAGGCTTAATTGAAAATTATAGCAAGAGAACACTGGGGTCCGAGTCCAATCCTAATGGAGATACTGCAGCAACTAGACATTTGCTTCCTCTTTCTAACAGAAAGAGCAGCTGGAAAATGAAAGACAAAAGATTAAAGACAGAAGAAAACAACGTATTGTACTGTACCATCTGACTAAACAGAATTGACTGCTAAGTTTAACCGATCAGAAAGTTGAAATCGTGGAACAGTCAGTGTAATATGCTGCTTTACAAAATACTCAGGATCATGAGACTAGAAGTGCTCTTTTATCTTCCACTGCAAAAGATCACTAGTATTCCTAATTCGATAATTACTCCCTAGCATCTATATTCAGAATACATTGAAGAAAAAACTCTGATGAATATATTTCATGTAAAAGTCTTCCAAAGACATGACTTACTTATTATGTAAAGGATTTTACTGACTCCTCCTATGATTATTTCTCATCTGAATAATGAAGAATATTCTGGAATAACAAATGACAAAAATCAGTATCAGTTTTTTCCTATATGAATGGATTTCATACCATTCCTTGGCTATGGTTAACAGGGTAACAGGTGATCAGTCCTCTGGATTCTGAGGTATGCATTACTCATCACATCCCAACAGTCAGCAGAGAGGAGTAGCTGCCACGTCCCATGAGGCAGCAGTAGGTTCAGTAACTGTCTGCCTCAGTTGATGAAACCCCCTCTCTCCACTAGTGATAGAGGGAGCTGGGGACTACACATTCCGGGTCAATCTGTTCTTTGTCTTTTTAGTTGTTTTTTCCTTTTTTTCCTTACCTCTCCATCCCACACAGAGATTTCTTGCCTTCACACTTATAACTGCACAACTTCTTTTTTTCTTGATGCTTATTAGCTCCGCTTTCTCTATTTGTGTCCTTTCTCCCACATGCTCTTCCTTATGACACCTCTAGCTCAACATAATCTTAGTCCTCTATGCTACATCTTCATATACTATCTCTACAGCAGCAGAGTTTCATTTCAGGTGAAAAGGTTTCCTCCAGTCAGTTTTTCAGACTGACATTTCACCTTTTCACATTGAAATTTCCTTCAAATGAAGTATTAGGGAAAATGTTTGTGAGCACGTATTTATTTCCATTCACTTATGCAGCAATCTTAGAAGCACGCTAAATCCTTTTTTAGAAAATAAATTAGAATGCAACATAATACAAAGATAAAAATTAAGAGTATCCCTCGTTGAACAGAGATTCATTTTATCCTTGGATATAACATCATAATACAGAAAATTGAGAGCAGAGTTTGAGAAGCCAGAAGAATGGAAACTTAAAACAGACAGTAATATTTTTCCTTTGACTTTCTATAACAAATATATGTCTCTCTAAGACGTTCTTTTATGTGTCTCCATTTATTCATTTATGTTTTATTTTTTAAAATGCTTCACACATGATTTTTTTTATACAACCTTGTGCATTAAAAAAGTCATTGACCTTTCAAAGAAAATATTCAATTCCACATAAATGTGTTCTGTTTCCATTGTACTAGCACACACATGGGCACAAACAGACTTTTGGAGCACATATTTATTATCGCAAATATAGTTAGCCTCTATTAGTTGCTCAAAAAATAAAGTTGTTGTATTAAGTGATATGCAGAAATTTTTAACTTTAAATTGATTCCAAAGAATGCTGAAGTCGACATTTATGAATGCAAAACAAGCCTGAGACCTGAAAGAGTCATATGTACTCTATTCTTCATAGTTGCTGTCCAATTTTTCACACAGCTGAAATAAAACACCTACTCACCTTTTGTTAACAGACCAAAAAATAAGGACTCGGCATAGATCAGGAAAATTAACTGCATTATTTCAATTGCAAAGAAATTATTTTTTCTTCCATATATATTCAGAGTTTTATTTGTTTTGCAATTTAAAATTTGCAGTTTACTTATGATTGGCTTTACAGCACAGCCCAGGGTTTAAAACTGTAACAAATCAAGTACTTCTGAAAACTGAGCTGTGTTTCTTGCTGTTGTTCCCTATCCCTTGGCCTTGTATTCTCTTTGTCTTACAATTCCCAAGCTACTTCTGCCACTCTTCTTCTGGCTCTTTTTTTGGCCGAGGATGCTAACTTCAGAAGAAAATAATAATAAACCAATTCTCACTTTTCTTTTATAATCCAAGATTATCAGGCTGAATTGACAATTAAGAGCTGTTGGTATTCTCTTTCTTCTAATCTGTGGATACTGTCCTATTGGGTCTATTATGTTCTCAGCCTTTGTTTTACTACTTGATACTGTTAGCAAATGTCAGTGTTCATCAGTATCACAGTTTGTTTTACTGCAGGAAATGCTTTCAGCTGAATAGAAATGAAAAGTGAAATGCCATTAGAGAAGCAGTGTTAAGCACTGAGACTCAGTTCTTCAGAATGATGTTTTTATGGTTATTTTATGGCTCCTGAAGACTACTCTTTCTTGATAGACAGAAAAAGTGAAAATTTTAAACACTGTCATCTCCCCAGTACTTGCTTCATTTTTCCTCCTACAGGAGAGAGGAAGCATGCTGAAAAAACCAACCAAACAAAACAACAACATTCCCATAATACATGTAATCACCCACAGACAAATTTTCTGCTTCTTGAATTTGGTAGAAGTTCTGCAGCAAATGTAAGGGTAGGAATAGCACATTGCCAGTTGTGTATAGTGTGTACTCTATCACTCATCCTGATCTGACAATGTAATGAGAAATGGGAAGAAGGGAAGGGATGGGGAAGGAGAAGGTGAAGGAGAAGAGGGGCAAGGAAAGCAGAAATGGAAAAGGTCAGGCAAAAGAAAGGGAAATACTTGAATATGTGTCTCTTAGTTATTCCAGTAATATGACTGAACTCAAATGTATATAACTGAAATATGTTTATAAATATATTCACTTTATTGGTCTGGCTGAGTTGTTTTCATAGTAGCCAGTATAATACTGTGTTTTGGATTTCTCCCTACAGCACTTTTGATAAAAACAGTGTTGTGGCTATTTCTGAGCATTGTTTGTACAACACTAAGGTTTTTGGGGTTTTGTTTTGTTTTGGTTCATTTTTTTTCTCCAATCTACTCCCTGTAATGAGTAGGCTAAGGATGCAAAAGAAGTTGGGAGATGACACAACCTTAGCAGTAGACCCAAACTGACCAAAAGGGTATTCCAAGCAACACAACATTATTTATGCTCATCATTAAAAACTGTAGGGAGAGAGTCATTGCTCAGAGAATAGCTCGCACACCTGTGGGAGGTGGTAAGGGATTACCTTTGCATCACTTGCTTTTTTGGGTTTTTTCCCTCATTCCTCCACCCTTTAAATTGTATTCCCCAAGACCCAGGAATTTTTTAGTTTTATTCTTCTTGTTCACTGCCTTGTCCAGCTGGAGCAGAGGGGAGCAAGCAGTTGGCCATGTGACTTTTAGGTGCCTGATGGGATCAACCCACCACCATATAGAAAACAGATGTTTTCAGGTTTCTGAAGCAGAAATAGTTTCTCTGCTTAGCAAGAATAAAGGGACAGGTAACAGTTCGAGTAGTGGCAAAGAGATCTGGTAAAAAGGATAGTGCAATTTATAGAATGGTCATATGTCCTGTGAAGGTGATCTTAGTTTTGTGTGGTGTGTATAAGCATGAGTATTGAATATATAAATACTCATTGGGGAGATATAGAGAAGGAAATGAGACATTATTTAGTATTACAGTAACATATTTAGGAAAAGAGAAATACCAACTTTAGCTCTTCCTTCTATTAATATTTTTGTCTCTAGAGTTATTCAGGTAATATGAGAAAGTTCTGTCCTCTAACAATGTGGGTACTGGTTGTCAATGAACATCTTCAGCAGTGACAGAGTTTAGTGTCCCCTAAATTTTCCTGTTAAAAACTAATCAAAGACCTAATTTTAGTCAGAGATTCTTCAACTTGAGTGCTAAATATGGCTAATTAAGATTGCAAATTTAGACTCACATCTGTAAAAAGCAGTTCCTCCCTTACAGCTTGAAGTTGAATGCCATTCTATTTAAATCATGTGATCTTAATCACAGTCTTTTCATAAGTTTATACCACAACAGTTAGCTTAGTATTTACCTGTATGGTTATTCTGTGAATTTCATTCAATGATAAGTCATTTTCCCTATCCAGAGTATATGAAAATGAGAAGTTATCCTTTGTAAAATTTATGTGGAGCGAATATAGACTTGGAACAGTAAAAAGAGAATTAAGAAAAGCTGAAGGAAAGGCTCTCAACTCAAAGAACTTTAGAAAAAAATATGTTTTCTATATAAAATATTAGTCAATTATTACAAATTATATTTAGTACTTTATTTTTCAATATAAAAATAGTAGATAAAAACAAAAATTGAAGATGAATAGCTTACAACAAATATGAACAGCTCTAAATGCTGCAGCAATTTCACAAGAAACATTTTTTCCCCACCTTGTACCAAAGTGGTAGTGAATGCCAAGCTAGTTAATCACAACCTTTTTTCCTAAGTTGTAACCTTTTTCTGTTGCTTTCTTCTCTCCACTGCCTCAATCTCCATTAAAACAGGCCACTCAAAAGGCAGAGCTTGCTAAAAGCACTCATGGGAGGGCCAGCATGTAAAATCCATCTAACAGTTCATTATTTTCAGGAGTAAGTACAAGCAGAATTGTGAGAATATTTTAAATAAACAGTGAATAAACAATACAAACCAGTACACACTGGTCCTAATGTATCTGAAAAGATTTTTATTTGCCATTGCTATTTTAATATTTTGGGTGACTTGATTGAAAACATTTTTTTGTGCAAGCTTTTATAATCTGATTTCTAACAGAAAGCAACAGGGAAAATGATAGGAAAACAAATCAAGAAGTAAGTATCTGGAATCATATTGTGCACACAGAACTGTGCGCCATTCCTGTCAAAGTAAATAAATCAAACAAGTTAATGGGCTTGAGTTACTGTGTATCATGCTTTTGATTGTTTGGGAGTTTTTTGGTTTTTCGGAGGTGGTTTTTTGTGAGGTTTTGGGAGGGTTAGTTTTGTTTTGTTTTACTTTTCTCAAAAAGGTCACTTGCCCATTTAATGGTATCTACTGATGAGAATTGCCTTATGGATTCGAAACCTCCTTTTCACCAAGGAACTATACCTAGTACATGGTTTAGACCTGTCTTTTCACACTTATACCTAGGTATTTTCTCCCTAGAAAAGCTCTGTGAGTAAATAAATAAATAAAATTCCTATGAATTTTCTACCCAGACATTTTATCTCCCAGTTTAATTAAGGTTATGTAATGTAATATTAAGGGATAAACGGAGTTGTAATCCCAAGAAGCAATAGAGTTTTATGATTTCCTTGTCTGGAAAGTAGTTGTAGACATTGCCAGATTTATATCAAAAAAGGATTCCTTTTTCTTTTGTGCACACTGAGAAAGAAGATTCATGGCTCTGAGAGTAAAGATGCATGTTAGCAAGATAACCCAAATCAGTGAGGAATAAAACACATAGATAACACAAAAGTAAAAAGTAAGAAGTGAAACTGAGATAGATGAGAGTTTGGAAAAAAGTGAAAAACAATTCAGAGTTTGCTCATATCTAAAAAAACCTGTATTCATTTTTGTCCACAGTTAGAATTGTCTTACCATTTTAGATGACAACTTTCAATCAGCCTCCCAGTAAACTGACCTTCAGTGACCACGTCACAGCACAGGCATTCAAAATTTTCAGTGCAAAAAGCAAGCACAGAAGTTTCTATATGATGTTGCATATGTCAGGGTCTAAGAGACCCAGGTGAATTGGTGCATGAGAAAAGGTAAGCTGCTTCCCAGCTTGGGATGGGTAGGCACATTGTGAGCAGAGCATACATAAAACATTCCTGGTATTGAACATGACAGAGAACAAAAATCTCAACGTCAGTGTTGAACTGTTGAACCGAGCTTGTGAAGGTGAATTATTGTTGATGTTTTCTCTTTACCTTGGTTGTCTCAAAACTCCATTGTCACAAATTGTGGAAGATGATTATATGTTTTACTTAGTGCAAGTATTTTAGGAGATTCTCCCTTAGTCCCTCCACACTTCTAGGCAATTTTCCCTTTCTACTCTGAAAAAGACATTTGTCCTTTTCTTATTCTACTGAAATATTTTGCATGATTACTCTAAAATTATGATGAACAACAAATTTAATGATAAAGAAGCTATCAGTCTCAGTATAACAGCAAGGACCATAACATAGGCATCATCTTTGACTCAGTCCACTCTCTAGAGCCTCATAGCCCAGCTACGTCTAAATTTTGTTGATTCATTCTGCATAATAGGTATAAGATACCATAATCCTCTCTGTCTGTGCAGTTAAATCTCTCCCAAGATCCTCATCATCTCATATCTTGCTTATTGGAAAGTCTTTCTTTTCAGCTTTGAGAGATGATCTTGCCTCAGTCAAATCTACTCAGAATGCTACCGTAAGGAATATTTTCCTAGCTCACTTCTCTTCCCTTTATGGCCTTCCACTGATTTTTCTATCTCATCAAACATACGCTATTTTTCTTTATTAGCAGGTACCCTAATGGCCAATCCTCACACTACATACCTAGCTTCTGTTTTCTGTGAGCCCAAGCCCGTGTACCTTCATCACTCGCTTCATTTTGCAGCAAGCAATTTCAGGCGTACTCTCATACTTCCTTTCATGCCTGGGAGGATCTCCTTTAAAAGACCCCTAGAGCTATCTTGTAATCCACCATCAATTCTCTTCCTAAAGCTGTTATTGGCTATGATGCATAAGAGAAATCAAAGCCCCTAAGCAACTGGAGCAGTAAAACATAGTCTATATTGCTAAGCAATGTTTGTCTCATGGTCTCTTTGCAATGCTCTGTTTTCATCCTGCGTTCAGTACACAGACTGTCACCTCAACTGAAGCAAGAAAATGCTTTAGCTCTACCTCACACCACATAGCTGAGAAGGGTCATAACTCATAACCACATAAAATAATATATGGAAACAAGTAATTTAATTGGAATGCCCCATTTGCATAAAAACTGCATTTTTAATGTAAAATAGTTATTGGATAATAATTGGACAATAATTATTGGATAAGTAGGACCCCTTTTGTTCTGTTATAAACTTTTCTATCTAAGCTGTCCTCTACATGCAGTCAAGGAAGGGAAAAAGTCATGGGATTATATGCCTGTTGGTGTCTCCTGCTAGTAAAAGAGTCCCTGTGTGACAGGCTTTAATGTCAACAGGCATTTAAATTAAAGTTAAATTAATTTCTACCTATCTTTTGCGCTTACACTTTGTACCAAATACAGCAAATATGGTCGCTGGCAGATAAACATCAATTTTAAAGCAAAAATCAGAATGTATTTATGTCAAGCCTACCAGCAACGATTAAGATAATTGAATAAGGATACCATGACAGCCAAGACTTTGCCTAAATCTGTCCAGATCCCTTTCCTGGATTTCCTTTCCCTAAGTACGGGGAAGAAGATATTCTACATAAGGACCTTGCCCCTTTATGGAGTCAGGGCAGAAGAAGGCATGAATTTATGTCAGGAAGGGCTTCTAGGTTGCCTAAAAAAATGAAACCTCTACAACTTATAAAAGTCCTTCAATTTAATGTCAAAAAAACCCCAAAACTTCAAGAGAAATGCTATATGAAAACAAGTAAATCAAAGGCAATAAACGGTGTAAACTGAATACTCTGCTAAAGTCCTAGTTTCAAATTTGGCAATACAACTAGCTCTTTTCACAGTAGCCGAAGATATTTCAGTCATAGATAAAAGGCTTTACGTGTCTGTCATATAAATTGTGAAAACATAAAAACGCTCAAAACATTGTTAGCATAATAAACATTTTAAAATTTGAAAGACAGAGATTCTCCTAAAGAAATTTCTAAGGGAATTTTAGACACTTGATATTATGTAATCTATATGCATAACATGCTAAGAAAAACTGAAAATAAGAATGATCTTAATATTACCATGAAGATAAATAAGGTTTTATACCTTTTTTTTTCTATATCCATTATAGATATATTTTTAAAGTTTTTTTTTAAAGCAGAGATTACATGCTACTTCTAGTACAAAAGTCCAAAAAGTAAGACTTCTGGGATAGAAGAACGGGCGGAGTTTTCACTTGTATTACCTGAAAAATTTGCCCAGGCTGTTATTGCATCTGTCACAGATGAGGGATCTGCCATTATGCGGCATTTAACCATTCAATGGCTTATAGCTCCAACTGTTCCAGGGAGGTCACATATCCACCAGCTATCAGAAAGAACCAGATCCTATGCTTGGAACGATGATTTCGTGTGGAAGAATTCATAATGTCTGTGTAGCCAGGCAGCTGGTTAGACATCTGAGGTCACTCAAATGTGTAGATAATATTGCTTTAGTTCATTTGAAACTTATGCTCCATAAAATAATTAAAGATTGACCTTTTTCATGTGAAAGTGTAGCTATTCCATGAGTCTAAGAAGCAAGCTTGCCTATGCTAGTAAGATTTAAAGGGTGTGATGTTTTGGACTGATATTGATCCACTGAAGAAAGAATTAAGGAGAGCACTGCAATTCCTGCTCTGCAGCTATGCTAGACAGGCAGATTGCAGGAAGACAGCAATTACAAATTTGGTTTTGTAAATGACCCTAAATAGTTCAGTGTAACAGACGTGAATGAAGTTTAGTGCTATTAAGGCAAGCTAAGTAATTCTAGTTTTACTAACTTAATAGAATCTCAGAGAGGAGTTTCCTTCTGTTCCCAATACATCATTTGTGGAAACCAACTTCCTACAGGGCCTATAAATGAAATTTTCCCAATGAGAAGGTCAGATTATTAAAGTGTTGTTTGAAGGCTGCCTATTTTAAACTCACCTGAGACCACCCATCTGGCAACAATTACAATTACACTCCTTGACAAGAAATTATGAAAGTAAAACCATTTTCTATCCAACATAAAGAAAAACCTCCATCTAAGTAGCAATACTTATGTGAATTAACAGACTCGTATTTCCAGCTGCAACACATTTCTTGTTTCCAGTATCTGATACATGATGCTCATTATTCCTCAAATCGAATAAATCTGCAGCCAGTTTTCAGGTGTCTATTCTCTGCATGAAAAAAATAAAGAGTAAAAACCAACCAAAACCAAAACAAAACAAAGCCATAAAACTACTGCATTCATTACTGTTATGGGTGGTTTGCTTCTGATACCTTCTGTAAGGACCACATAATTATATTGCTGCTTATTTAGTCAAAACTTCCAAAAGTACTTTGTTATCCAAGGTAATTCTCACAAAAGCCTTCAGTTCTTAACTTTTTTTTCCCAAATTGCAATTTTTGGTGCTAAGGTAGCATCCTCTAACTGACTTAATGGCTGCACAGCTGATAAGCAGTGGGGAAAATGGCAGAATGACCCAATTTTTATGCCTTACTAGACAGAAAAGTTTGTTTTAACTTTCTGCATTAAATGATCAATAAAAATAAAAAATAACCCCCGAAAAGTCTTAAATAATACTATAAAAAGCTGAAATTATATAATCCAAACATGATTTCAACATTACAGCTGTTAAGAAGAAGAACATAGAACTGATCAGCTTGACATTGTATTGAACTGGTGAGTAAAGTAGATACGAATTATTTAAGGCCATATCCGAAAGAAAAATGAGACATAAGGTATAGGTTGTCCTCATATTGGATATTTCCAGATGCTTGAAATTTCTCTGTGTGCCTGCATTTTCATTGCTAAACTGTCTCAGGTACAGAAGATCGATACTTGGCTCCAGTATAATGACTGAACAACACTTGAGTGTGTAAGCACTTGAGGTAACATAATTTTCAAGGGGTGCACAGCAAGCTCCAGGTGTTGAGGTGCTTCAAAACTGCAACTGGAACAAGTTTTATATTTTAGAAATGGACAAAAGGGTAGATAGATCCATGGTTTAGCTATGATACAGAGACCAAATCATTAAAACAATCTATATTTTAGCTCACCTTTAGTCAAAGGCCACAATCACTGGACTTCAGACTACGCAAAAGTAGACATATTTCTTACCTGAGACAGGGAAACTCTACAGAAATAAGGTCAACATCTATGAGTGCAAAGAGTAAGTATAAAAGAAGCACTACTCTGTAAACAAGGGCTGTCTTCTAAGGCACATTTCTGAATTCAATTAACTCTAAGGATAATCTATTTTCTTAAGCTTGTGTTTCTATAATGTAAAACTCATGATGTTGGGGCAAGATTTGCCTAAATTTGCTGGTGGTTTGCACCCTTTGAAGGACCTACCTCTGTCTTGTGCCCCTGACTCAAGGGTAGATTCATCTGTCGATATCAGATATGCATGTATTATTAAAAACTATCATTTTCCAATATTAAGCAAATGTTAAACACAGACAAGAGGAACTGGAGGAAGATAATAATGTGAAAACTTAGAATAATTTCACTCAGATCTAAAAGCAAATGAAATTAAGTGACCTTATTGTATTCAGCTGTATTTACTAGTAATATGTCAGTATGAATTAAAAAAAAAAAATGGCTACACTTAAAAAGCCAGAGAAGTGACACATTTATCATCCTACATAGAGTACTGTCATTTTTTAACCCCATTCAGCAGTTCAGCCGCACAGAACTTCTTACTCAGTCCCCATTGCTAGGATGGGAAGAGAATCAGAATCATGGATTGAAATAAAGACAATTTTATAAGTAAAGCAAAAGCTTCTTTTGCAGACAGCTACAGGCAAAGTAAAAAAGGGAATTAACTTGTCACTTCCTATGGACAAACAGGTGTTCAGCCACCTCCAGGAATCGGGGATCCACCACACATAGTGGTGACTTGGGAAGACAAATGTCGTCACCCCAAATGTCCCTCCTTACTTCTTCTTTCCCCTGTATTACATGCTGAGCATGACACCGTATGGCATGGGATGAAGAACAACATCTTTTGGCCATTTGGCCTTGGCTGTTCCAGCTGTGCCCCTTCCCAACTCCTTGTGCACCCACAGCCTGCTCTCTGGTCAGGTGGAGCGAGAGGCAGAAAAGCTCTTGACTCTGTGTTAGTGCCACTCGGCAACAGCTAAAACATCCCTGTGTTATCAACACTCTTTTCATCACAAATTCAAAACATAACCCCATGGAAGCTCCTAGGAAAAAAAATTAACTCTATCCCAGCCAAAATCAGTACAAGTGCATTAGATTATAAATATGTATTGTAATCCTCATATTGCAAAACTGTAAAGTAAAATACCTGGTTATTTCAGGGCAATCCAGAGACAAATATCCTTGAAATCCAGACTGTACTTCTGTCTTTGATTTGGTTGCACATTGAACTGTGAGAGAATGTGTCCCACATGGATCATTGCCAGGTTGGCTGGATATATTTTAAGTCAAAACTGACCTCAGAATTCAACAAAGTCAAATGGCCATCAATATATACATCCTTACATACAAACATTACTGTGCTCACTATAAATTGCTCCTTTCTATCCAATGGGCAGCTGTATTACTGCTGTATCACTTATATCCTCAGCATGAATTTAAGGTGTCCTTCTATTTTTGCTGTATTCCACCATTACGGTAATAAAATTTTAAGTCACCAGAGAAGGACTCTGCTCAGAGAGGAAATCACACAAGCTCTTAACGAGATGCAGGTGGAACAAGAAGGCTTAGTACTGTTGTACTGTTTGATCATCTAGAAGAAACTGCAAATCTAATCAGATCCCTATGTTGATAACTTCATGAACAAAAACCAGGCACATACACTCAAAGCAGAGGAGATGATATAACCTCATCCAAAGCCTCCTGTTGCTTTCCACATCCCACACTAATCATTTATATCTGAATTGTACGAGACTTGGCCAGCTTGTTGTCATCTGTGCCTGAGACTTACACAGGCACAGAAAAATATTTGACAGATTTTTATTCGGAGTGAGATAGAAGTATAAAACTCCATGCCATGATCATGCTGAAACCAACATATCTATATTTTCATTTTATGCAGCACAGCCATAGGGTTTTGTGTCAAATCTAATTAAATTTTACAGAATTTCTATAGCAGTTGTTACATATATCTTTAACCATCTTTATTACTAAAAAAAGAAAGAGAGAGGTTGCCAGTGCTATCAATAGAAAACTACTGCAATACTTTCCCTAGTGAGGCACTTAAAATATTAATTCATAGATGATGTGCAAGATTAAAAGATTAAGCATATTTTATTATGAAAATATTCCTGTTGCTAGTTTTGCTTCCATAGAATTACAACTTTAACAGCAGCTTAGATTTGATTGTTTTGTGCTTGTGGCAGTAGTGCACAAGTTATGAGTCAGCAGTGCCCTGGCAGCCAGGAGGGCCACCCGTGTCCTGGCGTGCCTCAGGCAGTAACATCACCAGCCAGGCAAGGGAGGAGACTGTCCCGCTCTGCTCCGCACTGGGGTGGCCTCACATGAAGTCCTGTGCATTTTTGGGTGCCACAATATCAGAAAGACATTGAACTATTAGAGACTGCCCAGAGGAGGGCAACAAAGATGGTCAAGGGCCTTGAGGGGAAGCCATAAGGGAGTGGCTGAGGTCACTTGTTCTGTTCAGCCTGGAGGAGACTGAGGTGACACGTCATTGCAGTCTACGACTTCCTTGAAAGGCACAGAGGAGGGAGGCATTGATCTCTTCTCTGTGGTGACCTGTGACAGGACCGGTGAGGGAATGCCCTGAAGTTTTTCAGAGGAGGTTGAGTTCATACACTAGAAAAAGGTTCTTAACCCAGAGGGTGGCTGTGCACTTGAAGAGGCTCCTGGGAGAAGTGGTCACAACAGCAGCCTGACAGAGTTCAAGAAAGATTTGGACAATGTTCTCGGGCACATGGTGTTACTCTTGGGGCTGTTCTGAGCAGGGCCAGGGGTTGGACTCAATGATCCTTGAGGGTGCCTTCTGACTCAGCTTATTTCGTGATTCTGTGACAACTATTCTAGAAGGCATGGCTCCCGAGGAAGGGTAAGGGGACAAATGAAATTAAAATTAGGGACATGGTATAGTGGTGAACTTGGCAGCGTAAGGCTTATACTTGGACTTGATGATCTTAAGGACCTTTTCCAATTTGTGGTTCAATGATTCTGTGAAAAGGCCCATGCATTGCTGAAATCAATGTCATGAAATTAGAGGCAACAACGTAACAAAGACAGGTAAAGTCTGTTGGTACACAATGGCAGTAATTTTTAATAAAGCTTTGTACTTCATCACCTAGATATGAGAGGGGGGAAGGTACTTTTCTGAGACAGTATTTTTTCCTCTAATTTCCTTTAAAGTGAATAGAGGGATTTGTTGATCAAAACCATCTCAGTTACATCAGTCAGGAAGTAGAATCTTAATTCCATTCATAATTTTTTCCATCTTACCCTCTTAGCCAACACATAAACAACCAGCAAATATCTACTAATGGAGGTCTGAATTTAGGATAGTCAAGAGAGAGGTAAAAGGAAATTTTGCTTCTTTCTTCTTAATCGGAGCACGTAGTACAACTTTCTCTCTAAGTACCTAAGGACATATACCATGTGTGCTTTGGAAGCAAATAATAGTAGCAATAACTATTATCATTTGTACTGAGTTTTACATTTACCAATCTCTGTGAAAACAGTAATTACTTTACTGAAACAGAGGTTCTGTCATTTACATTTGTCCAGGACATACACACTGTTATGTGTGAACAGACTGAGAACACATTGTAGGTTTGTATTCTATCATCAATTAAGATTCCTTTTTAAACAAAGGGCAATCACTCTCCGAAAGCCAAATAAGTAGCTGTGAGTTCAAACTTTGCTATTAGCCCATCAAAATTCTGTAAAAGAAAGAAAAAAGAAGGCAAACTGGAAAGCCTAAGGGAGTTTTCACAACCTTCATCAGTGAACATTAGAGAATATTTTTTTAAAAATAGTTGTAGGTATCATGGCAGCACTAAACTGACCTTTGCTAATGATGAGCAGGCTTCTACCCAGTGTGGTTCTCTGTGGCCACAAACATCATATGTGTACTAATACAAAAATGGATGAGGGTGTCTTTTCTCTGATCTTGAAGGCAGACTCTCCTCTCCTCTCAGAGTGGGGTGCTCTGGCCCACACAGGCTGTGATGGAGAATGCCTGACCTTGCTTTCTCCCATACTGTGTCTGGATAGCATAGACCAAAACAGACAAAAAGCAAGGAGGAATTAAGTAGTGGAGAAGTTCGTGGTCCAGTGTTCATGGGCTATGCTCTTACCCTGATTAATGAGAAACATAGTTTCAAGGTTCAAGAGTAATCCTAAAGTCTGATGTCAGTTAGCATAACCAAAAATTAAAGAATATAGGGGCATTGGAAAGGATGCATACATATGTTACTTACATGTGTTTTTTCTTTCAAATACATTATGATTTTTCTATATAATTCAAATAGATTTTCAAAGGCAATAGTGCCTATAATTGTGGAAGTATTTTAGTTTTGCTCACTGATGTTAAGCAAATCTTCATTAGACAATCTCACTTGCAATTTATCTCCTTTGAAACTAACAGAGTTGTCTCAGGAGTGAATTCGATCCAATCTTTTCAGCTGTGTCCTAACATATATTGGAGTAAAGAATCTTTTCGCAAGTGACAATACTAGAATAAAAATTACTGAAACCTAAAGGAGTGGAATCAAACTGTTGGGAAAATTAAAAGGAAAAAATCCTTTTTCAGAAATGTAAGTGCTCTATAACATTGGCCATGATCTTGCCTTCCTATGGCTTTTTGGCAATCATAGCTGTAGGTGTCCAGACCAACATGGTGTAATAGCACAGGCATGGCATCAGAAAAAAATATATTGAGTGGAGATCGTGTCACATGCTACATTGATCCTGATTAACAGTAATAATATTCTGTAGTCAAGTACAAAATATGCTCTCTATCCTTCAGTGAATGACATTCTATTATCTTTTTTGCTTCATCACCTATTATATTTGTCTGATTCCCTGAAAAAAGGATTATGTGGCCAAAAAGTACTGTATTTTTTCTAATTATAGCAGCTTTTTTGATTAAAAAAAAAAAAAAGAATATGACACTTCTTTCAAATCTTTGTCCTCAGTTATTCAAGGCAAATGTTAGCAGTATTCTACACATTATCGTAAAAGATTTTCTACCAAAATTGCCTTACCAAACCTCTCCCCATTTATCTCCTTTATTATCTTTCATACAAGACAAAACTTTAGCAGAAGTTTCCAGATCAAACCTCTGGAAAGAGACATTGAATAATTGTGGACTAACCATCCAAAAAAGAGAGGCTCTGAATATAAACGAATGCGTAGTTCAAAAAGATATTTTGCTTCCTTGTAAGGAACATAAACAAACAAAACCTCCCAAACTGACAACCAGACCAAAACAACTGACCAAAAAACCCCACAATACAATATAGTTGAATAACCATCAATATTCAAATGTCTCAAAGTATGCCATTGCCTACAAGATAAGTGCTACTCAACAGAGAACTAATTTCAGTGATCCTCTTCAAATTCTCTATATTTTTTCTTGATCATAGTTTGGAAAGCTTCCTTTACATTTGAACTTGTTTCTTATGTTATCAAGGCAAAATGAAGATGTGTTTCACTTCGTGTTACAATTCTAGAGATTAATTCATTTTAGCCTGGATTTTTCAATTGTTAGCAGCTATTCCCATTACACCTTTACATTTATTCTTTAAAAATAATCCAGAAGAGTAAATAAAAATTACTTAATTATATAATGAATGATGACAGAAAAGCAAAAGTCTTGGAAATATTGGATGTGAAGTCTGACTGAGACTCTTCTTTTTTTCCTCTTTTTCATCCTTTTTTCCCCTAGTTTTGAAATGTTGCTGCTGCTTTTCATGGACCTGACAATAAAAAGAGACACTCTTATTCAGCAGGGCATAATCAATACACTGCTGGGAGAGGAATTTTGGCACAACTAGAGAAGACTGTCTCTTGAAAATCTGCTCTGAACTTACAGATCCTTCCAAGTTTCAACTCTGACCTAAATTCTTTGTGTCTTCGACTCCTTGTGACTAAAAGTCGTAAACTGAAACTTCGAGCGGACTTATGAATAAGAGTTCTGGAAAACACTGATTGTAAATTGATTGTTGTAAAATTGTTCTAAAATGATCAACACAAGGCATAAAATCGACTGTGTGACCATGTCTGTGGAAATCTAACTCTTAATACATGAATCTTCTAATAATATTACATGCAGTTGCTATTTATAGATTTGTAAAACCTTAAAAAAAAAAAAGTGTAGCAAAATATGTTATCGTACTTGTCTCTACTCCAAATGTTTTCAAGAGAATTTTTTGCCCATTTCTGTAAAAGCAGTGGGAAGATAATGCTTACAAAGCAAATTAAAATGGACTGAAGTAATTTGTCCTGTCTTCCAGAAAAAAGCGCTTGAAAAAAAAATCACATGAACATTGGGCTTTTCTCTAAATGACATTGCTTTGGTGAAATATTTCTGCTGATGAAAATGCATTTCAATTTACAAACTAATAATTCAGTATCTGGTAAAATGTTAATACTGCTTCTTCTTTCCAGCTGATAGTTTTGTCATCTCCATGACAATCAAAACGCAAAGTATAGAAAGTAAAAAGTAACGCATGAGATAAACTAAGCTAGTAAAGAAAAGACAGAGCCCATTTGTAGTTATTTCAGGTTTTAGATCCCAACAACCGTTAGTTTTATTTCTCCTGAACTGCTTAATATGTGAAAAGAATTCCAAATTGATGTTGCAACAGATGTCTGTCCAGTTAGGTCTGACTCCATATCCTCTTAATAGTGAATGAAATGATTGAGCTCAATCTCCAGTGGTGTCTGAGCACCCTAAATATTGAAAGGCAAAAACTTCATGGAAGTCTGATTTTTACAGTGCAATGTGCTTCTGAACCCAAATTGTTTCATCCTTCCCTTTGAGAGTATTGCCAATGACAACAATGTTTTGCAGTGTAATTGACTGATGGAAAAGGTCCAATAAGTTAAGGAGCCAGAAAAGGAAAGGAGGAGTAGGAAAGAGGTGTATCTGTTCTTTCTCAGTGTCATTTGGCAATCTGATGAGCTATGAGAATTTGTCAAAATTAAACTGACCATGCCCAGGCAGAATTGTTCCTTTTCTCTGTCTCAGAGCAGCTTTGATGGCAAATGGGATATTATTTCTATCTTTCTGTCAGACTGTTATAATGTACTGTTTTTATAAATCCACCACCAGTCTGATTTTTGCTAAATGGTCTTTCAAAACCTCCTTACCTCCTTGAATAAGCAGTACTGACTAAAATGTCATGAGGTGCCAATATATATTAAGTTGAAAGTTCCCTTGATGTTTTACTTTTTCCAGAACCACTAGCTACTCTATAGTATTTCTGAGAAGCATATTTTCTTTAAGGTCACAGATGCCAAGACTAACAAGTATAATTTTATGGATGCAAGAAAATAGTATGGTTCTAATTTGGAAGTATATGTTCTCTTACAGAAAATGCACCTGTGGTAAAGTTTTTGTGAAAAGATGTTGTAGTATTTTTCTTTATTAGTGAAATGTTATCTCTCCATAGGGTACTCCCCTTCTCCTCTCACAGCCTTAACCTGCAATTACTGCAATAAAATATTGTAGGAGTCCCAGAAATATCATTCTAAAAAGAAAGCACTTCCTGAAAAGCTACAATATTAATGCATTAGCATTTTGAAAATTACATTCTTTGAAATGAACCAGTGTTGGAGAGAGTGGTAATTCTGAAAGACTCGGAGGCAGATGCATTGTTGCACTGGAAGATAAAACTAGTCTGGATTTTTTCAAAACATTAAATTTGAAATGTTAATACCAAACATTAGAGTCAAACCATGTTTCAGATTCCAGAAAGGAACTGCAATATGATGAGCTGTGATGAATCCAGAGAATTTCTGGCTTGTTTTTCGAGCTCCGTAGAAAAGGAGTTTTAGAAAACTTTAATGCAAGCTATCAGAAAGTCTAACCTGAAAATGTAATGCAATTAATGGCACACCAATTTTTAATTTTGGTTTTTTTAGAACGAAATATGAATTTATAGTTAAGCTTAATTCTTATGCATAAACATGAGTCTAATTTTCTGGCAAACACCTTTCAAACTGAGTTTCTTTAGAAATGTTACAGGTTTGTTTTGACTAACCATGATATCTATGGAGTTTTTTTCTCCTGTATCTATCAAACAGATATTTCACTAACGGTAAAATCAAACCTATCTTGCATACACACATTCATATATTCCATAAATACACATTCATACACATACACGGTATGTACAAAGTGCATACAGCTGTATTTATACATCAAAGTGATTATGAAATTAGTCTGAGTAGAAAAGTTTGAAGAAAAAATAGGAAATGCTGAGAGTCAATCTAATCTCAATTATTTTTGTAAACATAGAAGAGGCAGTTAAGGCTGAAATTGTGTAGAAAAAATGTATTTTACACATGTTTTTTCTGATTTCTATTTGATTTTTTAAAATTTATATTTTCTTTACAAATTCGAAATAAAATGCACAAAAATCTAAATAGGATAAGAACAAACATGCTTGATCAGAACAAGGATCCCCCTATGCAAGCATCATATCTCTGATGTTACTGATCAGAAAGAGACAACTAAGGAAAAAATGACAACAAAAAAAACCCACAAAACCAAAACCAAACCAAACCAAAACAAAACAAAACAGAACAACAAAACAAACAAACAAAACCAACCAAGCAAACAATTTAAAAAGGAAGCAAAACAGAGAGGGAAATTATAGAATGACTCTTTCAGCCCCCAGTACGTAACAGACTTGGATATTTTACTGAACATTGAATATGGATCGCACCATTTTAGTGTACAGACAAGTGGGTCTATCTACTCGTACTGCGCTGCCCACACTTACTTATAGCTAACATCCCTTTTGTCACTTTGTGCCAACGAGTTCCAGATTTCAGTTCTTCATCAAATGAATAATGTCTGGAATATTTTTTTTAAAAGAAACTGTTAATGCATTACTTTCTTTCCTCAGTCATTCTTGTCTAAACAAAAAGTCTTAATCTATTTAGCCTTTCCTCAAATAGCTGATCATACTTGCCATTCTTCTGGCATTTCTATAAGGTCTTTTTCTGACCATTGCTGGCAGTTTCAGAGCTCTGCAATGGCTCACAGATCTTCTTTGCAATTAGAAGTAATTTAGAGTCTCCTATTCTACATATATTGTTAGTATTGTTTTTACTTATTACTTCATGTGAATGTAATTTCATTTACAAATTTGTCACCTGTTCATTTGATCACCTCCTCATTCAGTGCTCTATGATCTTTGCACAAGATTTTATGGCCACTTTTAGATTTGACTACTCTCAATAATTTTCTGTCATTAAGCAGACTTTGCTACCTGTTTCCACAACTTAAAATTAAAGCTTTGTGGTCAGATAAGAAGTTAGATTAGATTATAAAAGGGTATTCAATGTTTTTAAATCCCCTTTATAGTAATGCTCTATAAAAATTGATAAATAAAAAATCTTTCTTTGAAAAGTATCTGAGCTATCTTATCATAAGCAAGTTCCTGTGATGGGGGTGGGAAAGGAAGTGGAGAAAAAGGTGAGGGAAATTAAATTGAAAAAATCCAGCATTTTCCTTCAACTGGCTTACACTTTTCTAGACAACTTTCTTATTCTTTTGTTGATAAATGAAAAAATCTATTAACATCTTTTTCCTCAGTCACTCATATTTTTTCTTCGGCAAAGCTGCTAGTTAGTCCATAAAGTTATACCTTCCACTTACTACAAAGAAGATATTATTTTATTTAAGTAGAATTTTATGTAGCCAGTGGGATTTTTTTGTGCCTTTGCATGAACATTGTATGGTTTCCTTGATAAACAGGATTCACCTCGTACCACTGATACCAGGTGGTTCACTGAGGAGACAGAAATGTGATCATGGTAGTAACAGTGGCTGAGCTTCTGCACGGAAACTGGAGATGGCATCTGGGTTTCCCACAGTCAGCTGTGTCTTGTAAAATCATTAGATTCTAAAATGTCTCCACCTGTATGTAAAATTATGTCTATGGAAACTTACAGCTTAACCTTGAAAAAAGCATGTTGTGCTTTTCTCCTTTTTGCATATATCACAAGAATAACCAAGGGCCCTATTCAGCCCTCAGGGCTGCATCCAGATATCTAGTTTGAAAAAAATGCAGTCTCCATTCTGCAGAAATCTTATGCTGATAATGAATAGATGAAATATAAGGATAAAATAAATCCATAGGCAGAGAGGTTTAAGGTGACAGCAACAGAAGTATATCTTTGCATAGACAAAGAGAACATGCTGCAGCTTTGACCTGTTGTTGCTGATTGATTGCAGTTCATGAAGAACCTCATGAAGATGGTAATTCCATGTCTCCATTTTATATCCTTGCTAAATCAATGTATCGTACATGTTGTTGTCATAGACATTTCAAGTAAAACGTGCAGACATTGGTGTGTTTAAATAGCCATGAGTTCTTATATTAGTGAAGATCATTGAGATAAAAAATTTTCGTCTTTTCTTGAATGCTTTTCTTCTAAGCAGAAACAAAATGCCTTTTTTAATTTTTTGCTTACTTGTCACATCTGAAATAATTTCTTAACCAATAGATAACAAAAAATTCTTCCAATGGAAACTTATTTTGGATCATCCTCTGGATTTGAAGGCATGGAAATGTAATGACTGACTGTTATGGGTTTGGGAGGATGCCCATTGTATATTGTTCCTCTTTCACAGGATAAATCCCACCAGGTGACCAATAGATGGTTTCATTTTTGAAGGTTAGTCCTACCAACTAACAGTAAGTTTTTCTTCTACATTATTTTGTCCATGTGCAAAACCGCAGACCAAATGTATCAGGCCTTAGACCCATCTTCAGTCCCTGGCACACTGACAAGGTATTTTCACAAAATTCTTGGAGGAGGTAATCAAAACAAGTTATCTTCAGGAGAGATATTACCATTTTAGTTACATTAACATTCCTTAAGCAATGCATTGTATTGTTAATCCCAGATCTTCCTTACCCTTGGCTGGCTTTTCTCTATATCCATGAACCATGAAGTATTCAAAGCAACCTACTATTTAGAGATGAGAAATCAATGGTTTTATAAAGCTACTTATAATGATCAACTTAAAAGAGGAGCAGAGAGTAATATGAGATAACAATATCAGTGTGGGTGCCTTAATTAGGCTCTTTATTTTAGGCCTCCAGAGACTGATTTCTAACCTTTAGATGTTCCAAATGACTCTAGAAAAATTCCATTGACTATATAAGCAATATAGGTTTCCAAATTCAAAAATTCCTATTCAGTGTTTAAATTCTTTCCTCCTCCTGACCTTTTCATATTCTTTTTTTCTTGTTTTCATCTCTTTTGTCTGTGAATATTAAAATAAAAATATGAAAAAAGAAAAAAGAAAAACAAGAAAAAAAAGGAAGAATCAGTGTAATAAAATATTTCCAGAGGATAGCAAATTGGCACTAGAAAACTCTCAGTTCTCATAGGCCCATGAATTCAGCAAGGATCTCTCTTTGTGGTAGTTCCTCATTGCGCCTTCTTTGTATGGAGTGATTTAGCTTGTTTGTTCAAATAATAGCCACACATACCTAATAGATATACAAAATAAATATAAATAACAAGAGGATTGTATTCTCATTTTTAAAGATTACTTTTGGTAAATGCGCTCTTTTACAAACACACTCAGTCATGGACTTTGCTCACTTGGCAAAAGCCATCACTACAATGGATAACAGCGTCCATGAAGTAGGTTACTCTTTGGTCTGCTTCATTAAATATCCCAGATCTCCAGTGTCAGTACTGGGTTGTGGTCATCTGAAAATCCATATCAAATAAATTAGTTAATTTCCTGAACTCTTTTGGATAAACAAACTCATTTATTCTGATAAGTGAAAGCACTTGGAAAAGCACATGCTTCTTGTCTGAGCAAAAGACTGACTCATTGACATTCTAGATAGCTAAGATTTCTTATCCAGGTGGCCTAATTTCAGATTTACAGTCTAGGCCTGGAAATCTACTTTGACTTCTCTTTTTACTATACTACTGGAACTATAAAAAAGCTGAGAATTAAGTAACACATTTTCCAGCATGTACCTCACCTTTTCTTCCATGTTAGTCTTCCATTCCTGCAAAATCATAGCCTTTTGCAGTTATGGATATCTAATTTTGACAGAGGTCTCATTGGGAAGTCAGTTAGGGTCTGCAGGAAGTTCCACTTAGTTAATACTTCAAAAACTGGGAAAATACCCTTAAGTTTGGATAAAATTAATAAAGCTTCTATATATTTTGTTCTAAGATATTTCTTCTGCAGTGAGGTTTCGATTTTTATAGTTGATAATTATTAGATGGCAAATTGTTAATAAGGAAGTTATCTCCAAAGTGGTGTGTGTGCACCCAATGGAGTGCACAAGGCAATCCACTGGGGTGCAGGAGGACTTTTTTTTGATCATTATTAAGCAAAATATATTTTAAAAATTAGCAGTTTTATTTCATTTTTGTCTCATTTTTTAATATCTAATTTTATACACATTTTATAATGTATATGATATGCTAGTATAGTAGTACATGTACACAAATTATAAAGAAAAACACAAATGTTCATATACTGGTGGTGCATGCTCATAATTTTTTTGTTATGGTTGCACAGCAAAAAAGTTTAGATACCACTGCAATAAAGAATCAATGGCATTTACAAAACCTTTTTAAGTTTTAAAAGTACAAAAAGTTTCATGTACAGAAATCTCTTGTCTAAATTTTGTAAGCAAAATTAAAAATTGCAGTATAAAACACTAATCAAAATCAAGATAGCGCATTAAAAATCTGTGAACAGTTCCATAAATAAACACTCTTCATAATCAAAGCAGCTTGTAAAAATCTTCTTCCTTTCTGATATGAGTGGCATTTAAATTCTTCCCTATTCCTTAACAATTTCCCTATTAGGAAAAAGGTCAGAGATAAAAAGGGTTACAGATGAATATACACTTTAATGCAGCATGGGAAAGAAAAGCCTCTTTTGTAAAGAAGACTCATCTCTTGCTAAATCTAGCTAAAATAAATTTTAAAAATATATTTCCTGCTTAACTATAAAATATAAGCAGCTACATACATGGAACAACTTTTTTTTTTTTTTTTTTTTTTTTCTTTTTCGCCAGTCCTTGACAGAAAAATTATGCTTGGGAATTTGAAACTCTTATACACCATTCACATGTACCTAATAAATAATGACAGAGGACTGGGTAAGCCTAGTGGCTTACATGTCTGAATAATATTTACTTAACCAGAACATTAATGCATCACTTTTTTTGTTTTGTTTTGTTTTCCCTGAGCTGAACGGTTCAGCTAACACAATTGCCACAGTCATTCTCTCAGCGGCACTGAAATCTACATTTAAGTGCCATCTGTGAGGCAGTCAAAAACTGGCTGATTCTGTGCCTTTGTTGTCCTGTATGATGTTATGCCTTAGTTAATAACTGAGAATTCAAGCACAGAGAAAGATGAATCTCTCTGATGTCATTCCCTTCATTGTATGTGAAGATCTGTGCCCCACCACCTACTAAGCTTTCCCTGACTGACCCGTGTTTACCTTCTGTTGGTGCCACTTCCCACTGTGTTATTGATGTGCTTTTCTGCCCAGGAAGCCGTCCTTCTCAATGCACTTTGTTAAGCTCAGGCCATGGGCACACACTGTTCTTTGTTGTACTGTATATGAGGAATGTTTTTGGAGGGGAACACTGATGGTATCAATGATTAGGAGTTAAAGTGTCTTCGAAACCACAGAAGCAACATGCTGCATTGCCAACACACTGTATTGCAGGGATTAAACTTAAAAGCTATTCAATTGGGAGGTTTTTCCTCATATCTAAGTGCCTTTCTTTTACATAACAGAAAGCTATCTGCTCCTAAATACACAGACTATGCATGTTTCAGTCACTTTTTCATTCTCTTCTCTTATCATTTAGGTTTTCTTCATTTAGCATTGTTCAAAGCTGTGTGGAATGGGAGTCAATATTTAAGATCAGCAATACTATTAAAGGAACAATGTGCCTGCCAATTAACCTCCAAAGAAACCAAATGTGGAGGCAAGGAATTTGCCTTTCTGATTTGATTTTTTTTGTCTTATGTTTAAAGGTGTCTCCCAACATGCAGTGTATGTTCTCAATCATGAGTTAAGGAAAGGGGAAAAAAAGGTACACAAAACCTCTGGTTGGCAGGAGGACAATTAATGAGGTTATGGTTTGGCCGATACATGCAAGAGCCAGATCATGAACATTTTGGGTTTCATTTCCCAAAAGAGCAGAAAATTCACCTCTAAAAATAGTGGGAAATGCTTCTCCTGGGCTTTTTTTTCCTCTTTGTGGTACTGGTGGTGTTTTCACTAAACCTCTAATACCTGCTTATATTTCCTGAGTAAGTGTACTGGTGAACCAACTTACTCTCTTTTTAATTCTTGCCATTATTCAGAAAGAAATCCATGAAAAGGTGGCTGTTCACTTACGAATAACAAATCCTGTAAAATTATACCCTGAATGAGGTCTTTCCTTTCCTTCCCTCTGTGCAGTTTGTCTTCTAAACTTAATCAATTCTGACTTTGTCTCTGCAAGAAATGCCAATTGTGCATTCTGATCTCAGTTAACCCACCTAGGGAGAAAAAAGTATTTCAAAACACATGTGGAACAAGAGGCTTGATGAAGCAAAACGACAAAATGATGACTAAGTCTAATGAACACTGTGATTTAAAGCATCTAGCCTTTGGAAAAAAATAATATCTAGAGAGTTTTCTTTCCTGACTGCCACCTCAAGTGAGTTGATATTAGGCCTGTGACAGCACTACTAATTTTCTTCTCTCTCCTAGAAGTGCAATGGTCCGTGCTATCTTATTAGTTATGCTCTTTATTGAATAAGTGCTGTGTCTTCTTAGCAGAAATAAAGTATTAATGAACTTATGGTGACATCAAGGGGACCAACTGGATTAATAGACGATAGATATGTTAGACAGAGAGCACTAAACACATCGTCAGAGCCTGTTTAATCTGAATGACAGCATCTGCAATGCTTCTGAAACAGGAGGCATTTATGAAAAATTTGTTTTCTACCTTTACTTAACACATTAATAGTGGTAGTAATTTAACATTTATTCTTGCAGGAAAAATCAAAGTACTGATTTGATACATAAACTCCTTAGTTTCTTTTAAAGTGTATCCTTAGATATTCAGAAAGAAAAGCAAGCAAGCAAGCAAGCAAGAAAAACAAACAAAAGAAAAACCTGGACTTTACATGATTTTAACATTTCTACCACCTTTCATTTATTCTAAAATAATAAAGTCAACTAGCATTAATAATATATTTTAATAACATCTAATATGATGGTCACACTTCTCTTAAAACAATGAAAAACATTTTCCTCGGGAATATTTTTACTGTATTTTTCCCCCTGTATATCATGTGCCTGTACAAAAGGTAAAGAGTTTTGTTCAGGATATGGACTTCTTTTTTCAGTTACAGAATAATCAGGAAAAAAAGTCAAAATTAAGTGGAGAAGATCTGAAGTAGCCACTTTCTAATGTATACTATCTGAATTCTGTGGGCAGAAAAGGAAAAAGAAAAAAAAGCCCAGGAGGAGAACTCCCTGATGTTTTTAGAGGTGAGATTTCTGCTCTCATGGGAAATGAAACCTCAAAAGAGAAGGTAGTGAATACTACTTCTCCTGTATTTATTACAAATCCAGTAAACATTAATGTTCTATTTTGCTAGTCAATCAGTAGTAACACAGTTTCATAGAGACTTTGTTGTAATTTGGCATGTCTCAATGTCATTTTTTACATAGCTAATGAATTGCTTGTATTCAAATTCAAGAGTTTAAGGATTGAAGAAATAGGTTTGATATTTCCCTAACTGAAAGGTCTAAAGAAAAGTAATATTTCATATTTGACACTACCTTTTTCTTTATTGATCACTCAGTAGAGCTGGAAAAGATCACTGATATCACCCTTGCTTCCCTGCTTCCTATTTTATTAATGATGATATATTGCTTTCTCTGGAAATAAATATACTGGAAGCAATATACTAAGAACAGGCAGAAGTGCCATATCAGTTCTAGTCATTCGTTTAATCTCCTTATAGACTAGTTATGGGTGAAATGCTATGCTTTTTGTTTTAATTAGTAACGTTGTTTTAATTTAATTTGGAAAGGAATCAAAGAAGGAAAACTGGACTGCTAAGGGATTCACAGCTAGCTATACATAATGACTTACTTTTTACATGCCAATAAAGACAATTTTCGATCTAATGAGTGATTTCAGTAATTATTTGTAACATGAATAAGCATGGCATTTGCAAATATAATGATACACTGTATATCATCATATCTCTCAAGAGATGTAGCATCATATCTCTCAAGACAATTCATAAAAGCACGTGACCTTCTTTCATCAAAATCAACGAGAAATATGCAGTTGCATCCTATATATGGTTTGTAGAACAAAAATATCCCTAAACATTTCTCTTCGTCCATTTCTCAGCTGCAATGTGCTATAGACAGAGCTTTTAAATGCGAGCAGTGCATTATAGAAGATATGACTAATCTAGAGAATTTCCATTTGAAAGAAAAATGAGTAATAATTGATTGGCCTAGATCCAAAGTCACAGTGGGGTTCAAAAAGCTTGTAAGTGCCCTCATAAAAATAGAAGCTGTATCAACCAATTGAATTTAATTATATGTGAAGGTGATGAGGGAGCTAAACAGCCTGTAATTGGAGTCCAATTACTCAGCTGGTCTTCCATAAAATTAATTCATCTGAAAGTTTGCCATTGTCCCATGCTTGAGGCCTGCTGCTGGTTTAATTAGTTAATACTGAGGAATCTTGAAACATTACATTATTTTGTCTTTATTGCCAATTATGGGTTAAGGAAAATTGTGTATAAAATATTAACATCTGCTTCCAGCACAACTTGGAGAGGGCAAAGGCAAAATATCTTATATTTAATCATGTTAAAAAGAGGCAAATGTCTCTAAACACAGAGAAAAATCTTCCTACTAGTCAAGGCTTATCAAATTAAAAATCAAGGTGCAAAAGATCATTTGAATGAGATGAAATAAAAATATGAAGTATGAGAGTTTATATAGCAGCTTCATGTACAAACAGTTTAAGTCTGCTGTAGAGTTCAAGAATCACTTGCATCCAGAGGAAAGATAGAGAGGAAAATAGTTTGGGCCACTGTCGTTTTACTCAGAGGTAGTATCCATATTGTTCCTAATAACTATGGGACTGAGTGCAATAGCATTCTCTGACTTCCTTCACTATCAGCAATATACCATTGACGTCTAAATATTAACATTAAATAACAATATTTTATTCTGAAGAGTGGTTTTGTAAAAGGCTTACTCATTCAAAAGCCAACAGCTGCTGAGTATTGTTCCAGCAATTTCTGTCTCTCTTTTTCATATAAAACCTGTATATACAACTTGAAATTAAATGGAAAGGAGACAGGAAGTACCTGTACTTAAATTAAACCCTAAAAGACAAAAACATTCAGTCCTGGTTTGTTTCAAGACTGTCTGCAGAAACTGTAAAATTTTCTACTGTTTTAACAGATTTTAGATCAGTCTACTGACTGGGTTGAAACTTTTTTTCTTATGGTAATCTCAGAAATATCATTGAAAACAAAAGTACTAGGTGGTCAGAAGTGGGCACTATGTGATACGTTATTCCAAAACATTTTTTGAACTTGAAATGGTGAAGGAGAAAAAAAATACTTGATGAGTCCCAAGAATGGTATGCATTTATTTCCCCAAAGACTCATTCATATCTACAGAGAGCTATTTACAGTATGAAAATGATAAAATGTTCCATTTTAAAAGTTTGAGAAGATGTATATCAACAACAGGCTTTTTTCTTTTTTTAAGAGTTAAAATTTAAAGAGAATCCACTTTGTGAACAGTGCCCATTGGATTAAAGAAGCTTTTTAAAGACTTACACACACTACTGTACTTGTCCTAAACTTTCTCAGACATACAATAAACAATTTTAACATAGCCCCATTGAGCATATGTAATACAAATTGCTATTATGGTTTTCTATACCTCTTCCAGGAGCAGACCTATTGAAGCGAGTTGCTTTTTAAACTCATTTTGTTCAATAGAAAATGTGGAGCTAAATCTCTACTTACTGGAGTAATATTAAAGTCAGATTTTTAAAACAAAATATCCTGTATATTTCAGAAACTGAGAGAAAGAGGGTAATCTCCTAAGTGCTAGATGTCATGATGACTCAGAAAGGCAAAAAACGAACAGAAAACCCTCTGTGAAAAAACAAGTCAGAAACTGAAGAACTTCATCTAACTTTTAAGGAAAAATAAATATAAGGCTTCATTTCCTAAACTTAAGAAGGAAAGTGCTGGAGCCTTAAACATTCTTTCAAGCCATAGAGATGCGTTAAAGTTTCTTTGATTAATCTGAACTATTTCTATGCTCTGCCAGCTCTGTAAAATATGAAGAAACAAAACTAAAGAAAGATGTTAAACAGTACAGTCAGGAAGGCAAGGAAATTATGCTGGTAAAACCTAAGGACTTTGTGACAAGGGAGGATCTGCTATAAAAACTATTAGAAGTTATCCAAAAGATTTGGTAAACAGATATTAAATAGAATTCACTATATGTAATTAACATACAGGGTTACTCTATCATGGGTGTTAATAGGCTAATCAGTGGATGATTTCTGAGGTTCAATTTCTGTGCTTTTCCTTCTGCTGGTGGGAAGAGGGCAGAGACCAGCCCAGCACACAGGTAGTGAGCAGCTGCTGAGGGCTACTAGTGCTGGAGAGGAGGTCCTGAAGTGCTCCCTGTTGAACAGAGATGGCAGGACATTGCCATTAAAAATGCCAGCATTCACTAAGGGACGAAACACAAGTGTTTGTCTCAGACCTTTGGTACTAGTTTGAGTGCCTGCCATTCAGATAAGTAAATTCGTTTGCCGTACAAAAAATCCGAGTGTTTCCTGTTTAGAATAACAGAGTTTATGCGGAGTCAAAGTGACGTATACTACCAAAAAAATATATCTCATCTGACTCCTTCTCTCTCTTTCTGTACTCCTTAAAAAGCAGCTCCAAATTATAAGCACCAGCTAGCAAAAAAACATTTCTTTTCCTTGGGATGGAAATACTTGAGTAGAAAAGTAATGCTGAATTTAATTATATTCAGACAGTGAACTTTATCTCCCTCATTATATTTGCAAACTGTATATATTCTGTTTCTCATTCATAGCAGAATAAATATGTTTAAAAAAAAGAGACACTTTTACAAATTATTATTTACAGTTGACAGTAAGCAAGAACATTTCAGCCTTCATCTACCAAACCTATGAAAAACAAATAGTTCTGTTGACCCTGGAAATATTGAAAATGGAGATGTATGAAGGAGTATTATGGGTCTCTGTCTTATTAATGGGACATTTTACTTACATCGTGGGCATTGAATAGAGATTTTTTATAAACTCTACAACCACAAATAAGATCTAATCATAAAAAGTTCAATGAGGAATGTAAAAATATTCCCCCATCTTCCTTAAATAAATATTGTGTTGAAAAAAAAAATCAATACTGAACTATTTCTGTCACTATATTTCATTTTGCACTGACAACAAGAGTAGAGATATAAGTGATCTTGTACAGTCTCCTCTGTCTTCATCCATGTACTTACCAGAAAGAAACTATTCCTCTCTCTTGTGGAGTTCTTCATATACCGTTCTCTTCACAGAGAAGTTCTTCAAATGTCTTTCTCTTCGTGGAGAAGTTTCACCCAAGTAAGTAGCATAACTTGACAGCTTCACTCATGAGCAGAAAAAGTCATTCTTACACTTCTGTTAAAGAAAGCAAATAATTGCTTTGACAGAAAAATAAATCATTTCGAAGTCAAAAGTGGGATATATGTATTGACATTTTCACATTGTTGAAATCTATAATCTTGCAAGAAGTCAGCAAACAAGCTGTACTTAAACAAAATTGCCTGCCTACATGAAGCTATTTGCAAGACTGGGACATAAAGGAGCAGCAATCCATAAAGACAAATTTATTTTTATTTCATTTTAATGACCTGTAATATTTGCAGAGCACTTTAGAAATGGAAAATGGTCCATCTAATTTCTACATCAGATGTGTGCACTTCATCTAATCAATATTCCACCTGTATGTGCATCATTCAGGTGGCTGTTGAAGGGCTGGTGACTGACTCTAGAAAAGTACTGTAGGTGAGAGCCAAAAAGTGAGCTGCAAAAAAAGGCTGCTTATGTTCTTTGGGGTTAAAGAGCCAAGCCGAAAGACTGCTCTATATAAATACCTAATTAGATGTGTATGTGGGTCTATGGTACATGACATGGGACTGCAAACCTTGCTTCTGCAGGAAAAAGGAAGACCAAGGCTCTTTGCCATTCCCTAAATAATTTCATGGTCTGTCTAACCCCTCTTGTACTCTTTGTGGCAGCAGTGGTTCTCATAGGTAAGTGTCTCTTTCTGAAATAGAAGGCTGTTTTTACATGTAGGGAAAGATTGCTTAGTCTTATATGGAGCATTTAATTTAAAATTTTGCTACACAAAATGTTAGCAAAGGGACGCACTGCTTTTACCCCTCCGTTTTAAACTGAAGGCCAGCCTCCATGACACAACTAAATATATCACTTCTTATCGTTTATACCCTTACCTTATTTAACTTGATTAATTATTTTCACTATCTTAAGAGAGAACAGTATTTTTAAATTGGTTTTATTTGAAGGAAGAGAGGTCTGCAGCAAAGTTTTTTAAAATGTATATATTTGTGTCTGTCAGTATGTGTGTAATAGCAGGTATTTTATACCTCACAGAATGATTGCCATTTCCACAGGAATCAGGGATGTAACTGTGAGCAAGTTACTTTTGATAGTTTTTGTTTTGGTGAAACCATAAGCAAAAGGAGATTTTTTTCCTATTTTGCTGGCAATTACAAGTTTTTATTGTTTTATTTTTTATTCATATTCAGCCATATACTCTCACTTTATCATACTTGCAAAATGCTGTTTTAAAATTACACTGAATGGCATTTAGAAATAATGTCAGCTATGAGCCAAGTTCTGATACGCTCATAAACACAACCCTCCATCTATTCCTTAATAAGATGCTATTGAGGATACAGATTTGAGGATTTTTTACCTGCATAAATGTCTAGTACATAGAACATTAATAGAAAAGAAATCCTTATATAAAGCTCTTATAAGAATTATTTTTTAAAAGATAAATTATTTGATGGAAAAGGGAAAAATAAACCCACATAAAGCTAGGGAGTCATGTCATAAGTTTAATATTCTCTTACAAACTGCAGCAGGAAAAAGGCATAGCTGTTGTCACTGTGTAAGTATCGAGATAAAATAAAGAGCATTGAATAATTTTGTCTATAATTCTATGACAACTTTTATTTAATATTTGAAGGAATATTTCTGTGTAACGTTCCATGTGGTAGTTAGTTTCTGCAAATAAGTTAATATGCAAAGAAAAAAAAATATTTTTACCTTATTTCCTGTTCTATGCTTGCACAAGAAATAGTCTTCTATCCCACACACATCACAAAGCTATACCTTTTGCCCCAGTTTCCACAACTCAAGCACAACTGTGACTTTTAAAAGCGTATATATTTCCCTTCCCTATATTATATGATTGAATCTGGAATAGAATTAAAACATATGAAAAAATCTAAAAAGCAAAAAATCCTATAACTCAGCAAGGAAAACCAGTATCCTTTGTCATTATATAGTCCATAACAGCCATGTTTTTTCAGTAACTCTTTGATTTTAAATAAACTAGAAATCTTTCCTCTCCTAAAATGCTGGAATGCTTAAGGCCTACCCTGAACTTTTCAACTCTCGTGAATGCCTCTTGGATATGGCTCTGAGTCGGCTGCTGAACTCCAGCAAGATCATCTCTGCCTTTCCAGATTCAGCCAGCTCAAGCACATCTGACTGGGAATTGCTTCCAACCAGTATTGTTTGCAAATGAATTTTTTGATCACCAGCTGTTTCTCCCTGCAAATCCTTCTTCATGTATTGCATGTAGAAATTCTCTACTAATGCTCATACACACATATATATAGAACAAAAATAAAAGGAGAGAAAAAAAGAAAGAAAAATCGAATCACCATCCCAAAAATCAACCCACCCAATCCAAAACCAAACCATACCAAAACCACAACAAAACAAACAAACAAACAACAACAAACAAGTAGAATGGAATGATTTTGACAATGACAAAAAAAATAAAAATTTTTCCAAACATTAGCTGTGTCTGTAAAGACAAGCGACAAGCTCAGATGATGTATAAAAATAGGCTTCACCTGCACAAGTTGCAGTTACTAATGCTAAAATGTTCCTCTATCTTGTTGCCCTTAGCACTTAGCAAATCTCTTCAATGCTGTCTTTCAAATCCTTTTTCTCATGAGTACTTAGGAAAATCCTCCAATCTGTATTATGAATCAAACATATTTTTTAGTGGTTGTAGAGTGAATCCATGAAGACTAATAATTATAAGATGTAATAAAAAACCGAATATTTCCTTTTAGTAATACTATATGCATAAAAGTATTCCTCCCAACTCCTTTCTTCTTCATTTAAGTATTCGCTGGAAATATATTATATTAATTTAAGCCTCTCCTACATAACTCTTCTTTACAGAGGAAGACTTGCATCTAAATAACTCTCTCTATAAACTAGAATGAAAGCAAGGTCTATATAATTATATCTATTACAGTAATATAAATTGGTTCTAGGAAACACACACATGTCTGTACTCAAATAAATAGCTCATTTGCCTGCAAATTTGTATCATAAATATTGTGGTATCTGATATTAAATAAATACTAATAATTTGAGGCAATATATTTGCAATTTCTAAGAGCTTAAAACTATTTTGTTAAGAAAAAATAAGAATAGTGCATAAAAACGTGGCATTTTACAATAAAAGCTGAAATCCACTGTTGATTGGATTTATTACAGGCAGAGAAGCAGAGTACAGGTTTTCGAAACCATAACAGCACAACATAAACAAGAGCAGCTGTGTCTTATTCCTTCACTGAAGTCACAAAGTTTCACCCCGAACTACCCCATACCATCCCATTCCGTGCTTCCATTAAGATATTTAATTTCATGGGCATTTCATAAAAGCAGATGGTAAATCAAGGAGTATTTTATGACAATGGCTTGCAAGTAAGTGGTGGTCTCTAGTCTTCCAGGTGGCCCACGCAACTACTGCTGTCACAACAGTGACACATCTGTCATTTGGTGAGCAGTGACTCTTACTGTTTATTGTAGCCTGAGACTGGTTTAGAGTTTCCAGCATATTTTGTAACCCTCTGCAGTAAAAGAAACAAAAGCAAAACAAAACAAAGCAAAACAACAAACACAACAAAAAAGCACATTTCTGTACAGCTGCTCTGTATAGTTTTTGAGTAAATCTAACCATGATCAAGCTTGCTAAGTGCTAAGTAAGAAACTTGAAATAATGGCTACAGCAAAATTGTGATCTTTACCATGAACTGAAGAGACTAGAAATGAGAAAACTGGAAAGAATAGAACTTTTTTTTTTACTTTCATAGCTTATTATAGAATACAGTGTCTGAGTTTGAAAGCTTTAATTCCTAGATCTATAAAAGATGTCTCCATCTAGAAAGGAAAAAGTAAAAATATACTTGGAAAAAGACCTTGAAGTCCATGCAAATTTAAACAAAATTACTGCTCTTGTTGCATTAAGTCAAAGTTATTTTCATCTTGTTTTCTTGAGATTGATTGTCTATCTTTTAAGCAATCTGCACTGGAGACATGACAGAAAAAGTATGGAATTGACACAATGAGATGTGAAAAAAACCCCTACAGTTTTATGATGAAAGTATGTATTTTATCTTCTATAAGATATAAGCAGAATGTGCAACTTAAAATTAAATTTTCAAAGGGAAAACAAAACAAAACACAAAAAGAGAAGAGAAAAAAAAATAGTTTGAGATCATGCTGTCATTCCCCACAAAATACTGAAATGATTTGGCTTCCTGTTAGAAAGATTTGCATAGATAATTTAATTGGTCTTTCATGAGAAGTTGCACAAAATTAGGCAAAACCTTTTAAATCGTTTAGCTGTCCTGCCCATTTATTTTCACATGTTCACTTTTTTTGCTTATTCTTTTTAGATCAGAAAAAGAAAATGGACAGAATAAATTAATCTAAACAAAAAAATCAGTTCAGAAACAGATTAAAATTTACTGTAAAAAAATGCAGTTTCTGCTAATTCTTTTCATCTATCTCTCCTCTCCATATTCTTTTTTATTTTTTATTTTGCAATAGAAGCTTTACAGTTTTGCAAGAAATGCACATATTCTGTTCGTAGCAGCAAAACATTTTAATATCATTTCATTAAACATAAAAGAGTGCATTTTTAAATCATATCTCTGTTTATGATCTAGTTACATTTACTGTTACATTAAATGGAAGCTGATAGTATCTAATATCTAACTTTGTTCCCCATGGCTTCTGACAAACAAAATCACTACTGTA
The DNA here is from genome assembly GCA_013398955.1 of Callaeas wilsoni. Classification (NCBI taxonomy): domain Eukaryota; kingdom Metazoa; phylum Chordata; class Aves; order Passeriformes; family Callaeidae; genus Callaeas; species Callaeas wilsoni. The sequence continues at coordinate 64,200 of VWPU01011673.1, forward strand.
TTCACATTAAAAATAAATCAAACACATTACTTTCAGTGTTGCGACATTATGAATTGCCACAGTCCCCTGGTGGTCTTCAAACAATGTTAAAAACACAGCACTCAAATAATAAAGCAAAAGGAAAAAAATGAATGGCTTTTTAGCCCAGGATAATATGTTTTATACATCATCTTTACACACTTTCTTCAGAAATATTGTTAAACAGTGAGTTCACTAAGGGTCTCTAGTTAACAGTGTAAACTCATGAAAATGGTTACATAAACACTCTAAAAGATGATAATATACCTATAAAATTCTGGGCTTTTTCATACTAGCAGGGTTGATGTAGTGTCTGGTAGAAACACTGTGTATTTCCTATATTTTGCTTTCGCATGTCTACGTACACATAATCATATTGTAATTATTTTAATACAACTGCATCTGAGAAATTTGTGCTGTAATGCAAATTAATTTCCTTAAAATAGTCAGAGTGTGCATTATCAGTTTCTTCAGATATAAAAGAACACCCACAAAAGAAACTGAATATTTTTCTTTCAATTCATAAAGGCTCAAAACCCCCAATATCTATGTAAGCTTCTGCAGTATCTTCTACCAAGGAAAAACATACACATTGTTTTTTTGTAAATGTGTTCCAGGCAGAAATGTGTTCTGTTTAATTGTATTTCTATTTGTATTAAAGTATTTAATTTTTTCCTTTTTTATGAGGCATTTAGTATTATTTTGGGAAGAAATATTCCATCCTTGTCAGTCAGGGTATGGTACAACATAAAGGCGAAGAGTGCTCCAAAGTCATTTTCATTTACCTTTCATTTGTGATTTTCTGATGTTCAGATTTAGAAAGCTTAATGATTGTTTACTTGAACCCAGGAAGCTGGAGGAGCAGACAGACTTTATGCAGCTCAAAGAGGATTTGGAGCACGCAACCGCTCGTGCTGTGGCTTCGTTATCTTCTTCTCCCTCTTGTGGCCTCCAACAGTAAGAGCAAATAAGACATTTTGGCATCCAGCACGGCTGTTGCTCCTGTAATAACTGGGGAGAAAACTAGACTTTGGGGGAAAGTGCCATAGATCCAGATGTTACCTCAGCACTGGAGAGGCTTCTGTGCAGTGTGATCCCCTCCACCTGGGAGGGACATGGCGATGATGATGATGGCAGGGTGGGGAGCAAAGCCACCTTTGCCATACTTGCCCTTGGGGACCCTGTGACACAGCAGGGAGCTGGTCAACTTTCCCCAGCTTTGCAACAAAATTAAGTCCAGTGCTTTTCAACCAAGTTTTTCAGCTAGGGATAACGTTATGAGAAGAAAGAATCCACATTTGTATGAGGTGGTAGGACTACATTTCTTGGAAGCATCTTGATCCTGTCCCAGAATTGACCTAGAAGGTTAAAAATTAAATGGAATGTCTAGTGCAAGGTAGGAATAAATTAAGGTGGTAGAGGTTCCTAGACTAATTTACAGCTGGGTTTACAACCGGCTTTGCTCTCTTCACCAAGGCTGCAAGATCACTGAGGCAATATGAAGGTATAGTTGCCCACTTCAGTTGCACAAACCAGTTCTTTCCTGGGCTCTCAACAGTAATGACAACAAAAATAAACAGCATTAAAGTGCCTCTTTGCAGCCATACGAAATAAACAGTTTAATATTCTGACTTTAAGGCCGCAAATTGGTGGCTATAAATATTGTACTGCATTCAAAGTTCTATATATGCCATCTGGTGACCATGTGATTAGTGTATCTATGGGGCAAAAGTGGGGGGGGGGGTCTTGTCATGCCCTTATTTATTTTCTGTGCTCAACTATGCACTCACTTAAAACCCAGCCATATGCTAGAGCATCTGTTATAGGTGGGGGTTTTTTGTAAATTTTCTTTTTTAAAATTGAGTCGATTTTGCCCTTTAGGAGCCTACACTCTGAACAGTACTACAGAATGACATTTACTGCAGACCAAATTAATATTTTATTAGGAGTTACAGTGTCTAGTTTGAACAAACAGCAAAATTCCAGTTTGGAAATAAATTAGTACCTTAAAATGTATAGTGCTAAACTAGCTAAATCATTCCTTTTTGCTTGCATCCACCAAAGAATACATGATTAATTTAAGCTCTGTTTGTGTGCATATTCATACACAGAGATTTTCAAGTTGATTTTTATTTTCTTCGGCATGTTAATATAAAAACATGCCTATTTGCCTTAACAGAAAGAGATGCCACGCAGCAGTCATAAAAGTGAATAGCAAATTCTGTGCTTTATTGGCCCAGTGCTCATATACGCATAATCATCATTTAGTTTACAGAATACTGCTCAAGGCAGTCTTGTGAAAGTAGTATGCCAGTATGCCGTTGGGAATGAAACCAAGAACACAACAGTTTTTGCGGCTTTCCATCATGCCTCAGAAAGAGAAGGTTAAGCTAAAATTGGCTCTGCAAGAATAATAGAAGTATACTAAAAATACTCTCATTTTTAGTCATACTTTCTGTTAAAAAAAATTTTAAAAAATAGTTATTTCTGCAGTCTATGCTTGCTTAAAATATCCGGTGAAGGGAGCTTCATTTATTGATATCACAAGACCAGCTTCCAGTCTCACTGCTCCAACTTTTTCATGAGAATTTTTATTCTTTTGCAAACTGAACTAAGTGCAAACTATAGTGTCAGGCTGAGAAGAGGAATGCAGAAGCTCATTTTTGAGAGTATATCAGTAATTTTTAAACATGGTAATATCTTACTCCTGTTACTCTTCTCCACCCCAAACAGCTTATGTTGGAACACTTTATTTCCTTCTGCAATACTCAGTAAGGTAATGCTGTCGTACTGAACTTTTCCCCTCTTCCAGAACTCCAGTATTATCCAGACCGACACATCCATGTCACTGTCACTCTGTTATCCTACTTTCCAGCATTAATTTCATGCACCAGATCCCATGATGAACCTGCCCTGTGCCACTTCTCAATATTTATGCTAGGTCAAGGTGGTAGAATTTAATCTTGCAAAGCGAGCTCAAAAAGGCCATACCAGCTGCCATGTCTTAGTAAATCAGATAACAGCAATAGATCTAAAGAGCGAATGAGACAGAAGTAAGTGAGATTATTGCATCTCTTTAAATCCTATGTCCCTTACAACCATTTTGAAAGCACATATTTTTAAGTGACTGAACAATAATAATGTTAAAACATAATTAAAACCAGCCTACAATGTAATTTAATTTTTTCATTTTAATTGTGGTTTTAAAAAAAGAATTGTTGTCAGAGACCTAAGAGCAGCTGGTAAGAAGTTCAGATGCAGGTCAGTATACAGCCTAACTGAGCTAAGATTTCTGCATCTTTAGCCTAAATTAAAAGAACATTAAAGATCTATGTACTGTGATTTGAAATGGCAGTTCTGAGCCTGGTACACAAACAATGTGTAGAAACGAGGACAGGGTGTTGTCTTAGAGTGCTGATGAATTCTGAAAGCACTGACAAAAGCTTGGGAAAATGAAAGCAAGAAGAGAGGTCTCATTTTTCTTTTTTTTTAAACTTAGAGAATAGAGATATTCTATGATGACTGGAGAATGCCCTTATTCTAAACTGTTCACATGATTTATGAAAGTTTACTAATTTTCAAAGGGCATCCAGTCTGGTAACTACTAGACTTCATAAAAATCTTGATATGAACATTCATTCTTAGGAATAACAGACCCTGGATATGAATTATTCTTCTACTGGCTGGTCCTTATATATGGCACCATGGATTGTATCTGTGCCTGGGTGGCTTGAAGAGTCTTCTGCAGTAGACATAGGCTGGAGAACATATTTACTGCCAAAGCACGTATCACCTGTCAACATCCATAAATACATCAACTTTGACACCATTTTCAAGATGTTTAAGTGAAACAGGAAAGAAGGGATAACATTATGTGAAGAAGGAATCCACATTCTTATGAGCTGGTAGGACTACATTTCTTAAAAGCATTTTAATCCTGCTCAAGAACCGACCTAGAAGGTTCAAAATTGAATGGAATCCCTAATGCAAGATAGGAATAAATTAAAAATGGGAATAATGTATTATTTTCCATTGACTTTATTATCTGACAGAAAATTAGGTCTCAAACTTTTTTTAAATCAAAAAGCATCTGTTTCCTTCTGAAATAAAAACAAAAAAAACTTAAAATATTTACACTGGGTATGATACTGCTCTGTTTCTTTTTATTTATAACTTGAATAACGTGGGTTTTTTTCTCAGAGGATCAATCAGCAAGAGCATACCATAGAAATCATGGCATTTTCCATATTGCACTGTGTTTTCTTGTTTTAAGAGGGAGATGGCATTCCATGGTTGGTTTCCTGTCTGAGTAACAAAGAATGCGAATCTCTAAAACATTGGTTCTGAAGACAGAAATATATTATTTCCGATTTGAAATTCTTCAGTAAAAGATAAAAAAAAAAAAAAAAAAAAAAGACCAAAAAACCACCCAAACCACCCAACCAACCGAGCAACCAACCATCCTCAGAAAAACACATATTCTGTTGTAGGCAACTCTGGTATGACTTTGAAGCATTCATGGCATTCCTAATAACTGAATGCCTATGACAGGCTATAAAGCAGTCACAGTTTGAACTAAGCATTTTTCAACTTGGAGAGAGATATTCAGAACGGTATCTCTGTCTCTTCTCTCTGGCTCTCTCACACATCCAAGAAACATCTGGTCCATGACCACTCTGTCAGATGAAAAGGAAGGGTTGAAGCTGTGGAACAATCAGCTCCCAAAAGGAGAAAAGGAAGATTTTTCTTGAAACAATTTTGATTGATTTTCATCAAGGTGTTTCTTTGGCACAGTATTGATTATCAATATTAACTATAAATTCTACATTTAATACTTTTGCACACATGAGTGCTGAGAGAGCTGGCGGACAGCACAGGGAAAAGACAAACTCATGGCTCTCAAAATTAAATGTAAAATGATGTGTTGAATCAACTAGGGTGAAAGCAAGACATGAAGCCAAAGAACCTAATAGTCTAAACCACACTTCTAATGTTCAGAATAAGGGACAGAAGTGATAGACAGCTTTAGAGGTCAAAGCAGGAACAAAAGCTGGCTTCTGAAACCCAAGTATAGCTCTTCATCTTGTCTGATTGGAGGTCAGTCAGAGTTTGATGATGAGTTTGGTGGGAAGGGCACAGTGAGGCAACCTGTGGTTCAGTTTACTTCATCCTCACACAAACACACTCATGACAGTGAGAAAGTGACAGACACCAAAAGTGGAGAGCAGTAGCATACTGCAGGGGAGAGCAGAAAGCAAAGAACATCACATCAAGGCAAGTTTTAACCCCTACTCCCAGGCAGAAGAACTTCAGCTGGGAAAATATGCAATTATTTTGCAATATGGCAGGAAATGATTCTTCATAGTATTTTTTGCATGATGTCATTTATTCCACCACAAAACTGGCATTAAATCATCAACAATGGCTTTTGTTATCACCATGCAGAAATGCATATTACCTCCAACATTACACACACCAGGGAAGGGTGTCAGGAATACAGTTAAAAGAACAGACCCCACTACCCAACAGCAAGATCCCCTCTGACACGAAACTCAACAAATTACTGCACTCAACCACCTCCTGAATCCAGTCAACCTGGCTTTTCTCCTGAGAAATGACAGGCTTCTGGTATACAGTAGTGCATGTTGCAGAGGCCTCAGAGGATCCTTTAGGCTTATAGACAGGAAAAAGATCCTAACAAATATGAGGTATTAAGTTACAATCTGGGAAACTCTTTACAGTGAAAGCATTGACCACCATTTGGAACAGCAGCAAGACCAGCAGAAGGAATACCTTTAGAAATGGGGAATTTTCAGCTGCTCAGCTGTATTCACCAGGTTAAGGTGAACTGACATGAAGTCAGAGAAAAACCTGGGGCAAATATAATAAAATAGAAAATTTATTTTTCCACATTGTAGATAACACTGTTTCCATGTTTCTTGCCATTCCCAAAGTATTTTCAAAACGTGAATCTTTTTGCCACATCCCTTCCCTCGTCTTTGGCTGAGGTGGGGGGTGGCAGCAAAAAAACAGAGAGCATATTCATCTTCTATGGCACAAAGCCCTAGATCAAGTATTTTTTGCTTAATGTTACCTGTATTGAAGTGTGATTTTTTTTTTTTAACATCATTTGTATTTCTTGAATTTCAGGCTCAAGATCCTGCCAGGACTGACAGACAGCACCTGGGTAAAAATGACGTGATCCTTTCAGTGCTGTAATTTCCCATGTATTCAGCTTTGTATTCAGACAGAGAAAAAAAATTATTCACAAGTCAAGACACTTTTGTGAAGCTGCTGATTAGGCCATGGTTTAAAAGCGGAGAGTAAGGAAAAATGCACTCGTTCTCCTTCATGGTTGTGCACCGAAGCATCGACTGTGGAGGGCCATGAGACTGGTTTCAGTGCAATCAAAGGGGCTACACCTGTCTGTGCCTCACTCTCCTGGAGCTAGGAAAGGAAGCTAGCTTTTAACACAGTAGCTCCCCAGTGCAAAAGAGAAAAAATAATTTGCAGTATTAGATCATGGCTCGCCTTGGCTATGTGCCAGAAAGAGAAAAGCTTTCATTGGTGCTGCAGTTCCAGAGATGCTAAGAGTGAATGAGCCTCAGAGAACAATTCAGACATGTCTTTATGGAACTAACAGAGAACACAGCTTTCATAAAACACAGGCCATTTTAACTTCAGACACTGATAACTCAAAGGGAAAGCCTTTTAATTGTGTTATTTTATCAACGAGAGGACAAACAAGGTTAAATGGTGATAGATGCCGAATTAACAAGCTATTTGCCTGCAGCATTTTTTTTCTGTGAATAAAAAAAGCAGTAATTATTCTTCAGCTTTATATAGGGAAACTTTCTTCCTACTTTTCACTGTCAGGCTCTTCCAATTGATTTTATCATAATTCAAATACATGGCAAAATGCTTCTGAGCACAAAAGCAGAGGGCTAAGCCTTACTCTCTTTTATTACACCAGAGAGCCACTAAATAGCAAAGGATTTTGATTTAGATTCCTGTATTAAAATTAAATCACACATCCTAAGGAAAAATGATCCGTAATAATGAAAGTCACACACATGGGGATTGAAAGTGCTATCGAATAATGAAGAAAACTATAGTAGCAATGAATGTAAGGGACCACTATACTTTAATGAAGAGATATTTCCGAAACAAATGTCTCCCTTCAGTGTTTCCTATTGATAGTCTGAATATTATAAAACAAATTATGTTAAATATGAATATCACAAAGTTCAAACGAATTACTTACTGCCTCTTGATTTGAGTTGCAACATTTTTATGTCTCTGCTGTAGGAAAGAGTTACAGGTAACCACAGGTGATTTTTAGTGCAACCTGCAGGTCAGTACAAATACACTGTTTTCAGTGCCCAAGGCTGCAAATGTACTTCCATTTTGCAAACTCCTACACAGTGACACTGGTCACTGGTTGGTGAGATTATATGCAGCTCTAGTATTTACATATTTCTTTTGCGTTCAGGCCCCCTTCACTGATTTTATAGATTAAAATAATTTTCCCAGTCACAAGTTGCTAATCTCCCTGTTTTAACTAGATCTGATTTTCCATTTCAGGCTCTAATTTCAGTTTGATCAAGTACCTTTTAAAGTGAACCTTGGTAGCAACTAATTTTTAGCATGAAGCTTTAGTCTTGCAGTGTGGGAGGAAGATTTCTTGGGAAAAAAATCATGAGACCTGGCAGCATCAATAGTTCTTATTTGACTGGCCACAAACGGTGACTAAATGAAGACTACATAGAGCAGGTTCATGCCACAGTTTCCAGATGTCTGATTTGAGCAAAGTGTTCTTAACTCCCATCATTTTGTGACCTTTCAGTATTGCAAACAAAATGATAAACTTATTGTTCCATTAATTCTTTTGAAAGAAGCCTGGTATCTCTGTGCAACCTCAAAATCCACAAAAATAATTTCCTATCACTTTGTCAAATGAGAACAAGTCACATGGAAAGGAAAATTAGTAGGAGCACAAACAAATCATGAGTCAATATTTTTTCTGAAAAGTACAGTTACTACAATCACTATGAGATAAAATCACTAGAGATTTTGTTTTCCATCTGATATCAGTCTGTTGTGAGAAAGATAAAGATTCTGGGTGGAAAAGAGGGTGGGGATAGAAGCTTATAACCCTAAAGCATAGAGGAAGAAAGCACTTCTCAGTTATATATTGATTAGGTCCATTCAGGCTGCAAAAATGTTCCAGAATTCTTATTTCTAAATTTCATTTTGTCATTGTATACAAGAGGGAACAAAATTCACTTTTAACATGGAAAGTTATATCTAAGAAAGAGACCAAAGTACACTCTACAGTATTAATCTAAAAGGAGATGCAAATTGTTAACCTGGTGGTTTGGAAATTCCATTGAGATATGGGAATTCTGCTCCGAAAATTATCTTTAATCATGGGGGAAGATGATTTTTAAAAATTATTATTGCTATTGTTATTGTTATTTGTTGTTGTTGTTGGTTTTGTTCTTATTATTGTTAATAAATTCAATTAACTGATTAATCTTAAATGCATAAATGAAACTTGTCACACACATGAAAAATTAAGAACTCTGCTTCTTCCCCATTAATCTAGTCCCATGATAATTTTTGCAGGCTGGTCTCCCTGCAAATACTATACATTCTTTGCTGTTCTCTAGGACAACTTTAAAATTATAAAAAGAAGAACAAGATAAAGCCCTTCTAGAAAACATGTAGCTTACAGCTTTTTCACAGCTGAAGCCTCCTCTTCCGGAAGGGCAGAATTCCAGTTGAATCATGGAGACAAATTAATGCTGTTATCCCTGTTTTTGGTGAGTGCTCTAACTATGATGTTCTCATTAAAGATCTATGCTTATAATAGGTTTTCATATAAAATGTATATATACATATATATAAGTTGTGCCAAAGAAATATCTGTGCGATTGAGCCCTAGGGAATTTATCTGTTCCTCTCCTTATTGATAGCAATGAGAAGTAAACAAGAGCTATGCACCTACTCAGATTCATACTCAGAGGTGCAGCAAGTTGAGGTAGCTGCTCTGTGGAAAAATTTTGAGTCCCAGCTTTGCCTGGCTTGGAGCTTTGTTTTTTCGGGTTTTTTTTTTTTGGTTTTTTGGTCTTTTTTTTGTGGGATTTGGTTTGGTTTGGTTTGGTTTGGTTTGGTTTGGTTTGGTTTTTTTTTTTTTGTTGCTTATTTTTTTGGTAATCTGCGGTGCCATCTTGTTTTGTAAAGGAAATTTCAGGGTCCTAAATCAAAGGCGTGTTTTCATAATATTTCTTCCATTTCTTGCTATTTCTTCAAATATTAGGATATCCAATAGCTGCTAAAGAACTTTCCATATTGGAGTTACCATTCCATAAATATCTACCATGGGGACTGTTGTTCAATCTCCTTGCCACTATTCAGAATACATAAAAGAGGTGTTTGGCCAGGTATGTTGCTGATCTGCCCTGCAAAGATAACACGGGCTGAAATTGAAGAGACAGGAAAAAACATGACAGAAAACTAAGTGAGAAAAAATGTGCAACTGGTTCTTATAAACCCTGAATATTTACTTTTGGATACTGAATAAGTTTACCCATGTCAGTATCAGGGAGCACACCTTGTTAGCTCTGTTATGTCACCCCCCAGAAATGTTAACCTTCCAAACGTGTGAGATTCTAGATGCAGATCTTACTTATTTCAGCAGAACAGATGGGTACGTTTGCTATTCAATAAACATACTAAGAACTCCTTTCACACCTCTAACAGTCACAGCTTTGCACACCCATGTGCTGTACATCTGTGGATTATTGGCAGTGAATTTGGCTGCACAGTAGGACTATCTCAGGTTTAAAAATTTCCCTGTATCTATTCCTTCCTTGTGACTCCTTTAAATGTCTGTCTTCTCCTTTTGTGCATCTGTTCACAGCTTGGACCACAAAAAAGAGACTTGCAACCTTTGCAAAAAAATTTGAGTCTGGCAGCCTCCATGTGAGAGTGCAAGAGTTGTTATAAATGAGACAGGGAACAAAGTGCCTTTTTTACTATTTTTTTTGTTCTTTTTCTTTAATTTTTTTAACAGATCATTTTTTCTCTTGCAAAGAGTAGGTACAAAGCTGTAACCTTATTTTTAAATGTGAAGTAGAGGAAATGCAGAGGTGGTAGAAGGATGTATAAAACAAGGAAGGAGTAGAGTTAGTGTTTTCCAGTAGTGCTAGTTAGCTCAAATATGATGTACGAATGTGGCTAGATTTATTCCTGCTTTGGAGCGGTCTCATTCAGCTGTGATCCCAGTATTCCAGGATGGTACTGTACTGAGAGATGTCCACAAAACTTTTAAGGACCCTCAGTCCGCATTTGTGACATCATTATGGCCTGTCCTCCTTTTGATGTGGTTCAATTTCCCTCGCTTCTAGGCAGAGACAAACTTTCTGTTTTCTTCTCATTCAGGAACAAGTCACGAATGTTTAATCCCATATTGGGATATGAGTATACCAATAACTTATCCCTTCTATTTCTCCATTTTTACTTTTCCATCCTTGCAGCCAACTTCTTTTCCTGTGTTTTGTTTTTTTTTGTTTTTTTTTTTCCTGTTCTTTTCTTTCCTTTGACAATGGGAGGCATGTTTACTATTTTCATCTCCTTCAGCTCTACTAAATATTGACTTTTAAAAAAAATTAATATTGGCAGATCAGGTGAGTGCAACTTCCATGCTGGTGATTCAATGTCCAATAACAGCAGTATGCACTTTCCTGCCTAGTAAGACAAAATGTACATCTCATTTTAAATCCTTCTGTCCTCTGACCCCAGAACTTAATACAGACATGTTAATTATTTTATACAGTGGACTAATTTCCATAGGTTTTTACTGAGTATGGGATGAGACAAGTTGTAGTTACTAACAGTGTTACGATAGTGAGTTTTGTTATTTAAGAGATACTATAACACTTCCTTTTTTTTTGTTTTTGAGTTTACTACCCTCAACAGAGGACAGCCAAGGACAGTACTAAAAATTCCACCTGGCCTGTTTTTTAAACCTCATATTGTATCTACTCCTACAAATGTATGTTGCTATTTGATGCTTTCACCAGACAAGTTTGAAAGATCAGAATAACTACAATTTCAAATTTGTTTCACCAAATATTTAGCAAACTGATACCTATTTATTAAAAGAGACAGACATAAACTGATTAAATGACTTATCTTCTTTTTTTTTGATGTCCTGCTTACAACTTTCTCTCAGACAGATATATTTCAATATAGACAAGATAGACAGATAAAGAGTGAGAGTAACAGAACAAGAACTGTAGTGAAACTCAGGTGCTTTACACCATGCAAAATGTTTGAAGGAACTTTCACAGGAGTCCAGTGTGTACAGCCAGTTATGGCACTGTCCCCACAAACCTCCAAACTTAATAGGACTAAATTAGAGAGGAAGAACTTCTTTACTGTGTGGGTGAGTGACTGTGCACTGGAACAGATTGCCCAGAGAGGTTTTGGAGAGTATCCCTCGCTGGAGATATTCAAGAGCCATCTGGATACAGTCCTGTGCATTGTGCTCTGGGATGGCCATGCTGGAGCAGAGACGCTGAACCATATGACCTCCTGTGGTCCCTTCCAACCTCACCCATGCTGTGATTCTGTGATGGCTGTAAGTAAGAACAACCAGACAATAACTTTATAATCAAGCAGAATATTTTTTACATTTTGATTCAAAATATGTTATCAAATGTCAAATAGGTATCCTTTGCCTGTTAAATGCATACATTGATATATTTCTGAAATATTATTCCCTTTTCCTCTGCGGGGTCTGTGCTTTTCTTCAGCAGCAACAGCAAAACTTTTGGAGTACGTAACATCTATACAAGGTAATATTACTTGTAAACATTTATCTTAATTTGAAGATAAAGATAAATTCCTCATAAGAATATAGATGAAAAATAATTGTGAAATTTTTTTCGCCTATTGTCAAAATAGAAACAAGGAGAATATCATTAGAGAGGGTATTCACCAGAGTTGAATAAGACGTTTTTACCAAAATTTTTTCTCTGTGGTGGATACTTCACGTAATACAAAATGCAACTGCTATATGAGTCTTATAAAATAGGTAAGAAAAGGCATGATAAAACAAGTAAAGAGAAAAAACAATCTAGAATTTGCCTTTTGGGGTTTTATTTTACTAACCCGACATAATTATTTTTAAAATAATTTCAGACATATTTTATGTATAACAGATAAAATTGTCAAAGGAACTAGATTAGAGTTAGAGTCAGTAGTCAGGTTAATAAAATTTCCTATGGTGATCCATTCAATCATTAAGAGTACATTGATGAAAATGCTTAGCTACAATATGTTGCTTATAGACCAAGTAAATGAAATTAACTTCAGAGTATATCTTATCAGACTTTGGAAAAGAGTCATTAAGTTACTTCTGGCCTTTGAATCAGGAGAATGAATTAACAGAAGGATAAGAAGTTGCCAAATCTTACTATCAAAATTTTAAATCTATCAAAGGTAATAATCTTGTATTTAATTAAAAATAATAATTAGGAGTAATTGACCAAGGATTTACTGCATCAAGTAACTATTCAAAATGCTATTTATGTAATGCATGAGATTTTCATTATTATTTTAAACCTTTACATATATTACTTAATAATTTAAATAGGGGAACAAGAGAGAAGGGTAAGATACAAAAAAATTATGTTTGAAACACCAAGGAATTAGTATATAGGAAACTTTTCAGTGATGTGACTGAAGCATTTGGTCATTCCAACAAGATTAAAATTATTTTACAATCTTCATTCATGCTGTGAATAGTATTCACTCAGGCAATTCTATTAATTCAGTGATACTTCTTCAGTGTTAAGTACCAGCATAGATTGCAGTTCCGTGCCTTAAATGAAAAACTGAAGTGAGTTGTCATTCATTTATTCATTTGAAATACAACCCAGTGCACTGTACATTCTGTAGCTAAATGGAATTTGGTTTTGATACAATAGTTTTGATATGCCAGGCTTTCTGTGTTGTTTTTGGTGGGTTTTTGGGGGGTGTTTTTTGTTTGGTTTGGTTTGTTTTGGTTTTTTTGGAGAGGGAAGTGTGGTAACTGTGTGGCTGAGATAATAAAAGAAAAAGAAATTATTCAGACAGTTCAAGGCACACTTTTCTGGTCATTGCTTCCTTTTAAGCCCTCTGTTCCTCTGTTCACCTAAAATGTAGACTCACACCCTAAGTTCAAATGTGCTAAGAGCTTTAATGTACCTCACTCAAGTAAAAGGAAATTATTATCTCCGTTGCAAGGGCAAGCAATCTTAAACATCTTTGGAAGCCTTGGGTCACAGAAAGATTTAAGCACCTTTAGCAAGTTGAGTCTTTTAACCAGATCCTCTGGATGTGCTCTTTTATAACTAGAAAAGTAGTTATGGACATTTTTTATACTTCATTTATTGTCAATAGTAGAATGAACAGCAATTTTTTGTATTATTTCTCTGTACAAACGTGTGCATAATTCTCCAATGCTTTTTGGTTTTCACCACCCAATTTTCCAGATGCAAAACATATGTGAACCAATATTGACATGCAGGGTTACTTAAATCGATTTATTATTGAGGCCATGAGTATTGAGAAGACACAATCCTTCCACTCCACAAGCTATAAATCTGCTTGTATTCTCTTTCATATACTTTCTTCATGTATGGCCACCTTCTACTTCTTCCTACATGTTACTAAAAATGGGCAATAAAAGCAACAAACATCCAAAACCTGCACGAGGAACTGCAGATGGAAATGGCAGACTCAGAAAATCTCATTAAAGATGTTGTTCAGAAGTGTGCAAGGGATAATGGCAGGGGGAATTCAAATGGAGGTAAACTCAAATATGGTAAATATAGAATAAATGCTTCCAAATCATCAGATTCAAGTATTATAGGGAATAATGTAAGACGGTGTTCACACTCCGTGTACCTTCCTGCAAGTTCTATGTCTACTTCAGGACTTGGTCAGGGAATTAGTTCTTTCTTTTCAGCATGCTGAAAATCCCTCATTTACTGAAAAGTCTTGTTAAAATCAATTATCATCATCATTTAGCGGAGCAAAACCTCAAACAAAATTTTAAGGCTTTAATACATTAATATGTAAATGTGTTATTATTTGATAATTTACTAAAGGATATATCTAATCAGAATTCTGATTTTCATCCCAAGAATGCAATAAATAGACCTAAAATGCTGTTGGAAATCACAGTGGCAACTAACTGAGTCCTTTTGTTTTGATTAGGGTCTGGCTAACAGACCGTACTAATCTTATTTGATAGCATGTCCCATTCCTACAATTAACTTGTAACTGACCAAACAAGTCATATGGCTGTTTAGCCCATAACAGACTGAAATATATCTGATGCATTTATTTGGCAGAATGTCTCCAATTATTATTTTCTTTATTACTCATTTAGCTGTTCAAATTTACATGCTACAGGACTATCTATTTTCTAGTGAAGACACTTAAAAACAATTTCCTCCATTATAGTACTCAGGATCTGTAGGGTTTCCAGAAGCCTGCTTTTTCCACCTTTTCACAGAGAGGTAATGGACTCCAAGAAAGTATGCTTCAAAAGTGCATCTAGTTTTATTTCTGAAACACTAGAATTCTGTTCTCTTTCTCCCATGCTTTTTTTATAAGAAAGCAGTAACAAAGATTGAGAGGAACTATCAGTAATTGAACTACGAATATCTTTTTTTGTGTGTGGTTTTTTTTGGGGGAGGGGATTGTATTTCTGTGGGTTTTTTACTTTAGAAATCACCTGTGCAGCAATAATTTATGGAACTGTCTTGGGACCCGCTAGCAGAAAAGAGAAACACAAGTTGTCAGGATCTTACTGCATTTTTCTCCTGTCTCAGTTTCTTACTTTTGGCTCTGACAAGGAAAACAACTAACTGCTTCAATTTAATGTAAATTTCACACATAGTTCTTCTTTTAGCATACTGTGGGTCACAAAGACATTTAAGACAATTGAGGGGAGCAGTTCTAGAACAACTTGTGTTTGCATTCTCAGTGACCTCTACAGGGTGAGTTTTTTCTGTTTATATAAACTTGCTTCTAAACATGAGCTGATATGAATCTGTTTTGCAATAATCTGACATTTAAAAGTCCAAATAAATTTATCTCTGTGAGCAACAAACCACAAGTTCTTTGGGATTTTTCCTTTCAAATGACAGAATAAAAGAAAGAACATTATTTATTTTGCCTCTATATATTTTAAGGTAAGATGAGGTTATATTTTCAAGAAATTTAGACAACCCATGTAATTTTATTTGCTTTATACAAGCAAGTGGTACTATTGAGTTTTTTTGTGTTTTCTCTTAGAAGAGTGAATCAGAACAATGGGAGAAAGAAGAAAGGGTAAAGTATCTCAAATTATATTCATTAGAAGAGAAATAGTGAAAGTCCTCTCTGACATATGAAAGCCTAAAAAGAAATGCTTTTTAAAAAATTTATATTACCTATGTGTCATATACATATGTATTAGTTTACAACTGCTCTTCTGTGATATACATACAGATTTTTTACCTGTTAGCAGCCAGGTTCCTACAACTTCATTTGTTCTCTCATTTTAATTGCTTTTATTTTGTTCGTGTTCACCTATCAAATTTGAAATCTCTGGATCTAATTAATTTTTAAAAATGATGACAGTTGCATTTTTGCAATCCTACTTGCTCATCCCTTCACCCAAAATTTTTTGTTAGGGTGACTGTCCATCAGTACTAGTTACTTGAATGGAATGATCCACTTAGCAGCCATTGATTTGCACATCTAATTTTGCATATGTTCAGAATATTCTATAAGAACACAGAACCATACAGTGTTGTCATATGAATGTCAAATAACCTTCTAAACCTTCCAGTTTATTAAAGGAAAAAAATTAAAAATAACAAAAAACACATACCAAAACCCCTCCAACAGACCTAGCAACATATCTTTTTTTTTTTTCTTTTTGGTCATTTCGTTTGCGTTCTTTTGTAAATTGAACTAGGTAGATCCCAAGATAATACAAGAAACAGAAAAAAAACTATTTTAGTCCTAAAATTCAGTCAGAACAGATAAAACCAGTATCATCAGGTGGAAGCAACGCTGTAATGAAGTACTGAACATCCAGATTTGAAATTCTATGCCAAAAATAATGTATACTGTTTTGCAAATTAAATTAATTTTATTTCCATCCAAATTACTTTTTTTTCATTCTAATATATATTTCTCCTTTTATATGCATTCATTATAAAACCATTTCATTTTTAAATAATACTGAGGACAAATGAGTTACTGTGAAAAGCTTTCTCTACCAAATTTTAAACAATATTAAATAAATGGGTAAAAGTTTGGGTTTTGTTTTGTTTTGTTTTATTTGTTTTGTTTAGTTTAGCTTTGGTTTTGTTTTGTTTTTCTGTGGGTTGTTTTTGTTTGGTTTGGTTTAAATATCTTATGTTCCTCAGGCTTGTTGTTTCACCAAAGGACCAGCACCAGACTGGCACTTTCAGCTTTAGCAAAGCCTTAATTGCTCTAAAATTATCAGATTTTTAAGATCATGTGGATTGCTGTGCTGTTGTGTAGATGTTTTGCAGGCAGGAATGATGAGGCTGATGGAGGCCCAGCCAGCTGAAGGGTTGTCCAGCTTTGCCCAGATCCCACGGCAGCATAGGCTGCACCCGGCAGGACGGCTGTAGGGCTAAGGGAGCTCTCAGGGTATCCCGGTACGGAGAGCCGTGATCTCTCGGCTGTGGATCTCACACTTCTGCTGAACAGCTCCAGATCTTTCTCTGACAACCCGAAGATATTGTTACTCCCTTTGGTTTGCATATTCCTTGAGGACATGACATTTCAGGAAAAAAATAGGGGGGATGATTTAGTTAAGGGTAGAAATGCCAGGCAGGATTTAAATGTTTAGCTTGTCAGACAGGGTGTGAAGCAAAAAGTAAAATAAACAGAAATGTAACAATCTATAACCAAAAGATTTTGTTTTAAAAAGTTAATTAATTCATTGATACACCTGCGATATTATAGAAATCACTATCCTCAGCAAGTTATTCTTTTTTATTGCTGACTCTGCCAAATGTTCTCTTTTTCCTTTGGGAGGAAAGAAAAATATAGGGGAATCTTATTCAAATCTCCATTTAGGTTACAAGCACCATCATGATTAGAGGGGTCAGAAAGAGTCTATAAAATGGACTGTCATGAGATTAATTTAGGAAGATGGGTAAAGGAATGAACTGATGAAGCAGTATTATAAGACAGGGACTGAGTTATGGAGCAACTGAGAGATGTGCCAGATTTCTCCCACTGAAAGTACAGTACAAGGCTGCCAAAAAGTGTGTGGAAGCCAGTGGCTTCCTGCTGACTTCAAAGGCTTAATTTACTGTTCTGGACTCCATACAAAGTTAATTTTTTTTGTCTCACATTCCTCCTTCTGAATAATAATTATTACATCAAATTTTCTTATTATCAAATATTTAGTAAATTCTTTTTCCTCATTATTTATTATTAACTCACTTTTGCCAGTGTTTAGAAAACTCTTGCTCATTCATTTTCATAGAGATGTATACATATCAATCATTGTCACTTGAAAATTAAGTATTCTATTTCCTTTCCTATTTTTAGGCATGCTGCTGACATATTTCCTTCATTCACAACTCTTCTACAGCCCAAGGTCAAATTCTGTTCTTGAACTAATTACAAACTAGCTCATATTTAGAATCAGTGCAAATATTGTCAGCAACACTTGATGGCTTATTGTCATCATAAAAAACATTATGATTAATAATATTTTGTTGATATTTATTGCAATTCAAACCAAACAGACTTTATTTTCGATGGATACGTTGACATTAGCAGTTCAGCCTGTGCCAGGAGCGCATGCCAGAAGCAAGTCTTCCACACATCCACACAGAGCAAGGAGCATAGCGGAATAGGAGCCATTCTATGAAATGAAATAGGTTGCTGAGGACCCAACACAATACCGTGACCTTGAAATAGCTCTAGTCTGGTCTGAAGTTGCTGTCTGTAAAGCACTTTTCAATCTAGTTTCATCTAAAAGGATACATTTTCTGCTTTCTACGATTTTGCTGCAATAAGAAGCAAAGAGCAATGAGGGAAAACAGTTGGGGAATATTTTTCCAAATTTATACCTGATCCAAAGGAAGATGTAGGTGTGATCTGTTGGGTTTTGATTCACATTATGGTGTGGTCTTAGAGTGTATGACCCGGAGTCCTTTCAACAGCAAGTCTTCCGGAAAATGTAATTTGGGACCTAGCCTAGCATCCTCAAATCAATCACTAAAGGAAATTTTGATCAGCAGCCCAGAAGTATTCTGAAGTAAAAAAACCCAACACATATAGGTAGGTAGTTGTCAGGTCCTCAGCACTACTTATTTCTCTGTATAAGCACTACTTATTTCTCTGTATAGAGAGACAAGTAATTCCCTGTCCTTCCTGCTAATATGGGCATAGGCTACAACACTGGGCTATATCCCTTACCATTTTATCTGTGATCTCTCTCTCCTCTCATTTTACTTTTAGTCTTGGTTTTAATTTACTTTTATTTACTTTATTGACTCTTATCCAAATATTTACCTGTTATCCACATCCTACATCCTTCTCTTTAAACTGGAGAGATATGGATTTCATGAGGGAACTGTTACATGGATAAGAAGGTGTTTGGATGGTCATATCCAGAGGGTAGTGGTCAATGGCTCAGAGTCCTGATTGAGATCAGTGAAAAGTGGTGTCCCTCAGGGACCTGTATTTGGACCAGTGTTATTTGTTACCTTCATTAATGATATAGATGAAGGGATTGAGTGCACCCTCAGCAAATTTGCAGATCTCACCAAGCTGAGTGGTGCTGTTGACACACCTGAAGGACATGATGCCATGTCCTGGACCTGGACAAGCTCAAGAAGTGGGCGCTTGGGAATCCCATGAGATTTAACAAGACCAAGTACAAGGTGCTGTACCTGACTTGGGGCATTCCCCTATAGCAACACTGGGGATGAACAGATCAAGAGCAGCCTTGCCAAGAAGGACTTGGGAGTGGATGAGAGGCTGGACATGAACTGGCCATGTGCACTCACAGCCCAGAAAGCCAATCACATCCTGGATTGCACCAAAAGCAGCCAGCAGGGCGAGGGAGGTGATTCTGCCTCTCTGCTCTGCTCTGATGAGACCCCACCTGCAGTGCTGCATCCAGCTCTGGGGTCCCCAGCACCGGAATGACAGTGACATGTTGGAGAAAGTCCGGAGGAGGGCCAACAAGATGATCAGAGGACTCAAGCACCTCTCCTATGAGGACAGGCTGTGAAAATTTTTTCTGTTCAGCCTGGAGAGGAGAAGGCTCTGGAGTAACCTAATAGCAGCCTTCCAGTTCCCAAAAGGAGCCTATGAAAAAGATGGAGTGGGACATCTTACAAGAGCACACAGTTCTTTGAGGAAAGGAATATCTCTGTATCTATAGGAATATGTAGGACTGGACACACACATGTTTCCTGCAATACAGGGTGTGTGTGTATACAGTTTTATTTTTTCTATATGTGCAGGAAGTGACCATGAGTGTATTCATCCATATCTAAAAAGAGTACTAAAGGCAGATAAGTAGGAGACAAGAGCACTAAATTTGTCTGAGCTCTTAGACTCATAAACATATTCTTATATTAATCTTGGGACTAAAACAAGGAAGACACATCCTCTACCGTAAGGACCTAATCCTTCCACTCTCACCATCAGTTTTGGTGGATGCTTTTCATACCAGGGAAAAGTCTTTTTCCACCTCTCTAACACAAAATGCAGAGAGTAAAATCGTTGCAGCACAGACTCTAAATAATTTTCACTCTAAGGACACTTTGTGTTCTAGTATCCAAGTCTCCAAAGAAGAAGACTAAATTAGACATATCAAAATAATGAACATTTTCTTCAAATGATAAAAGTATATGTAGTCTCTGCATGAATTGAAGATAACTTTTCTATTCTGTTCCCTTTGAGTTAAAGCATCTCCCAAACAAGATACTGAGATGTTACACAAAAAAATGTAGTTGAAATACATAGTGCTAATTCGAAGCAAGTTATGAAGTGGATGTAATTTCAGAAAAGTTAAAAATATTTGCTGCATTCACTGGTTATTGCCAGACAACATAAGCCACACAATCAAATAATGAATATTTCTAAGACATTTAAAGCCTCATGAAAGCGTTCAATGATTGCTGGATTGAGACTCAGCAAAATATGAGATGGAATCTAATAGTGTGCTCAGAAGCTGCCATTCCATGTAAATCCCTTAATGGGCTACATCCTTCTTTAAATCTGCTTCTAACAACACCTTCCTAAGTTATCCAGGAACCTGAATGTATGTATCACACTTAGGAACATGACTCTTCTGTTGTTTTATATTATTTACCTTTAATTTTTTTTAATCATTATTCACATTAATTTCATGGTACAAAGTCTATTCTGTAGAAAAAAATGATTTTTTTTATTCTTTATTCATATAAAATAAAACTTCAGGGTCTACGATTCCTGATAGATGAAAATTTTAGTTGCTCTTTATTAGACTTTAAGGTTTATGTTATCCAATGAATGAAGTATGTATGATAACTTCACTCTCTCTACATAGTAACTCAAATATCAACAAGTTTAGCATTTACTCGGCAGTCAGCCGGACCATACCTTAATTTACTCTAAGCTTTTTCTGCAAAATAAGTTTTGCAGGACTCAAATCTGAAAAAAAAAAATCAAAGACACCGAAGGTTCAATCGTAGCTCATCACAAGACAATATTTTTCCTTAATATTGCTTCACTGATAAAGAAAGTTGCAAACTTGACTGAAAAAAAACCCAACAACAAACTAAATGGATGGTAATTTCAAATGCGATTGTCAATATTCTGCTATGCATAAAGACCTTATAATCAGTTATGCAAAATCTATTCTATTTTATGTAAACCCTGAAGCAGACAAATAAATTACAAACGTAGGTCTCATGTCAGGAAACATATCCACAGTAAGTGCATCTATGACTTTGCTCAAAGTATTTTGGGTATTAGCCTTCACCTTCTAAATATTGGAAAGCAATTTTCATTTATTTTTATAATCACTTTTAACGAGATCAAGTCAAATGTTAAGTTTCAGCTGATTCAAATTGTATCACGCAGCTGCTTAAAATCTAAATAGGAGAAACAATAAGATATTGAAAATAATCTCACCGGTAAAAGGAAGCACATTCCAATTTCTTCTTTTTTTATCATAATGTTTTATAGAAAATGTGAGGTTTTCAATAGCATTTGAGAATTGTGTTACCTCACAATAATTAATAAAAGTTACCCTGAAGACTGTGGTGTGAGACCACTGTGTCAGCTCCACACTCTCCTACAGTCTCACAAGACTCATAAATTTATAAGGATCCCTATGACTTACTTGGGGCTGTCAAGTGAGTTCTAACAGCCTGATATTGTATCAACAAGTGGAGCGAACACTGTGAACATGTCAGCAGTGATCCTGGGAATGACAGGTACCTCGAGGCACATTTGTCCTCTGCAGTGGAGAGCAGAGGTACTCAACACTCAGACCACCAAAGAGTAAGTCTAACTCATTCTAAAAAGGCCACATGGAAATCCAAGCTAGGAAACACTGTACTTTTCAGCCTTTCCAGATCAAGTCCAGTAGCAGGGTAATCAGCACCAAGTCCATGCAAAAGTGCTGCAAGAGGTGGCTGTGCTGTTGCCTGTCATCACTGGCTTCCTGTCTTTAAGCTCTGGTCTCTGTTCATTCCTTTCCTAGCTCAGCATGAGGTGAGCTAGCTGAGGTGGCTCTATGTTACAGTGTCCTTTAGCCAGGCTGAAAGACATAATGCCATGAATTTTGCAAATATCCACCTTGGTCTGTCAGCTGGAAGAGAAAAAAAAAAAATCAATCGTGCTAGCCAAAATCTGTTCCAAACAGCTGAAATCTTGGTGCTCCCAAAACTGGTTTCTTTGTGGCCTATTTGATATCAAAAGGCTCATAAACTCCATAGAATAAGATGTAGGCTCTGTAAAATAGAAATATCTATAATGTGACTATTCCAGCAAGGCAAGGCACCAAGAGATTCTAAAGCAAAGTCAACAGCATCACGTATTTCTGTGAACAGGAACCATTAAGACAAAACATTAGTTTTAGATTACAGTCTATCACCGTACGTCTACTTTCCAGGTGAGTGTAAGTGGTTTTTTACCAATGCTGACCACTTTTGTGCTTTTCCTGAATCTCAAAAGGACCCTTTCGGACTCTGCAAGCCTCTCTCTGAGGCTAGTTAATGGTCTCTCGCACTGGGTTGATCGGGCAGCCAAGTCAAACATGCGAAGGACTCGTCACAAAAAGACTCTGATATAAAACACAGCAACAACTTGGTTACTTTGTTTAGTTTTCTTCATATTAATTCCTTAGTTTGTGATTCTTTTGTCACATAGTAATTTTGCATGCAACACTTAATAATTGAAACTTTGCTAATAGTGTTTACTTTGTCTTAGCTATCTTACTGTCAGCCACCTGCAACCAATATGTCTATTGTATTCTCCAATTATGTTTGGGTAATTATATGCCACTTTCCTTCAGTTTCTTTTCTCTGACTCGTAAATTGTATTTTTTAAAAGAATGATTTCTATTATTTCAGACTGCAACTAGGAATAACAAGTAACTAAAATTGAAAGGAAAAAAAAAGTTAAGTCAACATCTCAAAACCCCTATTTAAACACATGCAAGCACATTGTTTCTGTGGGAGTGATGAGGAAACGTTCCTTTTCATTTGGACAATAAAAGTATTGCCAGTGATTTTGGGGTTTCACAATTTTACAGCACTTTAGGAACTTGTAAAAGTATAAAGCAAGAAGCCATTTGTCTTCCTCATGGTGCCCAAAAGTACATGCAGCAGTTACCACTAGCATGTTGACACTTGCCTTCCAAGAGCAATTAGATAAAGTTATCTTGTAACATACCAGTGCAGGACTAATTACTTTTCAAAAGCAAATTCTAATTTCTACTATCAACGAGATGCCTTAATTGACTGGAGAAAGAACACAATTTCCATGTGCTCCCACCTTACTGTCCGTAGTGCACGAGTTCGTACACCAGCAGCAACCTTCCCGGGGACCTCCAAGCCCCCACCAGGACACACCTCCTGCTGGAATCACAGCACCATCCCCAGCCCCGAGGGAGAGGCAGCAGGCACTCCCATGTGCCAGGTGGCATTTGAGGAG
Source organism: Callaeas wilsoni (assembly GCA_013398955.1). Taxonomy (NCBI): domain Eukaryota; kingdom Metazoa; phylum Chordata; class Aves; order Passeriformes; family Callaeidae; genus Callaeas; species Callaeas wilsoni. Next base: position 87,477 of record VWPU01011673.1, read on the forward strand.
GGAGGATTATAAAGCCTATATTTTCTCTGTCAGCGTTGTACTGTCACTGATTTTCATGAGAGTGTTAATACTTGTGTTTTAAACACAGCAACGTTCACCAATTAATTTCTCATATGTTTTATAGAAATTTGCTATTTTGACATGGAGTTCCATAAACTCTCTTTTCTTTCTAACCATGGTACATTTAACGTAAACAGAAAGGATGGGGTGGGGGGGGGAAGTGTAAAATGTACTGGTTTGCAGCGTCTTCAGGATTTATGATATGCAGATGTAGGTCTAAATTTTCAACGACTCTGGATCTTTCAGAAAAGCTGAGTTTCCATTTCTACACAGCCTCTGTCTTCATTCAGCATAAAGCTCGTTGCATCCCTAGTATTCACTGAACCACTACCGTTATCAGCAATGCAAATAAAGGTATTTTCTTCTTAAGCTTTCCTGTATCCTTAAATATTTTTCTATATCCAAAAGCCACATATTTTCATGCTGCTATGCAATGGATTATAGTTTGAATTTGCTACTTACCCCTACAAAGCAGCAACTTATTTTATTTCCAGTAACGAAAATATTTTGTTTTATCTGAACTTGGTAATGCTTCTTTACTCAGGGGATATCGCTGATATATCCTTCCCTTCTGCTTAGCATGCAATGATGTTTGTAGAACGAACATTTCTGTAGCTTTACATACAATTTATCAATATCAGAAAATCAGAGACAGGAATTAACATGCAATAAAAATATCTCGTTCTGCTCTGTTTCAAAAAGAAAATATTTTTACACTAGTAATGTCCTCTAATGTTACTTGTAATGTTCCCTAAACTATTTTTATTTGTCGAAAATTATTCTGAGGAAAAAAAAGCTCCTGGGAGTTTCATCAAACCACATAATTTCCATTAAGTGGTTTTATGGTACCTTAAATAAAGCAAACTTATAAAATCTGAGACATTTAGAAAACCAAATTTAGCTTATAATGTATTTACCATTGTATTTTAACGAGTTTGTTGTAACTATTAGTGGTTTCTTCCACACTTCATAAAATACTAATCTAATGGATAATTTTGGTCTACTTTTCTGTAAAACCATCTTTAATACTTTAAGCTAAGTAGTGATTAATCCATGGTTATCAACATGTAAATTATTAAAACCAATAATATCTTTACAGATGTATTAATGTATTGGCCATTGCTTAATTTTATCTAGTGCGATTCATCAAACATGTAAAGGATTTAGAAATTTTCTGCTGATAACGACTCAGGTGTATCCTTCAGTAATTTGCCATTGACCTCCATGGGATTTTTCTTATTTACCCCTTTTGAAAGTTAGCTCTTTGCTGTCTCATATCACTCATTAATGCATGTATTCATGTACACATTCACTCAAGGAAAACCCAAGTGTCAGGTCATGGAAAGCTTTATAACATTGCACTGCCATATTCAAAAGGAGAAAAGAAAACTCTAATCCCACTATAGACACGTATTAGTTATTCACTCTGTTTTTACACTTGGCTGGTAGATTTGCACTAAGCAAGGATATACCAAAAAAATACGTGAAGCTGGTCATGTTAAAAGTAAAATTTTTTGGATGTGTTAGGCTTATTCCAACAAGTACTTTTTCATCCAGGGAAGAAAATTGCTGTTAATTGTAAACTACATCACTAAAATATTTTACAACACTTATTCAGATGTACTAAATATAATTGAGGAAACTGTGTGAGAGGGATACAGAAGTTAAGATTACAATGATAGTGTAATAGATTTATATGTATATATATATAAAAATCTGAGAGCTGGTATCTACTTTCCCCTGTAGGTGACAGGTACAATGTGAGAGAGACCTAATGGCCACTTTCATTCATTGAACCATTCCACTGAATTTTGACATTTGTTCTTGAGAACCTCCTAGCACCAACAGAAGTGATATCTTTAACATTGAAAGGAAAAAAGAAATAAAAGAAAAAGAAGTCCACCAAAGAAATCCAACCAAAAAAACCAACCCACCTTATCTGCTCTCTTGCTGCTATAGAGAACACACTAACAGTAATTATTAGCTACTCTACCTTCCCCATAGGTTACTTGATGAAACGTTTTCTATTCTAATGTATTAAATTCCTCTTTTCTTTTTTTTTTTTCCATATCATTAACAATACTTTCCACCTTCTGAGTCCTGGATATTGATATTTGCAACTTTTTGACACTTTGTTAGTAAAGTACAACTAGTTTCTCTCTCACTCTACACTTGGAGTTGCACATTTTATCGTCATTAAACAAGAGTTAACACAGAAATTTCATTTTGCTATTGTCATCCCAAAAGGAACAGTAGGGGTAGGTAATGGAACTTCTGTCCTCACACTGTTGAACCCAAATAGGATGGGATTTGCATGTACTGCTATTTAAATATTGGCAACCATGCCTTCCCAGTCTGTGCTAACAGAACGACTACCATCAGTGCTGGAAGGTGTTAAGTATTAATACTGACATGGCCTTCAATGTGCATAAGATAAAGCCAAAACTAATTAAGAAAAATCAATAGAATAAAAGCTTACAACCTGGAATAGAACCAAAACAAAATCTGAGCTCAGCTTACTGTATGGATTTCTAATAGGCCGTCTTCTAGATTTTCTCAAAACTCTCTTCAGCAAAGAGGACATAAGTCAAAATGTTGATGAAACACACACTTTGAGGTGGTATTTCTAATCTTAGTACAAGTTTTATTTTAGTGTCAATAGAGGCTCCTTATGAGGCCCATTCAAACAAAAAGTTTAGGTGCTGTAAATTATCTTTTATTGGCCACAGGAGCCTAGTAGATTAACTCATATCAGGTAATGTAAACCCTTAATCTAGTGAAGGCTTAGTCTTTTTATCTATTTTGCTTGAACAAACACCATTAGTTTAAAAAGCATTTTAAAAATTTTTTGGTTTTATCACAGTGATTCCATACGAAAACACGCTTAGTTAAATGTGTCCTAGCATTATAGTGATCAAATCTGTACTATCACTATAGTGTCTGTCAGCACAGGATTCCACTCTCTGTGCTGTAGCTTCAGGGAAGTTAAATGCACCAGGCAAATCACTGGCTGTTTTTATGCTTTCTTTTCAGTCTCTATCACATACCTAGAGATTGTGTTCACCTTCTAAACTGAGTTTTCTGATAATACATTTATTGCAAATGAATTGTTTTTCAGTAAAAATGACATTCCAAAGGCCTCAAAATACACAGCCAGATTAAAAAAAAAAAAAAGAGAGAGAAAAATATGATTCTTTGCTGCAGTACCCATATCTTTTTGCAGTTCAAAACTACCATATTTTTTACCTAGTTTTTCTGGTAAATATCAACCAAGAACCATTTTAACAGTTTCAGCCTTCAAATTTCTGCAACTGCAATAAACATAAGACCTGTACTTTCTCCTCTTCTAGAATCCACATGTCTGTTTCCAGAAATCAATCAGTAAATCCTCAAAAAAATGTTATGATAAATCCATTTTATTGTTTAAATGTGCTCTTTGGAGGGTGGATACCACATATAAAAGTGGTCTGTTTTGCTACTAGACATGATAAAAAGGAGGATACTGTTTTCAAACATGAACGGTTTGCCCACAGTCATGGATAATTGAATGTGTAAAATAAACACTTGGCTAAACACAGATGAATTACAAGGACAGGAGAGCCGTCAACAGAAGTCTGTGATGTCACCAATTAATACTCAATTCCTGTATATTATGAAAAGGAGGAGACTCTCCCTTCTGTTCTCTCATATTCATGTAACAAATCCTTCCAATGAATACTATCTATGACAAAATTGATGTATAATTTTAATGATTCATTCATTGTGTTCACAGTGGCTATGATAGGACAGGGAATTGATATTTTTCTGATATTTTTGATAAGTACTTTTGATGAGTCATTTGAGGGACAGGGTTAAGAAGGAGAGAAAAAAAGAGAAACAAAAAGGTTGCTCAGGTAGAAATTATCGTTTTCCATTCAAAAAGTATTCTTTAACCCAGAAGAATTGGTTATGACTGCATTTTACTTCTTATTATTGACATTTACCTACCTTTAAAATTCTACTTAGAAAAGTAGATGTCGGAATCCTCCACAAAGGTATTCTCTGATGAGGAGAACACACAGCATCTAATGTCAGAGACAAGCCCTCAGAGTTGTTTAGTGAAAGAGTCAGAAAGTATTGTCACATCCTGATGAAGTTTCGTGTAATGAGTTTTGCACATAGAATTTATCAGGTCATCATTGTTCCACTTTCTTCTACCATGCAGACTTAGACCCCATGAGCATGATATCATAGAATCGTAGAATGGTTTGGGTTGAAATTTGTACCGTTTAGGCATACAAAGCAATTTTTTATTCATTAATATATACAATAGCCGGGACAAATGGTCTGATAAGTTAAACATTACATGTTCCCCGTACCTAATGCAGACCCATAACTCGACGAGTCTTTGCAAGGCAACCACTTTCCAGTCTGGTGGGGACAGATCAGCTCCCACTGATCCTTGGAGTATCTGACCATTGATATTTCTGATTTACCATCTTCTGATGACATTTTCCTTGGACCTTTATAACTTTGCAGTGCAGAGCTTTTCCTCTTCTATCTTTGGGACAGCTTTCCCTCAGCAGCTGTTCTTCATTTTGGGTTCTTACTTGTCTTGCATTGCTTTACCTCACACGTTTTCTCATAAAATAAAAATATTTTGAGTGAAGCTAAGCTGGGTGCAAACAGCCATGTTGTACCTTGTGCCTGACTGAGGAAGCCATGGGACCTCTCTGTCCTTGCCCACGCCTTCAGGGTTTTCCCTACCCCAAGCGGGCTGTGAGAAATCTAGAATTGCTCATTGGATGCAATGACCCCTCAAGAAGCTAGCCAAAATATTTCCATTACCTTAAAGTATGATGATTTCTTCCTCGCGTGTGGAATGGCTTCCTACACCTTTAAATGTCAGACCCACAAGGGTGTATGGTAAATGAGGACATTCCTCAGAAACATTTTTCTCCAGCAGAGAGGCATCGAAGGCCCTGATACAAAGAAGCATTTAAATAGTGTAATGGAGAAATCAATACAAAATGAAAACAATGATACCTCATGGTTAAGAGAAAAGAGCAAACTAATACACAAACAAATGCCAGCAGTCCCAAAATGGTAGAGTACAAATGTATAAATGTTTTGCTTATAAAAAAAATTGATGCTATTTCCTTCGCCTATAGGTCTGTGACTCAGACTTGGAGTATAAGGAAGATGAAACTGTTCTGAATATGCACTGAACACAGCTCAGGCTCATCCTGATGTCCTATTGGGACAGACACAAAAGGCTAAATAAAAGGTTTCATTTATAGAATAAACAAAAAAAATTTAAAAACATCTCCCATTCCATATTTTCAAGCTTACTGTTTTTGAGAAGGGTTAGAACTTTGATTCAACCGCTTATGGGAGGTTTTATTGATTTTCATTTTAAAAAGCATATTTTTATAAGGTAAAATATTAAAAAATTAGAAAGAGCAAATAAAGTATTTGTTACTGACAGTGTGAAAATTAAAATAAAATTAAATAAAATTGAATTAAATTAATAAAAAGCTTTCCTGAATTTTGAACTCATCTATTCACAAAAAAAAAGTCCATTATTCTCTTGGCTCTAATTAAAACCACATTTATATTTATGTCAGCATGTTTCCTGCTGGCTTGAACTCAAGGTTGCTCTTTGGTTTTAGAAAATGTTAAATAGACAAGGTAAGTGAGATCCTGGCCCTGATGAAGGCAGAGGAAGCTCTAATACTTACTTTGATCAAGTCAGGACTTCAATTTATGGGAATGATTTTTTTTACCTTTTTTTTTCTTTCTACCCATAATTTTTCTATAAATGTTCCCATTCTCATCTGTCTTCAAAACTCATTAGTCCCTCAGAACATTACCTCATTTTCGATCTGTAGCCCACACATCTTTGCAACCCTGAAGTAAGACAAAGAGCAAATCACAGATTACACTGACATTAATACTGAAAGGGATAAGGATAGGAGTTGGACAATGGTAATGGAAAAACATAATTTAGAATATGCTGTGATAACTTAAGAAGCAAATGAAATCCATGAAGTACCCAACTGTAAAACCAACAAAGCATTTTGAACTTTATGGAGTGGGAAAGCAGTAACTACTTCACATGACCTGGGTTGTATACATTGCACTGGCTGATATTTATTGCAGAAAGCTATAGGATTAAGCCACCTCTCTGCTTGACTTTCCATTTCACTGAGAAATCCTAACCAAAATAGCATTAGTGAAACCAACAATGCAAAATTATGTCCTATTTTGACATCCATTCTTTAGCAGAACTGCAAAAATCAGGAAAAAAAGGACTCAAAAATAGCTACAAAATGCAGCAGAATTCATAGAACAGTCCAGGTAGATACATTTGTTTTCGTGAATTAAATTTGACACTTAGCACAGAATGAACTTGGTCTTTATGTTTAAAAATTTTTCCAGTCCAACATTGAATGGCTTAGTATAGTACAGTGTGCCTGTTGGGAATTGTACCAGGTTCATGCAAATTTTCGAATTATACAAGAGTATTATTTTGGAGCTTGCTAATTTAAAAAGGGTAGAATCATGCTGGGAATATATTTAACAAATAAAATTGTAAACAGGTGAGTTCCGATTCCTAATGACATTTTATCACACTCGTGTAGCCAACGAAGTCTAAAGAGCTTTAACTCATAAGACTTGAGGTGGCTTGTTCAAGATCTGTAGAAGAAGCTTTTAGAATAGCTTTTTGCATAAATGGAAAACAGGGTTTCGATTTCTTACAAAAAAAAATAGCAAAAGTCGTAGTTAAATTGCAACACTGCATATTCAATAGGCTACAAGAGATGTCGCGATTGTTTCAGTTTCAATTCTTCACTGGACTGCTCTTAAAAATGATAAACTTTTCTTAAAATATCTGGCTACTGAAATTCTGGCCTAATAAGAATATTTCCAGAAGAAGGGCAGCACTCTATATTGCAGGGATAAATAACTTTATTTTTTAAAAAAGAATACAATACAATAACAACCCTTCCTAAACTCACATACTTTTAAGAAACCAGTTCACAATATTTTCTTCCACAATCTTTTCTTTCCTGGAGGTGGGATGCCCATTGGTTTTTACAATGCCATTCCAATTTGTCTGCTATTTCACATCTGCTATAATGTAAAGCACTAAATACATTTTTTTAAGGAAACATTTATTAGTTATATATAAGTATTTATCCTTGAAATTCAGTTTCTTTAAGGAAGAAAATGAAGGTTGCCTTTTTTCTTTTTATTTTTTATATCTCTGCTTTTCATGTTATTAAAAATTCTCTAGCATGAATGGATCTTCCAGTATTATGAACACTGAGTAATGATTCACTTCAGAAAACATTCATATTATAGTAAAATCAGGTTTGAAAGTCCTTACTTTCTGCATATCATCTAGGTGCCAAAATATTTTTTCCATTAGTAATTGCAGATGGTAATAATTTGTGAAGTATTCTGGAATCATTTTCTCTGATCTCTCCTAACGTTATAATGCTTAAAGTTCTTAAATAGGAAAGTACAGAACAGATGAAAGAACAAGCAAGACTAACAAATCCACAAAATCTAAAATATATGTAGCAATATCCAAATCCTTTTGTTTTCACAGTTGATGATATTGGCCTCTGTTTAAATAATATAATATATTCTTTATGGAAAATCAGAGAAGAAATAAACAGAGAAGATCAGTAAAACTGTCAGATTAACAGTACTGGACTGGCAGGTGGCAAATGCATGTCAGAATTTCTAGCAGCACAAAAGCTTCGGTGCACATTATGAGGATTCTTGTGTCAAGATGGAGGTGAGTTAGAACTAGAGATGTAGCAAATTAGTGTTAAAATAAAAGAAAAATAAGTTTATAAATAGTATTAACCATAAATGCATATTCATTTAAAAGTATTCAATACGCAGTAGATAATCATCTCAGTTAATTTATTACCTTGTTGGCCTGTCAACAGCTGATGCAATTCAAATAAACAGATCATAATGGAAGCCCATTCTGAATTATTCAGGTTAAATTTTTTTGATAAATAATTCTTATTACTGTGATAAAACACAAGTCAGTTCTTATCTATATGTCAATGACTATTGAATTGAAGAGACAAGAAACACAAATAGGCTAATAATTATAACCGCAGGAAAAAAGATTTCTTTTTCCAGCTCTACATCCTCATCAGAGTCAGTTTGATCTTATGGTAAAAAAAGGTCAGAATTTGCACATGTCAGCTCGTCCTACCATCACTTCCAGGAAACAAGTGTAGTCGCTTGGTGTATGAATGAACTTTATTATTTTGCCAAAAAAATTGCAATCTTGATAAACCATTTAATAAACAACAAATTGCCAAAAATAATTTAATCTGGCTACTGGTGGGTAAAACTACTAAAAATGTTTCTGTAAATACATTAACAACAAAAGAATGGCTAGGGACAATCTCTATCCTTTACTGGATGCAGAGGGGAAGCATAGTGACTAGGAATGAGGAAAAGGCTGAGGTACCGAATGCCTTCTTTACCTCAGTTTTCCAGAGTAAGAACAGTTGTTCTTCAGGTTCTCAGACCTCTTAGCTGGAAGACAGGGACAGAGAGAAGAACAAACCCCCCATAATCAGGGGAAATGGTTAGTATTGTGCTACACCACTTAGTCCTACCATTTTTTCTGTTTCAAAATAACAAATGCTGGTTACTAAAAGCCAAGTTCTTCTAGATAACATCATTATGTTTTAAATTGAAAGATCAATTCAAAGACAAATATAATTTTCTTAATGTTATCTTCTTTGTTAAAAAACACACTTTATCTTATAGAAAAAAGCCACCTTACATTAATCGTAGTCAACCTCCAATCAAAATTTGTCACAGAAGAATTAATTTGATGTATTGTGGTATTTGACTACAGTGATACCAGTTTTTTCTGATGAAGTACTAAAATAAAAATATACAAAACCACATACTCTTATTTATTGCAACAACAGTAGCAATGTGTCACTATGCAAACCTCTATACAAATAACCTAACATCTGCTGAAAAGTAGAAGAGAAGAGAAGAAAACATTGGCCATTGTTCATTATCTCGAGGTCCTGCTGTGTCGGGTTGGGCTCTGTGGGTGAGCAATTTTGCATGTAAATCACCCTCTCTTTGTACACTTTTGTTATTTATATTGTTGCTGTTACTGTTCATTTTCTTATGTCTGACCGTTCCCAGAAAATTGTTCTTATCCCCTGCAATTTCTACCTTTTCATGCCTTCAGTTCTCAACTCCATTCCAAGAGTGAGAAGGGGGGGAGTAATTGATGTCTAGTTTGGGACAGTCACGGGGAGAGGGTGGGGTGGAATGAGAGGATGAGAGGGGTGTAGGGGAAAGGAGATGAGGGTGCTAAATTGAGGGTACTGACATTCCTAAACCGTGGCAAGGACATTTTGGTACCAGCGTATGTACAGTCTCTACATAACCACGTCACACAAAATGTAAATTAAAAACGAATTTCATTGCAAAATATGTAGTAATCAAAGTAGCTAATTTCAAAAATATAGTGCCTAATTGACACAGGTGAAGTAAGGATTAATAAAGTTTCGAATAAAAGTAGTCAAATGTAGTGTCCTTCACCTCTAAAGGTATATACAACTTTTTCTGACACCAAAGGTAGCTGTGATAAAGTTGGTTGTACAAAGTTGTCATTTATTGGTTATATCAATATTGACAACCTTCTCTACACAGCGAATGAAAAATGCATTTCAGATCTCGCAGTTCAGCTTCAAGCTACTATTTTGGTTATTTTTGTTTTTTAAAGGGATTGTCTGTAGATCCATTTCAGATGATTCAAAGACAGGTTTCAGCTCCAGGCTGAAACATCATGGCTCATAACACACTTAAAGGGAGCAACACACATAAACACATTTACTTCAAACAGTAAAACTCCACCGGGACAATTAGATATTCAATAGAATTTTCATTTTTATACAATAACACAATTTTTTCAAATCACAGAATTAATACTTGATGGATTTTTGCTTATTTAGCATTATTTATTAGTTGTCTAGCCTTGTTAAAATCTGCTGAAGACCTGGCTAACATATATTATTCCTATATTTAGAAAAAACCTAAGCATACTATGTACCTAAATTAAAAAAAAATAAAAAAGGAAATATCTTAAACATCAGAACTGAGATGCAAAGAGGCTTCTTTTCTGTAAACTTTAATTTGTGACTGTTTGTTTACCAGTCTCAATGGAGAGAAGCTGCCGTCCCATTACTGGAATTGTGATCATTATAGTTACATAGCTATAGTTGTAACATTTCTATAGTTGTATATATATTATGACTTGGATATGGAAAGACAGAACCTGAAATAATTTTTTCTTTACTTCCTTGAGAATTACTGGATAAATAAGATCTGAAGAGTGAAATCTGTCTACTGACAAAACTTAACTGTTCAATGAGAGATTTTTCCCACAACCTTTACTCACATCATTCTAACTCCAAAGGCTCAATTTAAATGATCGTGGGAAGCCACCTAAGAATTATAATTAAATTTTAGATTAAAACCAAAGACGATTGATAACACTGAAATAATCTTTTGAAGGTCTTATTTCAATCTAACATGGCTTATGACCAAAGATCCTAAAATATTCTTTAGCTTATGATATAAGCTAAAATAGTCATCTTAATTCTCAGTTAAGCTTTTTTTTTTTTGCAAAATAGAAATATTTGCCCTTAAATAACGTATTTGTAAGGACTCCTGTCCTTCAGCCTAGACAAAATGAATTTTCCAGATTATAACAAACTTTTTAATGATAGAAAGTATGTTTCTCCCATCACTGGAAATATACAAAGTCAGATGGGATGGGCATTGACTAACTTGATCCAGTAAAATATGTCCTTGCCTGTGACAGGGGGTTTGGAGTAGATGGCCTTTAAAGTAAGGTTCCTTCCAGCTCAAACCATTCTATGATCCTATGAATTCAGTGAATCATCTTGGCACAGTCTTTATTTTGTTGGACTATATTTTTTGATACTTTATATCATTCATTATAATCATAGAGTCATTCCAATAAAGTTCCATTTGCGAAAGCATTCAAATAATTTTTTTACTTTTTTTTCAGAAAATATAGGAGTACATTATTTATTACTTCTTGGTTATTCTTCATTTTCCCATTTATTAACATTTCCTGCAAAGAGAAGCCCAAACCTCTGATAAGTTTTTTACATAGCTTTGGGTTTGTGTCTCTTCCCCATTGCTTTTAATATTTTCTGACAAAAAAGCACTGGCAAGTTATAAGTAGAAAAACCTTAGAATCATGAAATGTGCTTAGTTTGGAGGAGCTTTAAAGATCATCCAGTACAACCACTCTGATAATGGACAGGGACACCTTTGACGAAGTTCTCAAAGCCCCATCCAACCTGACCACTTCCAGGAATGGTTATCCACAGCTTCTCTAAGCAACTTGTTCTGGTGTCGCACCACACCCATCATAACAAAACTCAGCCGAACTTCATTGGAGAGATGTTCAAGCCACCTGATCATTCTCATGGCCCCCCTCTGGACCCACTTGGACAGGCCCAAGTCCTTCTTGCACAGGGGACCCCAGAGCTGGGCACGGTTCCCTACATGGTCTCACAAAATTAGAGGAGAGGGGCAGAATCACCTCCCTCAACTTTCTGGCCATGCTTTTTTTATGCAATCTAAGATACAACTGACTTTCTCAGCTGCAAGTGCACAACTTTTTCTCCTCTAGGAAGAGAAGTAAAATACTGAACATAGAATATACTTACCTAAAAATAAAGCTTTTAGACATCACAATTAATTTTTGGAAAGGCTTACTTTATGAATATGATATCTGTCACATTTTTAACCCAAGTGTTACATATACATTACAAATATTTTATAGTATGATCCATGTGATTCTTTGTCTCAACTAATAAACAAATAAAGAAGTAGTTTTTAAGTAATCACTTGGATGAAATTTTTTTCTTTCAAGTTGCTTACTCCTGAACAAGTTCAGTGTCTGCTATGGGCACATGCAGGAGGTTTGATCAAATGTGAAAGGAAATCCACTTATATCAATACGTTCAACAAAAAAGGTCTATTCATGTAGTTTATGACAAAAAGTTGTTTTAATAATGGTTTCTATACTCTCTGAACCTCTTCCATCCAATTGTTTCCTTCAGCCACATTTGCGATTACTTTTTTTGGTACCTGAGATTCTGAAAGCAATTAGCACACCCTTCTATACTGCCACAAATCATAACAGTTTAAATTTATTTTCCACAGCACAGCAGGCAAATAAATTTAAATTTTTTTATTTTAACAACTCAGCATTCACTTATTTACATAAGTACTATGTTTCTCATAGTTACTTTACATGTCAAAAGCCCAACTTTTTAAAACGTTTCAGTCTGTCATATGCTCATATTTCAGCTCTTTAGGATATCTGTTTGAGGATAATGTGCTAAGTTGAGCAGGTCAAAGACTAGCTCTGTGTAAAAATACTAAACACATTTTCTTTTTCTCAGTCAAGATACTGGGGAAAATAAATTGAAAAGCAGCCAGTTACTTGATTTAATTTCAGTTTCTATCAGGAGCAGTCCAACAAAGTCCTAATAACTCCCATTTTTCACAAAATGATGTCTTCACTTCTAAACAAAACTAATGGGCAGTGGAAACATTCATGCACTGATCAAAATTTAAATGAATAATGTCATTAGATAAAAAATGTTGAAATGCTAAGTCCATAAATAACTATTATGAAATTAATGGCGGGTGGTGTACTTACTTCATTTTAATAATCAGTATAACTCCTAAAGATATTATTTCTCTTTCATGCTATTTATACAGCAGAATTTGCATCTGATTCTAATAATAAATACTTATTCTAGCCCTACATAATTGTACTACTTTGTTGCTTGTCATGCTTCACCTACATTTTCCATATATTCCTCTAATTATAGTAACAATTTATTTAAGTGAATGTTCTGATTTTTGTGGTAAATTAAAAATGATCCAAAGGGCTACCCATACAGTGAAAAAATATATTCAACCATTATCCACTCAGCCAAAAATTTCAGAGCTTCTGAATGTAGGTCATACCATAATAGTGACACTGAACTTTTCAACTGGGAGTAATTAGGTTTTATTTTCAGTGCTCAATGACCTACTCTGAAAAACAAGATAATACAAGAAGGGTTCAGCTATTTTTTTTTTTTTTTTTTTTTNTTTAGTTTGTGGCTTGCTTTATTATTTCTTTCTACTGTATATACCTTAAAAATCCATAATTGTTACCTATCCAGAAAATAGTAGCTGACAGCTGTGTAGGGTACTTCTGCTGTCTAATATGTCATAAAGAATCCGTTGCAGGCAATGATGTTATCATTACGGAACAAGGGTAGTGTCTATTATTTCAGAAGCAAATAATTCAGCATTGAATCATTTCAACTGCAGTGTCACTTGCAGGGAAGAGAAAGCAGAAAAGTTACCGTGTATGAAACAAGCTTTGCAGTAATACTTACAGCACAGAGGGCATTTGAAGCACACTTCCATGTGTATTCCCTCTAGGGCACTTTAGAAAGCTTTGCTTTTATTTAATGGCTGCTTCCTAATGCAAAGAGACATAATAAAATGCACTTGCATCTGTTAGCTCAGATAACAAGACACATTTTTCCTTTTTGGGGCCGGGGTGTTCTAAGAGCCTTTTGATACAATTCGGGCTACTGTGTTGCAACACGAACTTAATACTTCCCTAGAGTCTTAAATTTTTTATTTGTTACTAATGTCATTACAAGAAGAAATACCCTCCCAGCCCTTGCTTTGGTCATGAATTTGTCCTGTGTATCGGTGTGTGGGGTGGGCTGCTGCATTACGCCAGTGTGCAGTGTAATGCAACAAGAAGTATAACTTGATAGAGTGAGTCAGGTGCTAAATAACACTAAAAGGCGTGCATGAAACTTCCACAGGCAAGGGACTGTGCTTATTCAGAGGCAGACTGTTTCTCTGGCACTTACATAGCTGTGAACTGGGAGTGGGAAGTCTGCAATGCCTCCATCCTGTTACACGGAGTATACAAAGGGCAAGTTTTTGACATAATAAACCTATTGCAGGCAGTGTTTCCTATTTTCATAAATATGACAGAAAATCCCCAGTAGATACAGAGATTACAAAGTGTAGTAGTAGATGTTCATCAAAGAGGAACAGAGTATCAGGCACCCAAGAACTACAGATTTTTTGAGTCATTATGTTTTTTCAGAGAGAAAAGTCTTTTTTTTTTTTTTTGTATTTTAAAGCATCATCTACTTGAAATTCACAGCACAGGACAAGTTCTCAGTGGCATACTTAAGGCTTGATCATTTTACCTCTGACTGTTTCCTGAAAAAATACTTTTTTTTTTTTCCAGAAGCTAAGATTTCTTCCTTTTTAAATTTTTTTTATTATAGAAATATGAAAATAGTTCAAACTTTGACATAACCTAAGAGCACCCTCTCCTTCATATTTATTTAAGAACCTAATTTAGAACATATATTAAGTGAAAAATTATCTGCTGTTGGTTACTCATGCAATTATAACCAAAAAAACAATTATGTGCAGTATCTCCATGCTCTGACAATGTTTGTGAAAAACAGAGCAAGCATCTTCAATGTACAAACAGGCAGCAGCAGTCAATACCACCTCAATAATGATCTTCAATAAATCAGTGTCTGTATTCAGGAAAATAAGCTTTTGTATTTTTACAAGACTTCAGAAAATTCAGTGGCAACTGACTGATTTTTATGATGTTGATACCTATTCCGTCATATTTTTAGATAGATTAATTGGTAGCAGTGCTTCTTGGAGGGCGGGGAATATATAATGAAAACATTCCTATTGCTTCTTGAACCCTAGGTCATAAAGTTTTCCTAAATACTTTCAGTTCTATTTAATTGGGTGGAAAAATAAAAGAGATATTACTGGCTTTTTTGTCTAACTGCTACACTGCCCTGCTCCATTAGGCAGAAGAGTGGTAAGTTTATTGCTTTAATTTCGCTGATATACCAAGGGAAACACACATTTCTTATCAAAACCAATCAGCAGCTCATAAGAGTTTTGAGCCAGTAGGAGGGCCTCTCCCTTACACTTCAGTAATTACACATGCATTTGAGTTTATACCCATTCAGCAGAGTAAAGAATGCTATTAGGTACTTCAGTGACTAAAGATCTATAAGAACATATATAAAATAACATTTGGAAAAATTCTACGTGTTCAAATACGGTGTTTAGGGTTTTGTTTTTGTTTTTGGGTTTTTTTTTGGTAAAAAATTTAGTTAGTTTCTGTATTCCTGTCTAGCAATTTTTGTGGAAATGTGTGGGATACCTACTGTGAATAATATTCTACAATAGCAGATATTTATTCATTTCAAGGCAGGTAAAAGAAAATCCTGCATTTTGATTTCAGTTCTGGCAAAATATACAATTAACTCTGAAGAAGGAATTTTGTACAAACTCCAGAAGAAACTGTTCTAGGGAAGAGAACAGAGACCAAACCAGCAGATAATATTTTACAATGGAGGTTTCTTTTTGTTTCCATGAGAATGAACACATGCAAAACCTAGCAAGTGTCAAAGTTTTTATTTTGAAGAACAGTGGTACATGGAGTACATAACATTTTCTACTTGATTTGCAAGACCATAGTAATTATGGTGTGTCCACAAAAGTCTGAAAGAAAAATCAGATATGAAAGGAATGTTAGAATCAGTCTAAATTAAAGCATTTTGTGAATATCCCTTAAAATATTTCCAATTTAGGTTCAAGGACACCAGATAGTTATTTTATGTTATAAAAAGCAATTCTGTCACTTTTAAACATGGAAATATATTTTATGTTGGGTTTAGTAGCAGTTCACAGTATTCAGTAGCAATTACACTGGTGGTGAAATAGGAGTCCGCAACACTTTCTGAACACACTTTACAGATAAGTACAAATTTGAGTTTTAATATACTTTAAAATCATCCGTTAATCACAGAATAAGCTACAAACAGACACCAAAGACAGAATTAACACCACAGCTTGTATCTTATTGATATGAATCAGTAGTTTTTGGACTTCGAGCTGGATAAAACAGAATTTCAAACCACAAAAGACATTGTGTTTAAATGCTTATTGATTGTAAAACATATCATTATACCGCACAACACTTTTCACACTTAAACAATTTTTTGAAGTCATGCCCTGAATAACATTTACTTGCCTGAAACCCTCAGCAGCGTCAGCAGGACCAAGGATCAGGTAAGATACTGTGCAGTGTGGGAAGGGAAGAAACAGTACACACATTTTGAAAAGATACTTGTGAAAGTAGTTTTAAAAAACAAATTACTGTGAGTTAACAGTATCCCCAGTAAATATCTTGTTAATAATTGCTCTTTCTAAAAATGGAAGTTGGGCTTTTTTGGGAAACTGTTAAGTGTACACTGCGTAACAAATGCAATGTAACGCAACATTTTTTCACTGTGTATTCCATCTTGAATGACTGGAGATAAGCGCAATTATTACTGACTGATCTGACATAGCAGCAAAACACCTCAGTACCAAATGTGAATACCACAGATTTTAGAGGAGTTGCTTTGGAAACAAGGCTGTATAAGGGACATGATTCAGGATACAAACTCCACTCCCAGTATTTGCATCCTTGTTATTACTCCTTCTTTCAGTAAGCGATGAACAGCTGTCATCAGTATATCTAACAAGTATTTGTAAATTAACATATTACGGTTGTGTCTCTGACTAAAGGTCATGCATGCGCTCACAGAAATGTATGACATTTTGAGAAAACACATTTTAAAATGCATCATTCCTAACCAATCCATTCAAAGGACACCAGTGAAAGACATAGCAGTGATTTATCTCAGTCAGTAGCTTCCTTTTAGCTGAGCTGAAGCTGGAAAGGAGGAGCTTAAATATGCAATGAAAAGCCAGCTAACTGCACTTCCCAACATTTTACTCTCAGTTTTTCAGAGATACTTTTCTGTCTACTGTCTTGTGTCAAACTGGAATTGAATTGCATCAAGTAATATTTACTCTGCTCTCTGTAGTTTGTCTCAGATAAAACTCTTTTGAATTCTTTGGAGCTCAAATCTGTTCTGTTCTCTGCTGTTTCAGAGGTTTGGGGTCTGTTTGGATAATTTTAATTGCATTTTTTATTTATTTTATAACAGAAATATTATATGAAAAATTTGTAAGTGGATAATGCCTGTATCCAGATTATCCACACACAGAAGTTTTTTAACACTATTACAGGTATAAGGAAATGAACACTTAGTTTGTCACTGGCATAAATTGAACTTTATCTGCCTTTATTTTTTATAATCCATTTAAAATAAAACATAAATAAAAAATAAAACAACAATTAAAAGGCAGATGGGTGTTTTTTGTCATCCAACAGAAAGCTGGAATAGTCAAGCAGCTACCAAGAGTAGAAGAGAAGACAAAAAATATTCTCATTGAGAATGTAGCCCTATTGGTGACCTTCTATCCCTCACATTAGCTGTGAAAGAACAGAATACGGTGCTGAACACAATGTACAGGAACAAAAAAGGTAGTATAAAAAGAATAAGGTTTGTTTGTCTGCTTGGTTCTTTTTGCACATTTGTGGAAACATTGTGGAAACATTTTGAAAACATTCAAGTGCCGTATCACCTGTCAAAATATATTTGCATCAGTGTTAACGGATGCCACATTGTTGACACTGCAGCTTTGCATGTATTATGCTTTGAATCACATGATGCACAATAACCTAGAGCTTGAAATCATTGGGGGATTTTTTTGCCATTGTTTGCAGTTGAATATTTTAAATTAATCATTTAGGTTTTTTAAATTTCAAAGTAGAGCTTTATACTGAAATCGTTAGTTGGACCTATTGCCAGATTCATGTTACCAAAGAAAATGATTGTTTAAAATAATTACCAAAATTCTTCTTAACTGAGATGCTACAACTTGTCTGATTCATTTTAAGCTTGTCTGAATCTTGAGACTTCCAAGAAATGCTAAATGATTAATCACAAATTATTTTGAGTATCTGAAACTCCTTCTGTCAAGACAATTTTCAGGTATTTTTTATTCTTAGAATAATTATCAGAAAATGTAGTGCTTACAATTTATCACTGATGGCCAAGTTAATAATGTAATTTTCGGGTTCTGAAATATATAAAAAATATCTGAATACTTGGTTCCCTAGGGAAAAAAAATGCAGTATGTTAATAGTATTTTAAATATATATAAAAACACATTTCTTCATATTCTTAATTCCTATGAACTGTTAAAGCATATATCTTAATCTTGTAACCTAGTAAATTGTTTCTAGGGCAATGTTGCAGAATTCTTAAAGAAATACAAAAATTAAAATGAAAGAGAAACTTTAAGTGTCATTGATAATAATCTAGTGCTATGATGAAAACCATAGCTGTTATGCAAAACTGGAACAAAATAGTATTGCTCAGAATATACGATGACTTTTTTTCTTTAAAAAATAGCTCTGCTGTAAATACGGCATCTGGCAAATACCAGTGCAAGATAGATCCTCAGAAGAAATTTTGTGTGCTGAAAGACCACCAAATACCTTCTAACTACAAAATGAATGCTGACAGTCAAACGTTCACACGGAACTAGCATTCACAGCAAGTTAGCCAAGAATATCAATGCTTTTTTAAATCCCACATTTCCTGTGTAATGGTGCATGGAATGGCAGACATCCCAAGAGAATAATTTAGCCTAAGTGTTCCCTTTTTATTGGTAAAATAGAAAACTATGAGTGACTGATATAAAATTTTCTACAATTTGTATTTTTATTTTTTGCAGCCTTCAAGAGATTTTTTTTTTCCTCTCTCTGAAGGTGCTTTCAAGGTCACCTTTGCTCCTGAGTCTTTCTCAGGCTGATGTATATCAGGTACCACTCTCTCCATATTGGTGTCTGCACACTGGAGACTTCCTGCCTTTCTTCAGGGTGTTCCAAACAAGTTGAGTTCCAAGTTGGCAGCAAAATGCCAGACTAGCAAAAAGGAGCAGTCAGAACAATCCTTGAAGAAGCAGAGATGTTTGATTAATTGGATTGATCTTGAGCATAACCTGAGTGTTAGTGAAAATTGGCACCTTGGGCTTCCTTCGAGTAGTCAAAGGAGAGAAAGGCTTGTTTTGTGAGCAACTTATAGTGTCTAAGATGAAGGAATGAAATACCTCTGCAAGCACCTAAATAAGTAGCTTTGAATAATTAATTTGAATTCTAAATTTTATAGGGTTGAGTCAAGTCATATTAATTCCTCCAATGGTGTTCACAGAAGAAACTATTTGAGGAAAAATCTATGATTAGTAATAAGGCAACAAGCAGCAAATCCATTATTTCTTGTGGGCCAGCCTTCAATTTCTCTAGAATTTCTACATTTTTACACAGATGTTAGGGAACTCAATAGCAAATAGTTACATCACCAAATTGACCTCAGAAATATTTAATGAGGTGGTCAGGTAGGATAGTAGGTTGTGAGTGAGATAATCTAATACAAGGCAAATGAGAATCCAAATTTTATGTGTGCCTAGATTTTACACTCCACAAGTGTGTTCACTGTATTGATAAAACTTTGTTACAAATTTCATATATGGGCTTGAATCTTATATTAAACTCTCAGGAATTCTGATTCTGGTTTTGATTATTTCTCAGTCTGAACTGAGATTTGTTGCACTTCTGTGCCATCATTAATTAAAGTATTTGTAATTTAATGAGCTATGCTACATAATAAAATTAACATGTTGGGTTTTGGTGTTAAAAGCCTTCATAAATTAAAAAAAACCCCAAAACAAACAAACTAACAAAAATAACCCCAAAAATCCCAAACTGCCAAAACAAAACACAACAGTAATCAAAGAAAAAAAAATCAAATATTCAATGTTTAATATTTAGAGGATCACAAGTTTTACCATCCTGGACCTCTAAGGACTTAATAGCAACACCTACTGAAAACTCAATCATATCAGATTGCGGTTTCTGCTGACTAGATGGGAATTTTCTACTCTGTTGAACCAAAGCTTTACGCTTTCATTAGCTCACATTCTCTGTCATGACACCAGTGCCCTCTCATCAGATCGAAGGCTGAGCTGAGTGGTACCGACAAGAGAGAGGCAGATAAAAGGAAACTGATGAAAGTGCTAAATGTTTGCCTTGTGGGTAAAAGCTGCATGTGGCTTTGCTGACCACTGATTTCCTTTATCTTGTTCCAAGAAATGGCAGTGTGTCTTGTGTTAAATGTATGTATACTAATAGCTTCAATTTAAACCAAATTTGATTTTTAATTTGTTTTCAGAAAGCAAAAATTTTCCTGAGACTGAAAGAAAAAAAATTGCTTTCTTTCACGGAAATCAACCATAATTCTGATTTTAGAGGAATAAACGTGGAAACCATGACTGTGTAATTGAATTTTCAAGTTTTGTACCACAGTCAGTCAAATATCGTTCACTGAAATCTGTAGGAATCATTTGATTTTTTAACAAGCAAGGGAAACTTAATCAGGTGATGCTGGAAGATATTTATTTTAATAACAGTTGAATTTATAGCCTATCCACGTTTCTAAAATTTGGTTCAGAATCAAAATTGACCTGAATGAATTCACGCTGAACTGGAAAATTGTATCTGAGGATGTCAATAATTTGAACAACTGTTTCTATGTGAATCCTAGTGAAAGATCAAAAAGTCAAAATACTATAATCTGCACTGGTCTGATCTGAGACATTCATATTTGAAATCCCTATTTCATCTCTAGTTGCATAAGTATTAGAAATAATTTCAATAATCCATTTATTGTTAAAACTAAAACCTCGATTTGATCACAAAATCAGATAAGTAAATAAAAAAATGAACAAGTAATATAATCATATCACACAAACCTCTGAGTATTTTTGTAAATATGAAAACCAAAATTATTCTGATTCTTTGAAATATACTAAAAATCTGTCAGACTGTAAAATTCATCAAAACCATAAAAATTGTTCTTTCTGATAATAGCTACACAAAAAGAAAAAATTACTGAATAATATCTTAATATTAGAAGGATCTATGACAGGAAAATATAACTTCAATGCATTATAAAATATAGTATAAAATACTCTGATTATAATATTTTTGATCAAAAATAAATAACATATCTTTTTTTAACATATCAGTATTCACTGTTCACCTAATCATAGTTCTTAGGGTAATTTCCAGTTTTCAGAAAAATATTAAAAATATAAATTATGAAAGCAGAATTATTAACGCACAATGCACACTGATAACAGATATTGGACATTTTAAGTTTCTTTTTCTTATTGTAGTCTGTGTTACACATAGCTATTCAGAGCTGAATGCACGTCAAACAGGAAGATGTGAGGGCAAGAATTCAACCTGACAAATTATCCTCAGCTTTGAAATCTCTTAGAGATACACACATTCACAGCAGGAACATGTCAAGCTAGCAGAGTTTTGAGAACAGTTTCAGAGAGCCAGACTTGAGAGTTACTTCTCATCTGAAGAGTGGTGGTCATGGCACAGACCTGGCATAGAAAAAGCTGTCTAATCCAAGTTTTCCTATTGCTAGCTACCATCTGTGTACAAATATATGACTTCAGAGATTTTAATGCCATTTAATACCCATTTTTTAAAATTCTGTTCTTAATAAAGAATGCTGTCAGATTAAATTGCAATGAAAGACAAGTGATTTTTTTATGGTTATGCGCATAGCATTTTATCCTGGTGTGTGAGGTTGAGATTGCAGAAATTTACCAAACCACTGTGGTAATTTTGATTAAGCTTTTCTACAGGTTTCCTGCATTCCCTTGTTCAGCCTGTGCATGCAGAAACAAGACCTTGGTTCTTAATATAAGGGTTTTTGAATCCTGTGGAACATTGTATCTATATCAGAGAATAGAAGGACATTGCCATTTCAAGAATTATTCAAGATGTGTTCTATTCTCTTACCTGATAATGTGAGGAAGAATATGAGAAAAATCCGTAGCTCCAACAATATTTTAGGTAACATTTTTAGAATGCAAAAAGAGTTAATGTAAGGTAGCTTCTATCAGTTTCTGAAAGTCTGTTCTTGATTTTATCCGAAACGATCTCATTTGCCTAAGAAAAGGAGATTCAGCTGTAACATTTTCATTTGACTTAACATACTTCCAAGATTATGTATTTCTTTATATTGCTATACATATTATGTAGTTGACTTTTTCTTATGAGTTTCCTTTTCCAATTATCGTATTCAGACAAAAGAGTTGCTTTATAAAAATTTAGAATATTGACAGAGCATGAGAACAAGTGCATTTTATTAATTGTCAAGAATCTTGTAAAATCCGTTGTAAAATTAATAACTTTAAATGTATTAAATTCTAAAGGCAACAAATAATATTTAAACTCTATAATATAAAAATACACATACGTAATGAGTGCAAAAGAAACATGCCTCATTCTGTCATTAATACGTTGTGTATATTATGCTGGTTGACAGTGCTCTTAATAACCCCATTTTATCCCTTACATTTATTTTTTTTAAACAAAAAAAGATAGATTAAATACTCCCAAAAATTAATACTCAAATTTTTCTACTGCTCAAGTGCTTTTTAAAAAGCCCCTGATAAACAAGATTTATGAGACTGGATATGCTTTGCCCTAATTTTGTAATGTTTTTTTCACCATAGTAATTTCATTCACTGGTGTCTCTGGTCTTCCTCACCCCTTGAACTTTTTACCATTTAATCAGGCAAATTCTGGCTTAGAGTATGTTCAAATTGCTTCGTTCTACATCTAAATCTGAAGTTTGAAAGGAACAAGGCTGATTGTCATTTCTTTCCATACATAGCCCTGAGACTGAGTTAGTTGTCTCTTTGCCTCTTAATCTTCAATTCAAACATCTGGAAATGGGAGGTTAGGCAGAAGTGAGAAGAAAGTGAAGTGATGTAGACTTAACATTTGGCAAGCTGTTCACTTCAAACATGGCCGCAAAAGCACAAAGGAAAACCAAGCCACCCACAATTTCCAAGCTTCTACCACCTGCAAAATGTAAGTATTTTTGTTTTTTCTTGACTTTTAACATCAGAGTGATTTGCTCTTTCCCAAGGTTCACAATAAACCCGTGAGCCATCAAATTGCATATTTCACTGAAGTGCAGCCATCTTGAATATATTGTAGCCCAGGGATGACAATAAAATGAATGTGAGACACTACATTTACTCTATTTCATGTGAAAATGTTTTTAAAACAAATCTATTTCAGAACAATGGTTCTTCGTTCACTTTGGGCATTAAGAAATTAAATCACATGTCATTTTGTTTCTTGCAAAGGGTAAAATCTAACGTCGGGGTGTGCGTGAGTGCTGTAGATGCTGCCATTTTCCAAACTTGATATTATTAATCGAGACTGTCAAGTTTAGGTCAAGCGTTTATACATATTGTGCCTCAGTACTTCCAGTGTTTCAAACATATCTGTCATGCACAGCAAATGCACAGTGCAGCACAATGTACAGCACTGAGAGGCAAACATGAAATCTTTTAGCAGAAATGAGCCAATGCTTTTACCTCATTTATCTGAGCTGCTGCTTTTACCTCATTTATCTGACCTGCCACCATTTTTAATAACAATTTCATTTATTTGAAAGCTGCATACACTTTCTAAATAAGCAATTTCCTTGAATTTGCTGATTTGCAACATTTTTTTAAAACGTCTTTTTTTTTCTATGATTTTGTTTTCCTTTTCCTTTTTTTTTTAAACACCTTTTATATTATACAGAGACAGGGGAGAGAAGATCCATGCTGTTAAGTATAGACATGTATTTTTTAAAGAAAATGTTTTAATATGTACACTACCTTTAATGCTAAATTAAAAATATTGCTGGAATGGTGTTATGTTAGCCCTCGGGCATATGTGATTTCAGCATTTAATTAACTCTGGAGTCCTCCTGTAAATGGGTCTTATGTGTCTGTGTAAAGTTCAAGGCAGCCAGGCTGAATCCATAGAAGAAAACTGCTTGGAGGAGCTGATGGCCTAGAGAAGTAAGTCTGCCCTATCTGAGGCAGACAGACTTTATCACATGGCTACATGTACTAAATTAAGGAGTGGGGAAGTTCATCCAAAGTGCACAGATTAAAATTTTCAATAGGCCCAAAAATGACTCTAAGGCATGAATGAGCCTGTCACTTTTTCTCTGCATCTTCAGCAAATGATGGATTCACTATATGCCCATAACATAACCCGTGAGATATGCCTGGCTTCATTGGTTATTCTTCATTCTCAGTCAAGCTGAAATAGAGGCTGTGGTTAAACAAATCTGCTTTTATGGAGCAAAGCACTGTGAAACGGAGCTGATTATGGCCTGACACATTGAATTAGACTGTTGTGTAAAGCAGTGCTGATGATTCCATTGTTTCAGGGTCCTATTGGCCTGCCTGAGCCTTTCCTTCTCTCTCAAGCCACACACATTTCTTATTTCCCTTAGCTTTAAGAATCCTTTTTAAAAAATCTATTTACTGTTTGTAAATGAATCCACAGTGGAATATAATTTATAGGTCTATTTAATAAGAAATTTAGTGATGAATGCATTAAGGGAAGAGATTCACACATTTCTCTATCACTATTCTCAAAGACAGGTTGCATTATAAAACCATTACAATTACATATATAATCACTTCTAATTTCATTTGTAAATAAGTAAAAGTGTTGGCTAATTAAGGTCACTGGCTAGCAACATCTACTAGCTGGAGCCAATGATCAGAGCCCAAGATATACTGAGTTCCAAAACCTCATGTTACTGAACATCTTTTCTTGTTTCTCTTTTGGAGAAACAAGAAACACTTAACAAGAAACACTTTCTACTTAATTTTCACTGCTTTAAGTCATTGGTCTTGATTGAACTTGGCAATGAATTCTTGAATTTGTTTCCTGTGCTTGAACCTGTTGGCTACTTTTTCTGTATTGCTCCCATTGGGCAGTGAAAATGAATAAATAACAGTAATTTTACAAATATAGAATTTTTATTAAAATGTTAAACATATCCCACCTTCTATGTCTCCATACAACTTAGAAACCTCAGTTGCTGGTTATTTGCTTAGTTTTTACCACTTCCAATACATTTCATTTAAAACCCTCTTAATCCTTCCAAGAAAAGATTTTTCGATAAGATGCCCAGGACTGCTCAGTCCCTGAGAGAACTGCATGCCAATGCTGCAGGCACTGAGTCACTGCAAGACTCATCCAAGTTACAAAATATATTTCTTTTGGCTGCCATGACTAATTGATGCTGGTACTCAAGTTAACTAGCTTAAACCTAGCTTGAATATATCTGTGATCTCTTGCCGTCACCAATGTTGTAGTGCAGATATAACCATAGACCTACAGTGAGGTTTAATACCTTAACAAGTATGTCATTCTTTGCTTTTCTACACATTTGCACATTCAGGTGTATTGACTTCCATACTCACCACAATGCATTATGGCAATGTTTTTACTGAGCTAGCCATAGGCATTTAGACATTTCAATTCCTTCCATCATTTCACTGTCAATGCACCTCTGGTATAGAAAGAATACATGCTTAAATGGGTTCAGATTTTGAGTACTGAATAATGATTTAAGCAGTACACAGTTTTGTAAGCTCTTCAGGTTTCAAAGGAATATTTGAGCAGGGCAAAGAGTTTATATTCTTCCCATATGCAAACCAGAAATTTATTTCTAGTCATTACCTATTTATGTAGGGTTCATTTCTAATAACACTTGCACAGGCTGTTCACCTCAACGTAAACGTTGCTCAAGAGTATGAGCAAATTATCCTAAAATAGTCCAAAATAGTGAAAGTAATGAAAGGGTGAAAAAAAAGGTTTGTATTTCTAGAAGAGACTGATAGGCTTTTAGTCCCATGCAGAAGATAAGACTGGGGCCAGTGTAGAGTTAACAGTTCATACAGACAGGTCAAAACTTGCTGCACTGTTCAAGTACATCCCAGTCACCTGATGGAAAGAGCTGACTCCACAGCAGTGGAGGGAGGAAGGTGAGAGATACTCAAAACCAGAGTGAATACAGGTTTAATGCACACTGTGGCAGTCCCCACAGCTTAATGTATTGTAGATACCTACATGCTGTCCCCTTGGTGCCATTTCCATGGTATCTGTGAAAAGAGACTCCATTTTATTTTTTTAATTTTTTTTTAATCCGGAATGAAGCAAACTTTGTTTTTATAGGAAAATGGAAACAGCATAAAGCATGGAGTTATAAGCACTTCCACAAGAGAAAGATCAATACAATAAAGTTCAACTATTCAATAAATATAAATGAAATTATACAGAAGTTGATAGTAACTTCTGGGGTTTATTTCTCTTTTTTTAACTTTTTTTTTTTTACTTTTCATTTTTTCTTTTTTTTACTTTTTTTTTTTTTAGCTTTTTTTTTTCATTTTATCTTGACTGCATTATATTATTCAGTATCATCTGCAAACTTTTCTATTCTCACTTTACATTTTGTCTTGTAATTAATTTGATGTATCTATATTCTATGAGGGCTATCTTATGAATTCAAACAACTGCTTCTTGGTTTGGAAGGAATCTCATCTTGGCAGCAGGAAAATTCTGCATTACTGAAAGCCAGAGCGAAGCCAATTTGTTCAAAGCTTCTCATCAAGCAAAGAAAACTAGTCTCGTCACTCTAATATAGTTTCAAGTGTAGTGGATTTTGCCAGTAAATAAGTAAATTGCTTCTCACTAGAGGCAAGAGACCAGTCAAAGAATATCTCCGCAAGGAAAATACTCATTTCATCTCTTGACTTGCAGAGGAGAAAATTTTTTTCCTTTTTTCTTTTAAGAACTTATTCTTACAAAAATACACACGGGTAGCAAAACAGACTAGTTTTCTCTCTTCATAAGTAGTGTGGGCAAAGGATTAATTATGTAAGTTTTCACAAGTTAATAATTTCTGAATATCGTACAGAGAGTCTAGAAATCCAGTTTTCATATATTCAATGTAGAGTTTTCACTAAGTCTGTGTGTAGGAGAAAGGCTTTAGCCATATATTTGAATGATGACATTTTGCTTTCTCTTCTACAATAGGTTGAACAATTTTTACATTATGAACCCTTCTGCTGGATAGAAAAACTGAATTTAATTTGCTGAAAATCAGTTTTACTCTGGACTTCTTTGTCTCCCCTAGTAAAACTAAGCTTTGTGTATACCTCATACCAAGGTTTAAGTAAAGGTCCAAAAAAACTCTTACCATGTGTTCAAGTATTTATTATGACAAGCAAGTGAAAAAAAGTCATATTAGTCTGAAAAATGTTATCTTGTAATGTTTTAATTTACTTTATTCAATGGACCCATTGTATTAAGCATCTATTTTAAACCATAAAACAGATTAGCTATGAGCTGCAGTTGCAGCTCCTAGAACTTCAAGGCACGTGCAAGTGGCAGGATAGTTAGTTACATACTTTTTGGCAGCAGCATTATATGTTGCAATATTGTGTAGCAGCTTCATTATGCTATAACAGTGCAGGTGATCAAAGAGTCAAAATAATTATTGGATTTCAAAGTAAACAGAAAAGGAAAGTCACACAGATACACAGATTCACAATGTTGACTAGTAATCTGATCTTTCAGCAGTCTGGAAATACAGAGGACTTCTGGAATTCCTTTAAGATTTTGTATCTAATTTTAGTTAAGGGAGATCAGTAGAATGTTTTTCGCTGACTTACTGAAGCAGGATCAGGGTCCAAATACTATGGTGGAATGCAGTTCATGGTGCAATTTTTATTTTATTTCAGCATCAATGCATTAAAAAGACTTCAGAGAGAAGGGACGGGGGAAGGGAAAAAGGTAAGGAGCTTATCCCTGAACTGCTGACTTAAAAATGTCTTCTGATATGTTAAATATATTTATATCCTGGTCCCATGTGCACATGTTTTCAATTTCAACAGTAATTATTTATATGAAGCTTTTGAATAATTAAGTACCAACTGAGATGTATCTATCCTTGATACTAAATTCATGCAGACAAATTCAGTGCAACCTCTTTGCCTTCAATCTACTTTATGGAAACCCATTGTGAAGACAGCTAAATAGGATTCCACCTTTGCTAGTTACACATTTCTTATACTCATTATCATTAATAGCTTAACAGCCTCCAAACTGTTACCTTAATCTTTTTTATGTCAATGAGATATTCTCCAACTGTCAACATTTTACAATCATTATACACACTAGAAATCACTATATTTTGAATCATGTCCAATTAATGGAAGAAATAATTACAACATTACCTTTAATTGAATGGAAAATGTTGACCAGGTTTCTTATATTTTTCCTTTGGATGGCATTTGTATTAAAAGTGCTCCACACAAACACACAGATTTAATGTAATGCATCCTCATAAAAATATTTAATAGTCATAATGAAATCTTCAGATGAGATTTCCATTATTCGTTGTTTTCAACAATATTCTTCCTACATTATATGTACTTATAAGAAAATGGGATATCTTGCTATGCTCTGGACAGCATGGGATTTTAGGTAACAAAACTCCATATGTGTTTGCTACTCATGTCTTCCATATTAGTTAGAATCTATATCCATGTGCACAGAGCACACATACAGGAAGTTGCTCTGTTCCTCTTCTCTGCACTGAGTTAGCACAACTACACCTTCATGTTTGATATGGTACTGCACAACAGAATTAATCCTTCCACACTGATTTGACTGCAAATAGACGATATTCTAAAATGCCCCCCAAAGTCAGTGAAAGATGTGGCGTTTATGCATCAAATAATTTTATTAAAAAGTTAAGATAGACGTGCATTTTCAATATGTATTTGAGCAAGGTAAGGGTAGTGACTTGACCAACATAGACAGTGTTTCAAGTGTGAGAAACAATGAAAGGAACCAGATGTCTGAAGGCATTTAGGATGAAAGATTTCAAGTCAAGTTAAAAAAAAAGACAAACTGAAATATGTGTTTTAGGCTTCCTAAGATTATTCACTTCTCTGACATAGCTGAATAACATTATGAAATATTAGATTGCCTAAATTTCTTGGAAAACAGCAGCAAAGAATCTTTGAAGCTAATTCTGCACAGCCCCCTTCTGACCGAGTACATGAGTTTAAAGGTGATGAGAAGGAGAGTCTGCATGGCTAAAGGCAAGATCAGAGTTCATCAGAGGTTCAAGTGCTGATGAACAAGCCCTTTAGCCCTCTGAGATTCACTTGTTAAACACAGAAAAAGTCACCTGCCATTTGAGCTATACCTGTGATACCTGCCAGAATTTCCTTCCAAATTCTATTTACTTTAATATTTTCACACTGAAGCTAAGAAAACTGAGATTGGAGCACACATGTGAAAGCTGCTGAGATCTAGGTGCAATATAATTCAGAAATATGTTTATCTGATAGTGAAGCCTGGCAGGAAATGAGAAAATGACGATGCAAGCTAATGAGAAATTCAAGGAACTGTCCAATAAATAAACTACTTTTTTATTTTTTGTGTAATTTTTTTTTTCTGTAATGTTAATTGACTAAGCTAGTGTATCTCATAAAGTTTAGGAGAGTTTGCTGATCACTTGCACGCGGTTAAAGGTCAATGATTTTCTGTGAAATCTCTACTGGCTAACAAAACGGCTTAAATAAAATACTTAAAAGTAAATATAGTATTTGTTGTTGCTTTACAATTGATGTCACATCATATAATAAACAGGTACATCAAACAAGTCATTAGTATGGCTTTTTGTTCTCTTATTACTATGTAGAAAGGATTTCAGTCTTCCTTCTGTGTGATGCTAATTGAAATATTAGGAATACTCGACATCTTTGAAAGTAAACTAACATTAATGAAGTGCAATTGTAATTAAAATTACAATAGCATTTTCAGAAATGTTATTTTCAGATTTATGTTTTGAAGAGCTCTTATGCTAATACAACTTTCAAACCTCATTACTTTCTTATGCCTTCAATAGAATTATTAAATAAAAAAGTGTAAGGACTGATCTCAAAAGGGAAATTAAAGTTTAAAACATTTGCTAACCTATAGGGGGAAAAAAAAGAAAAAAAAATGGAAGTAATAAAAAAATTCTGGTTTTCTCTACATTAAACAAGAGCTTCTTTGCTTCTCTGTCTCTGTCTCCTCCCTTTATTATTATTATTATTCCTTTTTTTTTTATACCAGTTCATCTCTAGGTCAAATCAAGTTCATCTGTGTCCACTAGATTATTCCAGTTAAAAGGAAAGACAAAGATTAAAGAGTATAGTAAAATACCTTCCAATCTGCCATGGATGCAGTATTTAATATTAAAGTCAGGTGACACGACTGCATCTAGGCTGTGGTAGCTAACCTAGAGACCTCCGGGTGTTGAGCTGGAAGAGATGAAGTCTGATTTTGACTTCGTCGTGTAAACAGAATGTCATCCACCCATCAAAATTCCACCCACAGTGAACGCCCAGCACGGTTAATGATTATAATCTTCACATTTAATCATGGGAACACAGTGACAGGCAAACAAAGGTTAGCTAAACTGACAGTGCAGGCTGTTTGAATGGAAAAAGGGGACTTCACAAGTTTTATTTTAAAATGTGTATCCTCTTTCAAAAGTACTTTTCAGATTTACACCAGAATAGCGTACAAAGCCTGGCTGCTTGCAGAAATTGGCAGTGTGCATAATTAACCTTTAAACTGCAGAAAGACTGGAAACTTTGATGCTTTCTTTAAAAGAGTTGCTATGCCAATACTACTTTCAAGGTTAAATTAAGCTAAGGGCACTTAAAGGGTAAAGGAAGGATTACGGCACCAACATGTCAAAGTGTCAGACAGAAAAAATGTCATTTTGGAAATGACACAGTTATTTTTTAGTGATGTTCTTTTTGCTTATGTTAAAGGACAGTGACAAGTTACTTAGAACAATATTTCAAGGTACACTTTATTCTCTGTACAGTTTGTTGCTCATAAAACTGTGTGGATTCTTTCATGCCCTTTCATCTTCCCACTGTGATGCCCAGAGTTATGAGCAAATGCAAGTACTTCAAACTTTCTTATATTAAAAGTATATATTCACTGGTCTTTTAGGCATGCATGCAGTAAAAGTACTCAGTTTTTGTATGGAATAATAAATAAAAGTGTAGCAATTGTTCTGTACAAACGAAATGAACCTAATTTAGTCTCTGCAGAAAAAAAAAGGTGATTTTTGCATTAGATTGAACTACTCACCATAAACTAAGCATTTAAACAAATACTCAGTTACTCTTCAAAACATGCTGAGCTATTTTGTTGCTTTTGATGTTCTTCAGGGGGCACTGTTTCATACGTACTATTAATAGAAACCATCAATGCAATAAATTCATATTACATATGTACAAATACAGTTTGTACGCAACTCTCACTGCCTTTACAAAATGTTCAGCTGAATTTTTCAAGTAAAAATACAATATCAAAAGAGCAACAAGGCACTCAAGACACGGAAGATTGAGCTCACCTGCTCCAGGTGAGCTCCAAAGTGGTTTTCACAGCCCAGGACATGGGATCTTTCGAGTCACGGAGGCTATCCAGCCTGCAAGACCCTCTGCCTCATGTGCATTCTTTGCCACTGGTAGTGCAGTGTGTTGAAGGCCAACATCTCCTTATGCTTTCCGGTCAGACACACAGTGCAGGATGAATGCATCACTGGGCACACATCTGTGCCACTGATGGCTGTGAAATGTTGAAATGTTGAACCTCCTAAACCTGCCAGAAAGCAGGCAGGGGAGGAAAATATGGTTGGAATTTGAATAATTATGGCCTAGCTAAACAAGGCCCGACAGGAAAGCAGTGGCTTTCTGCAACATCAAGAAAAGAAAAGCAAGGAAAATCATTAAGGATAAGAACACATTGTTATGAAGTGAACCTGAATGCATTTCAGTTGAATCTTAGAAATTTTCTAGTCATAAGCATGGTCAGGAACAGGAATAGCCCTCTAGGTAAAAAAAAAGTAAGCAAAACAATATAAAATATTTTGGTAGTTTATTTTTTAAAAGCGTAACTGGGAATGAGAGCAGTAGCTGGGAGTAAGGAGTATGACCAAGGTCTCTTAGATCCCTGTTTTCCTATGTAATGAAACAGCAGTTCAAGTCTAGTTGAAGACTCTCACCAGTGGTTGTAACTAAGCTGAGTGAATCCAATACATGGTAAATTGGTTTCATTTATCTTTTGTCAATTTAAACTGTTAAAATATAAGATTGAATTCTTTATTGAATGGTTGTTTCTGTCATGAGTTCCCAGTAAAAAAAAAAGTAAAGATCTTCAGAAAACACAAGCAGAATTTTTATGTCCTCTGTCACAGAAGATTTGCTCTGCTAACATGATTTTAAATTCTCCTTATATACTGATGCTGACTTCCATGGTGACAAATATAAAGCCCAATATTAAAGGTCTATGTTCTCATTTCTGTATTTCATTTCAGATACTCGTCTGTGTTGTGGTTTTCTCTCAGCACTCTTTTTCTTCTCTGTAAAAAAGGCTTTTTGAGAACACAGTGAGTAACATTGTTCTCTAAAAATAATGTCTTCCAGGCTTCCATTCTTTCCTTTTTATTTTGTAACCTTTTTATGGTTGGAAAGAAACTATTTCCACAGTGTACACCCTAAAAATAGCAGAAAGCAACCCACCCTACGTGACAGTTATAGGGAATGCATACACTCATTGGGCTAGAGAGGACAAATATATATGCACTCATCCCTTGAATGCTCCTAACAATGTATTACACACCGAATAGAGTACAAAATACCTGAAGATTGGATTTACATGTTGGAACTGTGGAGTGCTTTGTCACACAGTTGAAAGCCAAAAAGGAAAACAGGAACTAAATATTAAAAAATTTGCCATTTCAAGCTTAGCACTTTTCCATTCAAAGTAGTACATTTTAAGTTCACTTGCACATTTAAAGTATTCTAGAGTTTATAGGCATAAAGACTCAGTTCTCACAAGGACTATTTTTCATGGTTATCTGCTAAACCATTGCTCTGAGCAGGAGCAATCAAGCCCCCATTTGCTTTAAAGATAAATATTGGTCTCTTTTTCAATTGCAGCACCAGCACAGTGCCGGGGACCACCCCACTGCTTCAAATGGTAACCACTTAATTATTGTCATTAAACTTACTAGCAGAGCTCCAAGGGACTGACCCCTCCAATCCTATCTATCACTATTGTGCCTCCAAGGTAGAAAATTTATGAAAATTCACCACACTTTTGTTTTTTACTGAGCTGCACCCAGTTATGGCCTTCTTTAGAGGTTTTTCCCACTGTACAGCTGAACACAGATACAATCACGCTTGTTTACATACATCTTAAGCACCACTATTATGTTACAGTGTTGACTTCAGTGAAGAGAAACACACCAAAAAAAAGGTCTCAGATTTAATTTCTTTTTAAAACACACTGAGAAGACAAATAGCTATTCAGCAGGGAAATCAACAAGAATAAAAAAAACGCAGAAAGACTAAACCAGAAAGACACGGCGGACACAGTGAAGGGAACTGTGTGAGGCAAAAGGTTTTGGTCATCACCAGTCTTCTCTTAGACATAGAAAGCATTTCAGATTCATGAATACTTTCTCCTTTTCACTCTAATAACTGATCATTGTCTGAGCTAAACACACCATGAAATGTGTTGATTGTGCTGTGAGAGATGTCTGACACAGGGAGAAACATTTGCTACAGCTGTGGTCTGATCAGCTACCACAGAGAAAAGGCAGTGAGGGAGAACAGCTACTTAAATTCATCCCAGTAAGAAAGAGGGCACCACCAAACTGTGTTCATTCTGACCTGATTAATCCAGGTCTGTCTGTCTGTAAACAGCATTTTTATTCAGATTAAGAAATCGTAGGGTAAATTCAGACCATAGAATAGGTTGCAGTTTAAATTCTTAACATACCAAGAACATAGATAAACCAAGAATGAACTAACCAGATTGGACTGTAAATCAAGGAAACAATGTTTATTAATCAGACAAGGTCAGCCTATAATGTAGTAATGGTTTGGGCTGGGTTAGAGTACTAAAAATAAAGAAGGTTTTAGCCCTTTTATACATGTATATGTGAGCAAACTTGTGTTGTGTACTCTATACAACTCAAAAGGAATGGAAAAAAGATTTTTTTTTTTCAATTTCCATTTTCCCAGTGAACTTGAACTAAGGAGGACCCCTCAAGAACTCTTCTTTTACTTTTTTCTTTTTCTAGGAGAAAATTGTTTGAGGCATAGGGATCATGGGCACTTCAATCTTCCTCCTTCAGCATTTCCTTCCTCAGGTTTACTTGCAGCCAGATTAGAAAAAAAATACACAGAAAACGTAAGGATTTACTTTGCTTTGTAAAAGTGTACAATATTTTGAGAAGAAAATATATACTAACAATCACATG
Organism: Callaeas wilsoni; assembly: GCA_013398955.1. NCBI lineage: Eukaryota > Metazoa > Chordata > Aves > Passeriformes > Callaeidae > Callaeas > Callaeas wilsoni. The sequence goes on from VWPU01011673.1 coordinate 121,898, forward strand.
CGAAGACAGCTGAGTGTAAAGCAGAATATTCATAACCTGAAGATAGGACTTCTGCAAGTGATTCTAGACTTATAAAAAATTCTGGTGAGAACTCAAAGCATCAGGGTGGAGAGAAAGTCATAGAACGAACTACGAATAAGGAGGTTGCTTTCTATACAGTTTAGAAAACACAGGTAGAATTAGCAGATGTTAGATGTAAGAGCAAAGTAGTCTTTCCCTGATGACAATTCTTTGTCATTTACCCTTTGTCTAAAGCTGTCTTCCTTCTTTCTAATAAAAGTGGAGGGAAAAAAAAATAGAAAAAGGAAAAGCTTTAAAAGTTATGACAAGCATCTCAAGAGACTCCAGAATCTCTTAGAACCTGGGTGTTGAAAAGCTCTCTGGGAGAAAACAGTCAATTGAGAGAAGATCCCCAGAAAGACACTTCAGAACTATGTGACTTCTAATTGTGAGGTTCACCTGCCCTTTGGGATGATGACATCTAAGGTACAGTTCTATGAGAGACCCTCATAGGCACTGTGCAGCTCTTCGAGTTCTCTTTACTTCTAAGTAATGATAAAATCTTCTTGAAGTGCCTGCTCATGCACTGAATTGCTAAGATGATGAAAACACTCTGACCTGAACCCAGAAAAATTCTGTGCTCTGGTCTGCCATTCATCTTCATCAACAAGAATGCTTTTTGCCTGTTGATACAACTACTGCAGCACATGGAAATAAAAAGAAAAAAAGCTTAATTCTTCTTCCAATTGAAGATACATGGTTTTAAGGCTGAAACTGAGCCTACACCAAAACCTGAACTGGAACTCTTGCAAGAGAGAATTTTAGCAAATTTAGTGCTCTGAAGCTCTGCTGCACATTTGCCACCACACTTGTAAAGTGCAATGAAGCAACAGTCAGAACAGAAAAATTAAAACTCATCAAAGAGAAGCAAAGGAGCAATATTGTCATAGTATGCACTCAAATCCATAAACAGGTCTGGATGTTGAGGGGAATGTTTGCCTCCAAAAAGTTCTGTAATCCTTCTCTCAATCACTTTGAAAAAATTAAAAAGACGTTCTCAAAGGTTGAATAGGATACCGAAGAGAAGCAGAGTGTACTTTCATTCACAGCTACAGTCTCATGGGCAAAATACAAATCAGTGGAACTACATTCGGTGAAATTTTGATTGCAGGTTCAAAGAGACCAGTGGGTGAGCCCTGAAAGTCTGCCTGTATGTAGTTTTCCTTCAGTGTAAACTTGTCAGAGTGACTTTTTTGTGCATTTTTTAGCTGCACATCCTACACAAATTACCTTATTTAGTTTCCTGTCAAACTTGGATAAATATATCTTCTGGAGGCTTCATCCTTCAAACTGGGATCTGACACTGCAGATTTCTATCTGAAAATTTTGGTATTTTTTTATAAAATGAGCTAAAATGCTTTGGGTTTTTTTACTCATTTTGTGATTCACTTCAATGACTAAGTCAAGACTGTTATATTAAGGAAAAAAAAAGTGGATTTCAGTTATTTAAGAAACCTTCCACTAAATGCAGAAGTCCCAGCAAGACATAAAACATTGCAAATCACAAAGGGAGAATGAGTGAAAAATGGAAATAGCTGACAGTCTAAATTCATCTTTCTAAAAAGAACTGAGAAGGATCAACTCAAAAACTTATGATGTCACATAAAACATCATTCAGAAATTCCCTTATTTTATGAATTACAGTTCTTCAAGAAAAAACTGTGTTAAATCTGGCATTTTTTAAATCAAAAAGCCTGTTACTGTAAAAACCCACCATTACCAGAGACAAAATCAGCCTTACAGAACTAATTTAGAAAGTAGTATGTTTTACCCCTTTCTGTGCAACATTTCGATACAAATATACACACAAAATGGAAATAATGGGAGCACCCAGTAAATCTGTGATAGCTCCCTGAAGATGCTGGGCTCACAGAAACAAAAATTGAGATTTGTTCAGAAATAGCTAAAGTATTAGAAAACTGCTTAATATTACTATAAGTTTCCACTTACCTCTAACTATATACGGATGACTACTTCAATCAGATATTCTATGGAATTTGTGGATTTACATATTTAGGGAAGGCTAAGAAAGATTATTGAGAGAAATTACCTTAAATTCTGAATCACTAAAAAGCTGGCCACCAAATTTTTAACAAATTCAGTCTCTTCATATGACTGAATTGCCACTGGAAGAGGAAACCCTTGTTGATGACTTTTTTTAAATGCCAAAAACTATCTATTCTGCTTTCTCAAATGATTTAGTATTTCAATTCTTCATTAAAGATATTTGTTCAAGTTGTTGGACTTGTTTCCGTTTCTAATCACCAAAATTCCTCAGTAACAATAAAAAGCCACATAGTACATCAAATATTCCTTTCCATAGCTTTCTAAGATATTTAAATACATTAACATATAAATCAAAATAATATAATGATTCATTTTTAAAAATTTATTTCATATATAAAGATGGTTTGTGATTGTCAGTGAACATAGTATTTTTGAAGCAAATATTCTTAAACTAATGTAAAGAGGGTTCTTTTGTTTTTTTCAAAAGTCAAAAAATATATACAGAAAAACAAATTTTTTTTGTTTAATTTTTTTATTTGCATTTCTTATCCACTAAGGACAACATTTTCAAGATCAGAATAAAGCCCTGCCAGCTTCATCTTCACCTTCTTTACAAATTTTTTTAAGTTTTATATTTTTCCAAGATGTTCTTCTGACTGTGGTTGTTTCTTCATATTTTACAGCTTTTAAGGAATAAAGGAGATATATTCAAGTGCAATAAAAACAGCAGGTTACTCATTTGATATTGTTACTCTCTCTTACTTCCCCCAAGAAGGTTAGGTGGTGAAACAGTACTGAGATGTTATCCAACTTTTACTTAATTCCACAATTATATGAGTAATTATAATCCATTTGAAGCTAAACTTTTAACAAAAGGTTACAAGTTTTAATTTAAGAGCCACTATGAAACATAGAATAGCTGTGCTTGAATTGTCCAGACCAAGAAAATAAAGAGCTCATTATACTGAGAAATAAAAATTAGGTACAGATTGCATCATTTGCCTGTTAAAATTTGGATGTGCATGTCAGAAATAACTTCTTCCAGTTGCCACATTAACTGCCATGAATGATGGTGGCAAAAGAGGAAAAGGAGCTTTTATGTTATACTTAGATTTGTTTTGTAGCACAGGGGAGCTAAAGTATTAAAAAGAAAAAAAAGAAAGAGAGTGTTATTCATTCTTTCTGAGAATTTACCCTTTGCACTGGAAAAACTCATAGGAAAGATGTTTACAAAAGTAATGGGAAATAACAGGAATATAATCAGAATGATGACATTTTAACCAGATGCACAGCCAGCTTCTAGCTCTGAACAATTTCATCTCAGTATGAAAACAGTAATAAACCTTTTTTCGATCCATTCTGGTAATGTAAATGTGGAGCAGAGAACAAAATATTCAGAAAAGTATAGTTTCAAAAATACCATCAAGCTGTACCTGAAAAGTAGGAGTAATACACAGAAGTAAGAGAACTCTGATGAGCACTGATTCGTCATTTTGAACTATGGAACTCATGACATTGAGACAAATAAGATCTTTCCTTGGTTTTTCCATCTTCAAAATTAATACAAACACCACCTTCCTAGCACTGTCATTTATAAAATGGTTGCTTAATTACATTAAATTTCTTTCAGAACATAGCTTGAGTTTAATTCGCAGAATCACAGATCTTTTGGGGCTGGAAGGGACCTCTGGAGATCATCCTACCCACACCCCCTGCCAAAGCAGGGTCACCTGGAACAGCTTACACAGGAACACATCCAGGTGGGTTTTGAATGTCTCCACATAGGGAGACTCCATGACCTCCCTAGGCAGCCTATTCCAGTGCTCTGCCATACGCACCATAAAGAAATTCTTCCTCATCTTGAGATGAAATTTCTTGTGGTTTATTTTATGGCCATAAATATTAAATTAATTACTATTAAACATATTAGAGCTTGATCATTTTAGATAGTGAGACAAACGCACCATTACTGATAATGTCCGTCGTACTTCATGTTATATCAGAAGCCAATCTAGCTATGCGGACAATTAAAAATATTTTATCCAGAGATACGTGTATTTTTATAGCAGAAAAACCCAGGAATCTTGAAGTTTGTTACTGTCACAACAGACATTGACAAAAAGATCAAAATCTAAGTGAGGTAAAATGGAAAGAACAGGGTATATCTAACAAACAATATCACAACCATATATATGACAGGGGCTAAGACTCAGGATTAGGCAGACCATTTTCCAGCAGTCAGTAGTAATTGCAATAAACACAGACTTCTACAATTAGGGAGAGATGATGGAAATAATTTATCCACAATTAGAAGCATGCAGACTGGCAGAGGCAATTATAATAACACATATACAGTCAATATATTCACTAATTAAAAAGGCAAGATGGAATATGGATGTATTGGGAAATAACAGGGAAGTGCATCCTATTCAAATGCAATTCAGTATTTGAGATATAATTCTTTGGAAGACTCCCCAGTTGGCAGCAATAGCCTAGAAATTATGCCGTATATTATATATAAACCACCCTCTGAGTGAATACTTGTACAACAGCACCAGTAATCTCAGTCCCAGTTCAGAAGAACATAAATAGTTTGGCCTAGTTCCAAAAATATGGAGTATGTTTCTGATTTTCCTCTCATTGAGCATCTGTACAATTCTCATCAGGAATTTCCACTCTGGGGCACTCTAAAAACACAAGAGACAGATTTTCTGATTTGAATAATTGCCCTTTAATGAGTGAAATAGTATCTTGTGGTAGCATTTGCCTGCTGCAGATTAGGAAAGACAATGGCAAAAATGCTGTGCCATTACACTGTTTATTCAAAGTCAAAATAAAAATTATATCACACACCAATGCCCAAGCTAGATTCTGCTTGAAGCCACTGACCCGCATTAGTATTTATTAAAAGTCCTGGGTTCCTGGGTTTCACTAATGTATAAGCATTGTAGAAATGATATTCTTGGTGTTACTGATGTTGAGGTCCAGGGACAAACAGATAGGAGGTGCACAGAAGACTTGATTAAAAAAAAAAATTAAGATTCCTTCACCAGTATTTTCAAGAACTTTAGAGAGGATGTGCAGATCACACAATATCACATGTATAGGTGACTATATTTTAGCAATCTGAATTTTTAATGTATTTTTCAAGTTTGAAAACATCGTCTTTGGCATTTCCTGTCTGTTGGTCAACTCGTGTCATTTAAACTCTCCAAGAATCAGTTTATCCAGTGAAATACTCCTGAAAATATAATGCACTTTCATCTCACATGCATTTTCAAGTGATTTTAAAGTGATGGTTGCGTGAGCTCATGAAGGGATAGAAAATTATCGCGCCCCATTCAGCAGTAGGAGTCATGCAGCAGCTGTACCTCCCTAATACAGAAAGGATGAAAGGAGGCAGGGGATCACACTAAGGCATGGAAAACGTGACAAGATCTAGCTATGCTTAAATCTCAGCTTTCACTCATTTTGCCACATTGCCTTACTCAGCTGTATCACCCAGGGAGTTGGCCAGCTCTAACATGGTAGAAAAAATAATTACAGACAAGACCTAACACGGCACAGAGAGGAGGAAAAGAGCAGGATATGCTGAAGGAGGATGTTGAATGCTATCTATATAGAGCTGTATTGAAGCTGGAAAATCTTCTTCATCAGTGTCACCGATGAAACATCAGTTTCACTAGAAACTTCTTTCTATGAGACTGTATGAGTCAGAACTATGGATCTTTCTATGAGACTGTATGAGTCAGAACTATGGATTAAGTTACATAAAAATTCTGGTCTCCTGAGAACACATTGAAATGCTTTAGGAAAATCTGTGTAAAGATTAACACTTGTCAAAGCAGCAGGTATACCATGGCAGCACATCTTGACAAATTTTATTGTCAAAAGGGTAGTGATATCATGAAGAGCACAATTCTTCAGCAAATTCTGAGTTACCTGTTAAATAGAGTATACACGATAAATGCACATCTGTGCCTTTCCAAAGTTGTATCCTGGTCTCCTTCACACTCCATGACCCCATAAGTCAGAACTCAGTTGTTTGGCTTAATCTCCTCTGCTTTAGTTATCAAAACAGTCCTTCTTCCCAACGAACATATATGTCAGACATATATGTCTTATGATTTAGGGAGGAAAAGAAAAACCCAAAACAATGATGAGTAAGTCTTAAATTAATTCTCCAGAAAATATCCTGATTTCAGTGTGTCTTTTTCAAGCAGGCTAACTATAAATAGGACTGGCAATGTCAGAACTGTCTTTAGGACTTTTTTAAGTACTTTATCTTCTCAATGTCTGTGAATAAGAGTAATTTATGTCTGAGATATTCCTCCAATAAATTTGAGAAGACTTTACTGGAAAGTTTACAAAGAAAACAGTTTGTCCTTATTTGAGAATAGAATAGTTATAACCACAGAGGAAATAGAGGAGTCAATTTAGTAAATCCATAAACCGGAATTCATAACGAGCAAGTAAAGGTACGATAGCTGATAAATATCTGGAAGTAATCTCCAAGGTAAAAAGTTGAAGGGTGAAGGAAATTTTCAACTGATGTAAATAGCTTTGCTTCTGCAGGCTTGAGAGGCACCATGCTCATTATCGTGCAAGAATCTAGTCCGACTCTTTTTTTAATAATCTCTTTTTAAAATAATAGATTTTAAATAGTGTGAGAACTTCTGCGGTGAGACAGGTCAAATATTCCTTTAGCCTAAAATACTATGTCTTGAAGTAGTGAATGGAGGATGCCCAGAAAAACAAAAAACCCCTCGCATTTAGACAGAAATTTGAGGTACTTTTTATTACTTTCCAGCACTTAGAGGTTCTGGTATTTCCCGATCTGGATTGCGATACACACAAGTATGTTTTCTATTTATTCACTGTTGCTTTCTTGAAAGTATCCTAGTGCACATGTTGAATCGTTGTTGAATACCGACACGATATTTTCAGAGATTACAGTCAGTAAAAATTATTTTCCTGAAAAACAGTCTCTGAATATGTGAATTTTTTGCTTCCTTCATGTACATTATTTTGCATTTACTGTCATTTAATTTCACCTCTTGCTTTAATCATTCAGTCACTCTGGCTAGACTCTTCTGCAACTCTCCAGAGTCAGGAGCAGATTTGATTATCCCAAATAATATTGTAGTATTTAAAACCCTTGTCAAGTCAATTTTCATTCCTTTTCATTTCATGAGAAATATGACAAATAACATAGTTCAGCTGTCAAAATTGGTAACATTCTTATTTCTTACAATTTAAAAATTGTCATGTACTCCTACCCTCTTTTCCTACCTGTTAAACATTTTTTAATCCATAACAGCTACATAGTATCTCTGTTTCCTTCAGTGAGAAACAACATGTAAGGGAAAATAACTAAGGTACCTTAGTAGACTAGCAGACAGGATCTGTCCAGAAAGACAGTGGTCTTCATCACTGCATTAAGTACTTTATTACAATAAATGTACATTTAGTCACATAGGAAGATTTCTATTAACCTGAAAGCTTTTCCAACTTTTCTACCTATAAAAATTAGACTAATAAAAGATGCTACTATTCCATTCAAGTATTAACCTCTAAAGCTACTGTGGAAACATCTTCTACTGTGACAATACTTATCCAATGCAGAAGTAAATTATATTTCTCAATCTTAATTTTGCAATAGTTTTCTTAGAAACTATAGCAGGTTTTAAATATGTGGTTGCACAAAATCTATGAAATCTAATCACTTGGTAGAAAGTAATAAAAAACCCAGAAAAAATATTATGTTTTGAATCAATATGAATTGTTATAGCTAGTTTTTCATTTACTAACTAATTTTCACATTTAAATTACAGAAAACCAAGAAAATGTCAGCCAAAAATGTCAGAAGTACAATAAAATCAAACAGATGTTCTAAGAAAATGATTGTCAGGTTGAAAGGAGAATCATGTAACTTCCTGATGAATATATTCCTGTGTCTGCAGCCATTTCTGCAAAGAGCTGAAAGCACTGTTTTAAGGCGTTGTAAATGCGGGTGGTAAAGAGAGAAGTTCTTTGCTAGATCCATGTTGGGCATTCTTCCATAGCTGGCTGTGAAGCTTCAGCACTGCCACCAAGATTCATTACAGCACAATAATTTTTCAAGCCAAATCTGTTTTATGAATCTATTTTTCCTAGGGAACTTACATTTCACAATTTATATATTCTATTTAAAATTATGTAAGATGCTAAAGAAGCACCTTTCCCTTATCCTTCCTGCCATAATGGTGTGACAGAAGACTCCCATCCACAAACCACAGGACTAGGTGCACCAGTGTTGGGAGGCTGGAATAAATTTCAGCAGTTTCTGCACTACTTCTAAAACCTTTTGTTGATTCAAGGGCCCTTTTTTTCAGTTTTCTCTTTTTTTGACAACATTATACTATGATTTTAGATGCCAGCAAATAGCTGAACAAAACCAGGCCCTGGGTGTCTGGTTGTTAATATTATTTGGCCTGATTGCTAATCAAGAAGAACAGACTGCTCGTTTTCTGTAGAAAATATTCTTTTGTTCTTTTTATTCTAAACAAAACTTAAGCCTTATAAGGAGTCACTAACTAATAATACAAACAAAAGTCTTGATTGTAGCAATACATACATTTTCCAAGCCTCATGGAATTTTTTTTCCACTGTCCCTTCCCCACATAGTTCCTGACACCACCACCAGCCACACTGCATGTCTTTGCACACCAGGGACAGGATTGTCAAGACAGCTTAGCTTCTTCATGGGCACCAAAGTAACAGCCCATGCACTCACAAACACTTATAGCTTAGTATCTCCAGTATGCCTGTGAAGACCGTGTTTTTCACAGAGAGTCAGCACCCAAAAAGCCAAGCTCCTGAAACCATTAAATTTGATGCTCCAATAATATCTGAGCTTTTCAGAATTTCTGGCTGAATAAATCATAAATCCTGAATATGTCACTAACTCCTTTGTTCCCTCACTGTTTAAGTACTGCTGTTAGCTGTTCCTTCCATTTCTGCCCTTATTCCTTCATGGGAAAAATAAATAAATAAATAAAATTATCTTATTTGAAAAAGAGAAAGAATAAAAGAATGAACCCAGTGAGACCTTCTTAACTGCAGTAAACTGGGACCACCTCTTTTCCCTTTCCCTGCTAGAAACATAAGAAAAGAAAAAGACAAGAACAAGCAAGCAACCTTCTGAATATGTCTTTTTTTGTTTCATTTTCATACCAACAATGTCTCTAAAGATCTTGTTCTGATTTTACAGCTTAGAAAATGTGGAAATGCTGAGGGAGTTAAAGAGGATATCAAAAAACATTATTTTTTAAAAATGGGTAAAAAAAGCAGCACTGAAAGCCCAAAGTATACATTATCAACTGCACAGCTTTTCAGAATGTATTTTATGAAACCATTAATATTTAACTCTTTTGGTTAAAGGTCCAGTACTAAAATAAATCAGAATCATGTGTTCTATAATTGTAGTATAAAACATGCTCACTTGCATCTCTCTGGTTAAGTGTCAGAACACAACCTGTTTCTTCCATGAAACATATGTTATGGTTCTCATCAGCAACACCCTGCATGAGCATCACGGTGCAGTTGCCAAGGAATAATCAATTGAAATTACACATATACTCTGAGCACTGGAATAGTGCCTGGCACACACCGACTACCAACAGGGAAGACACCACAGTAAGTTCTGCTTTAGTGCATTTATCTTAAAACATAGCAGTGGTTACTTCTGCTAATCTATTAAGACAGAGAAAGATTTTTTTAAAAAATTGCATGATTAGATCATTTAAAGATTGGGTCTTTTACAACCTGAATAGTCAACATTCATTGTAATTGCAAGAGTTAAGTAAAAATTTCTGAGATATTTTGTAATCCGAGACATTCTCCATGTGCATGGAGAATTACTTGCATGGACGTGAGTATTTTTTGCATGCTCAGAAGCCCATCACTTCACACGATGCCAAGTAACACCCAGATTTATCCAAAGTGATAGCATTCATGGCACTCATTTAGATCTCAGGATTTGCTATTACCAGTGCTTGTCTGCAGCTCTGGTCTATCCATGAAAACAGTAGGTGCCTTGCAATGACCATCAAGGGATGGATGACTCAAGGAAAAGATTATGACGTGTCTAGATGGACCATCTCCTTGGAGTTTTCCTTCCATCACTCTTTTCACTCCAGATTCTCATATTTAGTGTCATATTTTACAAGCAATTCTGAATCTGTCCTCTCTTAGATCATTCACCTGGACTCCACAGTGTCCCTTTGGCAATCCAGTTTACACAGTGTGAAAAATAAGTGTTTGCTTTAACCATGTCCTTCTGAAATTATTAAGTGACCACTGTCTTAATTTGCAAAGAAAGTGAATTTTTGTTTTCTTTCACCTTTCTCCAAATGTCTTTTGATTTCATAGCCTGTCTATATTAACTTCCTTGGTCCCTCTTTCCCATGCCTATCTGGTCCACTCAAACAACCTGGTAAGTGGGTAACCAGATCTGTGTATTTTAAATAAATTTTAAATAAATTAATTTTAAAAGGTACTGACTCTGCTTTTAAAGGAAATAAATTCTCCAGGTAATGTTTATCATACAGTTAAATACCCATTGATTTCATATAACCTACCGTTCAATAAAAGACATTTTAATAATAATTCTGTAGCAGTGCATGGTTCCAGGTACTTCAGATGCACACTGATCTAATTGCAGAAGCTGTTATCCATGGCACTATTCAGCTTGCAAGCAGCCATTCACTGCTTGCAGAATTACTGCCCCACTTATGGTGAACTTCAATCTTCCTTTTCTCATAGCAAATGTTTTGAAAGTGAAACCCACTTGACTAAATTAAGAAGACATATTTAGCAAACCGTCTTAATTATTAATCAGTCTGTAGTTTTACCCACTTGTGCCTACTCTGTGTAATAAACATTTATTAAGCTTTTCTTTTTTATATCATGAATGCTGCTAATGTGCTTTGAATTTCTCAGAGAAAATCACATATAACATTTGCCTCCAAATGATATTAATTGCAAAAATCTAGATCTGGAGGTTCTGTGTCATGGGTTCTTTTCCCCCTTCCCACCAAAACATTCTGAATCCCTGTGTTAATTTCTTTTGGTTATCAGCCTATAAATTTAATTTAAATAATAAGACTTTTAAAAATCCCATCTCAGAAATCCCTCGAATGTTTAAGTAATTATGTATGTGAGCCGTAATAAAATATATTAATAAGCATATTGTTGTGATGTTCATAATTTATTTTATTATATACATAACTATAAACCAATATATACCAATATATTGCAAAGCAACAAGTTCATACTGTGTTTATTTACTGAACAGCTGAAGGGTTACTAGATATACACAACAACAATGAATAATTTAGCTTTTTTTTCTGTTTGTAACTTGTCAGGAAATGTATTTAAATTTATATAAAATATATTAATTATTCAAAGAAATCAGGAAAGATGTAGGCATAGTCTCATTACCTCCCTACCCACTTTCACTCAAATTCTAAATATATTAGTTAAGTCTATTTCATTTAATGTTGGTCTAAAATATTTATTTTTAAAATTAAAATCAGGTGTTTTAATTGAAATATTTAAAATACAAACTTTTATCTGAATTTTTGAACACTTTCCACTGTACAGTACTTCTAAGAATTAAAAATCAAAATACTCCAGTTCATTAAAAATCCCTGATATATTCTGGACAAAAATTGATGGCAATGTTTTAATTTCCTTTCTATATAGGTTTTTCTTCTATCCAGAATATGTAGAATTAAAACTTTTCCTAACCACTGTATCATGTGCTTTCAGTTCTCACTGCATTCCTGAGGAGCCCCTAAAGGTATCTGGTCTTTCCTCCGAACTGTGACAGTCTGGCTCACTTATATCAATGTAATGCTCACTTATACCAACAAGAGTTCTTGTTAACTACTAGGGCAATGGATCAACCACTAACTTTCACATTGCAAATATTTATTAAGAAAATTCACAGGAACACATCTTCATTATTTAAAATCATATGAAATCATGATTGGGAATAAAATAATTTGTGCAAAATATTGAAGTATGAAATACAGAAAATAAGTGAGCAGTTTTGTCAGTGCTCCATTGCATTCACATACTTCCTCTGGGGCAACAAATATTCCTCACTCTGTACTCCTAATATTTAACTATATATTGTAGATTAGAATTCACACAAGTATCTGTGTTTAAAAAAAAAAAATCATCCATGAAAACATCACATCCCTAATAGGGGAGTATTTCCTTGCCTTTTAACATTGTCAGGGAGAATAGAAGCAATCATTTATAATGTAGACCTTATGCAATCTTTAGGAACAAGTCAATTTATAAGTTATATTTTCCTTTGTGTCAGTCAGGTCACTTGCTGCTTCTAACATAAAGTTTCAGTGTGTTATTCACAGGCACTCCTCATTCCAAAAAAGGAGAAACGTTACTTATTTTGCAAAAGTCTAGATGTAACAGGGCAGCATGACCATGTTAAAGTTTCCGATGTAGTGCCTGGAAAACAGAGTTGTATTCAAAGAGGAGAAGAGGTCTGTAAGCACAAACAAACCATATCAGTCTAAAACCTGTCCCACAGCCAGACCCTCCCCATCTGCCCAGCAAGATCTGGTGTTGCCCCTGGGCAGACCCTGGGCCCCAGGAGCTGCTTGTGGCCAGGCTTAGAAGGGACAACAGTCTGCTCATGCTGCTAATTACACCTGTACTGCAAACAGCACAGTCCTCCGAGTCAAAGCTGGCACTCCAGAAACCCCGTTCTCTGCAGCTCCACACAGCTGAACTTGGTGCCACTCAGAAAATTTCACTTTGTGAAGTTACATACAAAATATACAATAAAGTCCTGTTAAAGATAAAGGATGAACACCTGAAATGTTCATGTTGTTGGGCGTTTTGATATTGTCCTGCAAGAAAAGGCTAATATCGTTCTTCTCAGGAGGTGCATAGCCTGTGCACCGAGAGCAAAGAAGAAAATGACAGCATTAGGAAGCCCTGGTGAGCCCTTGACTTCCACTCTAAAGCGATATTTCTTGTTCACCTTGCAACCTGAGGCCTGAATACCATCTTGGCGACACGAGGTTTAGTGGATCCAAGATCATTACTCACCCACAGAAGTATTCTCAGATCTTTGCAATGAATACACCAAGTTTCCTCTTCTCGTAGGAGTTTCTGTACAAGGAAAATAGTCTTTGCTCTCACACAAAACAGAGGTGTTACATCAACTAATAAGATCCATCTTTGTGTGGGGTGGCCTGGGTATCACTATCCACCTTACATGTTGGGCAAAATGGTTATCTAAAAAACCCAGAGGCATAAAACCTATTTTAAGCAGCCGGATATAATTCAGTTAAAGAGTGAAGCCTTATGCCCTGGTATAAAAGCAATATTGATTACTTGATTAGACAAAGCCCCCGAAATTAAATGTCCTGTGGTTTTGAGAAGTGAGCCCACATGGCAAGTGGACAACAGATGCTGTGCAACCAATTAGCGTTTCTTAAAAGGACATTCCTAGTCCAGTAGGAGTCAGAAAATCCTAACTGATAGAGGGAACTTTGTCGTCTCCCTGAAGACTTGGACCCACAGAATTATATAAACCAGCAAAATAAAAAATGGACAAAAAATTAGAAATTTTTGACTTACTGTGTCTTTAGACACATATCCACAGTGTGATTATTTTTCTATCAGGCTGGAAAAAGAACAAAGACTATGCAGCCATCTTTACCTAGGGGAGTCACCGAAGCTTGTTTTTGCTTTTGGCTGAGCATCACAATTACAGGTGACTGCTTCAATTGATCAAGTATGAAGGAAAAACATCTCATGACTTTCCCTCCAACACACTCAACCAAGCCAGTGTTAGTCTATGAAAATTCATCAGACAGCATCATAATAACAATTGTAGATATGTGGAGAAAGAAAAATTAGCTGCTTTGGACAAAATAAATCCCTGAGGATTTGTATCCATCTCAAATTCCAGCTAAACTTAACGAAATATAACAGAAAACAAATTTGAACATTTAGGCTGCACAGGAGTATGTTAAAAATACTTTTATAGCATGCATATTATTACCCGTAGCTTGATATTATTCTCCTCTTTATGAAAATGCAAAAACATAGTATACTGTGGCAGTTTTATGAACCCTTTTATCTCAAGTTTCAACTATATAATGAGGCAAATAACAATACTATGTTTTAAACTGAAAATTGGAGTAGTACAAAGCAAAAATATTTTGTACTTTCATTTTCAATGCCTACTTCCAATATATTTTAATATTCCAAGGTATATTTGGCATATTCTATGAAAAAATAATTTTCATTTTTTCCGAAGTATACGGATATTTACTTTCTTTTAAGAAATTTATTCTCTATATATGTTTATACTCCCAAAGTTGCTACGAATCATTTTAAGACACAAAGAAAAGCTGTTCTAAAGGCCTAATAGCTACTGCTGGAAATGGATATCAGGAAAAGATAAAGAGCAGTTGAGAAGATTTTTAGCATAACTTGGAAATTGAAGAGTCTGGGATTTTCCTCTTGACGGATCTACAAACCCCTCTCCTCCATCCCTGACCTTACACTCCTTCTCATCCAGTCGCTACCTTCAGTTTATTTTATAGGTTTAGAAAAAAAATCAGTAAATTTATTTATACTCTGTTTAAGTTTAATTTAGTTTCTTAGAATAAAGACCAAAGTATCTGTTAAAAAATACGGAGAATATGTAAATTATCCTGATTGTATGAATATTAAAATCAGGAGAGCTTTTGTTTTGTTGGGGTTTTTTTCCCTGCTTTTAAAGCTTTTAACATCTTTTTCAAGTCTGCATCACACAGAACTGATATGCTGCACCCGTGTTGCTGAGTATTTAAATACCAGTTTGAGTGTGTGAAAATTTCCTTGAACTTGTAATTAAGCATGCATATTCATGGCCGAGACCTAGGTTTCAGAGAAAATATGACAATGCGTGTCACAAAATGGAGTATATTCTGTATTATTTTAAGTTCCACATAAGCACAAAAGTTCTTAAAGAAGCACAAG
This sequence comes from Callaeas wilsoni, assembly GCA_013398955.1. Classification (NCBI taxonomy): domain Eukaryota; kingdom Metazoa; phylum Chordata; class Aves; order Passeriformes; family Callaeidae; genus Callaeas; species Callaeas wilsoni. The sequence continues at coordinate 137,018 of VWPU01011673.1, forward strand.
ACCAACATTTCACAATATTTATAATGTACAACCATTTTTGAAGCTCTAACAACTAACATTTCTACAGTCTTACTAAATGTTGAGACATCAACCTTCTGGTTATGTTTATGTGTTATTCTTACTTGAGTCCTTGGACTTTGTGGGCATTTGGAACTGAATTAGATGGAACTGAATTCATAAAGTTTTCAAACCCAGGACAACAGACTTGTATTTAAAATAGTGACAACTGACAACACTGGAGAAGACACTAAAGACACTACTTTTCCTCTTTCTTTTGATGTCTCAAGGCAGCAGTATTTACAGAGTCCCATCATGTTCTTACACCATTCCTATCTTCATCCTAATCCATGCTGACTTTCTTCATTAGAAGTTTTACAGGCTACTTTTCTTACTGTGATACTATCTCTAAAACAGTTAACTTCTTCATCTTTATAGTACTTACTAGTCTTTAGTCCTTGAACTTATTTCCTAAATTTTGAGCATTTAAATTTTATTGCTACCTGGAACAGCCTGCTGCTGCTTTTATTTGATCACACAGAAGTCCAGAGAGTAGAAAGTCAGTAAGAGGATCTTTACACTTTGCTGCAGTTAAAATTTAAATTGCTCCCCAGAGACAATGACTTATAGAATTGTACTTCAGAACAGTACTTATCTTCTTTTTTTATAATATGATTAAAATACTTCTTCCTATCAATTAATGAGTTTGAGAAAGAAGAAAAAAAAAAAAAGAGGAACCTGGCAGCTACAATTTAGGTTGTGCAAAAGCTAACTTTCAGCCACTTGTTTCAAATGGATTCCACAAGTGTGTGTTAGATGCCTGGGAGCCCAGAAATCAGTATGTCCTCTGGTGAATGAAAGGTATATTTTGGCTCTGATCAGCTGGGTGTCAGCTACCAGAAAGATGATAACCATGGTTTGAATGCAAACCTGTGGCTTTTTAGAGGGAAGATAACATTGCCCAGTGTTTTCCAGTTCCAGTTAAAATTTACTTTCACTTCTACCTTCACCTGTCATGGTGCATTGATGATCTCCTGAGAGCTGTAGCCTTGAGCCCCCAGGTAAGGAAGAAGAGGGATGTGGGATATCTTACCTCCACAATGAGTTGGTGGTAGCAGTGCGTGCACTAAGTTCTTGTGTAAAAGCCGCATGCACCACAGTCAATGCAGCTCTGCCTCTTGCAGCTCTGCTCTGAACAAAAAAATATTTATCATCTTCACCATTCTATTTTATTTGTTTCTAATAAGAAGTGCATATTCTGGTACCTGTATTCTTTTCTTAGTAAAAAACCCAAACAAAAATTCCACTAAAGATGTTTGTACTGTGAGACCAACATGAACTGACAACCATCAATATCACTTGTTCTGACCTGGGGTCAGATCAAGTGGAAATATAAGCTCTCTAAATATGACAGAAAAAGTGCACAATGAAAAACAAATACATGCATTCATACACCAGACAAAGAAGACAAAACCCAGTAACATTACATTTAATCTAAAGAGGAGAAGCTTGCCATATTAAGGAATGATCAAAGAATAAGGATTTGATCTGTTGAAAAAAAAAAAAAACAAAATCAAAAAACAAAACAAAACAAAACAAAAAACAAAACAAAACAAAAAAACAACAGACATCTTGAGTCAGCTGTTCACATGATGAAGAATTTGCGCAGTGGGTCAAGACATACAGTGCTTTAAAATATATTATCTCTATTTGTCAAACACACAGACTAGGCAACAGCTCCCCAGTACATAAATTTCCTGGTTTTTAATTTCGTCTAGTATTTGTACTTTGGTGCCAGAACCTAACTGTACAGAAGAGTGAGGGAAAAAGATACTCAAATTTTCATGTCTGATTAATTTTAAACCCCATTTTTTTAGGCAAAAATTCACTTTTACAGACAAAAATTTTGAACTTTTGTTAAAATTTAAAATAATCAGGTGATTATTTGTTCAACTTAAATAAAAATTTTTTAATTAATTTTAAAAGTTAACTAACCTAATTATTCATAAATGACTAAATAGACACTGACACAAAACCACACATAGTTGCATATCATATTGGAAGTAAAAAGAGCATGCTAGATATGGGACATGTCTGTCAAAATGAAACTAACATTTTTCCCATTAAATTAAAACTAGAACTTATAATCACTTCCATAATTTCCAACAGTTTAGAAATAAACCAACAGTAATTTTGAAGGACTTCTGCAGCAAAAAAAAAAAAAAAAATACTGATTATCTGAAACCTGTAATTTCACCATGATTTCCAGACACAGAAGAAAGTACACTCATCGAACAGCAAGGATGGAGGGCTCTGTGGAGGAGAGATTAGTGACAGTTAAGACGTCAGTAGGAAGTGCTACTTTCAAAGAACTAAGCAAAAAAGTGTCTACAGGGAAAAGACAAAAATTCCTCCCCAGATATACTATCTGGAAGAAACTGAAAGCTCTAAGTTTGATTTTGATACTTTGGGTGTTGAAACAATCTTAACATTCCTGCACATATCTTTTAACACATGCTCAATCTTTTAGATTTTCCATTTTTTCAGCTATAATTTTCCCCCTTCTTCAGTTTATTCTTCTTCGTTGCATATCATAGCATTGGAAATAAACCAATACTCTCCAACACAAATTCGACCTTTTTCACACTTACCTATGCAGATCTAGCCTGATGACCCTAGAACTGAGAAATTGCTTAGCACTAAATGCAATAAAGCAATTCAGAATGTAAGCAAAATTTAGATTCCATCTTATTATGTATAACAAGCAACTCTGTTTGAAATGGAAATGGCAAATGTAGCCATATATATTTGAAAGAACTGTACTTAAATATTGCTAGATTAAATATTAATTAGTGTCATTACTTTTGTCTGGAAGCTTCCTGAACATCTGACCAACCTAATTAAACCAAAAAGGTTAGCCTGTTGCAATCATTGGATCCAAGAAATATTTGGATAAACCAAATTTCAATGCATTACTGATAACTTTGGACTGCACATTTTTTAACTAATGAGTAGCATACCCTCTGATTTGTAGCAAATTGTAGTTTTTGTGCACAGGCCTTTAAGAATGGATCATGGCTGTAAACCATGGTTATAAGATCTAACTATCTTGCCTTGACATCATTTGGGTTTAGCTGGCTTCACGGTTCAGATTATCAAGATTGCATGCAAGCCAACATGCTGACCACAGCAACAGTGCCCCTGAGCTTCAAAATGCACTAAGGAGAAATGACATCTAAATAGCCATGTTGTCTGAACTACCTCTGCCAAAAGGCCTGACTAATTAGAAACTGGGAATAGCTACTTGCTCTAATATTTATTTACAGTACTTGAAAAATAGGTTCTTTGTAAGAGAGGTTGATGTCTGATGTTTAATTATCCAAGTGATTGAAATCTGCATTTGTAGAGGTCCCAGTGCAATAGTAGTCTGTAAACTCTGTATTCCAGTATTATTTTATATTTTCATTCCCTATTTCCTTGAAGGACTATAGACTGTCAATTTCCATCAAAATTAATAAATTAAGAGAGTTTTTAATTAATTCATTAGCTTTATAAGCAATATTTAGTGGTTAAATGGCATCAACAGAAAAAAATATGAATCATAGCTTCAGGTTCAAGCAGAGTTTCAATGCTAGGACTCAGAAAGAGGCTGCCCTATCAACTCTGAACATGTTTCAAGAAATTTCAAAGTGAATTAGATTCTCCTATTTTCACCCAAAAATGCAGAAGCACAGTACCTTACAAAGAAATGTATGGACTTTACTGAAACAGACCAGAAACAGCAGAAAAATATGGCTTAACTTATGATTTATAAAACTTCCTAAAATCTTCATGAAGATTTTGTTTACAGCTAGATATAAAGCTAAAATTTTACTGTCATAGTAAGTATGAGGTATAAGGATGCACTTTTTTACAGAATTAACCAAAGAAAATTTGTTTTAAGTTTTCAATTTTATCCAAACTACCTATGCAGAGAAGCTGCTAAGATATGCAAGTTTTCAATTTGCTGAGCACTCAACAGCTGCAAATTCCCTAACACCTAGCTAGCACATTTTTTAAAATCATGGTGTTTATTTAACTGCATGCTTTTTCAAAAGTAATGTAAGCATTACTTCATATTTAATACTCTTAATACTTGTGAAACTTTCCTTTAGATAATCTAAACTTTTTTTTTTTCCTAATAGGCAGAGTGTAACCATGTTGCCTACTACTAAAAATCATGGACAGTGAGACTGAAATGTTTAGCAATTTTGTACACCTAATCTTTCCACTGACATTTTTTTGAATAATAACACATTTTCAGGAGCTTTTGATTAGTTTTGTTATCAGAAATGCTTCAACAGCCTCACTGTCAGTTAGAGAAAAAGACTGTTGAAAAGAGGCTGCCTGCTACATTTAGAAAGGGCTTGATCAAAGTCATCAGTCAAATATCAGGTCACATAGAAATCCTTAGGATTCTCATGGAAATTTTTTATTGTTGTCCCGATTTTTTTCATGACTTCACATAGTTCTACAAAGACAATGAATACACTGAATATTTGTTGCACCATCACTGTAAAACCATCACTAATTATGAACAGAGAATGTCACCACTCAGAGATATGTATAACTAATTCAACTAATCCCTGAAAGTTTTGACTGCCAGATTCTCTTACTCTCCGTTTTCCCATTTTTTAATTCTGTTCCCCTGGCATTCTTTCTACCATCCTACAATCTTTTGTCTTTACCCATAAAGGAATCTATTAGCATAAAATAATTTTTAAAAGATCCATGCTAAAACCTCTTTTATATAGGAATTACATTATACCTTGAGGGTCCTTGCAAGACATCAGTGTACATATCCTTGCATAAATGTACGTGCATCAAGAGTCCTTTGCTGTTTTCTCTGCACATTCAACAGCAGCAAATTCTAGTCACTACTCAGTCATGATGAGACTTTTAATTTTTAGAGAAACTAAATGATGGGAACATGTAAAATATTCATTATTAATCTACAGGTACTACATGGTGTTCTAAAGTAGAGAGTCCATTTAAAGTTCTCAAATTTAATTTTTCACTGCATCTTCAATTTCAATTGCAATTGAATTTTATTATACCATTTGATATCTTTCTGTCCTTGAGACTTATAGGACAGGTTGACTGATAAGACAGATATAAAATAATTTATTTCATTCACCTGCCATCCTCACATTTGGGTTCCCGAATTCCTCTCATTGCTTTTTAATGCCTTAAAAATAATTAATAGTCTGTGATTAGTGCCAGCTTTGGATCTGCCCAGAAATTTCACCTAGTAAATCTGTGACAGATGCATTTTGATTCATGATGTTATCCAATTAATAGGCTACTTGCCACTCTTTCATCTACATAATCTGTATTTGCAGCATTTCTTTAGCACACAGTTCCTAGAAAAGACCTCTCCTCAGTCACTACAAGGAACCATTCTGGAACACATAATAATTTTACTCTACTCAGCCATACCTTGAATGGTTTAACACAACTGAAAAAGCTGCTATGTGCTCCAAAGCTGCATGCACTACTTTTATAGAAACAGCTCAAACCTTTTAGATTTGTCTTAACATTGTGCTTTCAAGAGATAATTTACACAGAAATATTTAAGGAACTGAGAGACAGGCTGACATGATGACTAGAAAACTGATACAGTCACAGAGGAATGCTCAAAAGGGGTATAGAAATTATGTTTCTGGTGATAATTTTGCTTCAGGATGATATTTTTTCCACTACTCTGATTCAAAGTATTGAGAAAAAAGAGAAAATTGTTGTAATAGAATATATGTATCTTCAGAAAACAACAGGGTTTTGGACAATTTACGAAAGTCACTAGTAAGAATGGATATAGTGAGCAGTGGTGTAGAAAGCATTACTAACCCAGGTTTTCCTGACTCTTTAGAGCTTCCTCAGTGGCTATTGATAGGTTTTCACCTCTTCCAAGTATTCTTCATATTGTTTACTTCTCATTTACCTTATCTTAACAAATGAATGAATCTTAACATCCATGTTGAAGGAGAATTTGGTTTTATTTTGCAGCTAAGCTCTCAAAGGAAAGTCCTGAGTAGACTGGTTAAGATGGATCATAAATACAATAAAAAATCAGCTCTAGAAACCTGGCTGAGTCAAACAGTGAAATTAGGAACAGAATTCAAAGGCCTGACTCAATTCCATACAGAGATTGTTGCACAGATACACTTTAATACATTCAAAGTGCATTCCAAGATCATTTTAGTTAAACATATTGCCATAATTGAGAACTCACAGTATATTTAAATTGCACATAAAAATATACAAGTAGCATACCACTGAAAAACTGGATAAGAAAACAGCTTATGTAGAATTCAGCAACATAGTGATACATCTGTCTAGTTATCTGACATACTAGCATCAAACTTTCTCATTTATGCAGAGGTCTCATTTTAGTTGCTAGCAGTTTGTTCTGGACAGTATAACTCTGATAGTGAGAGACAGCAATGGACTTGAAAGGCTCTCTCTTTATGTAAACCTAACACAAGATGTAGTATCGAGAGGGGACGAAAGCTGAAAAAGGAAACTTAAAACTTTGAGAAGCCATAGTTACATGGGACTACTAGATGTATAGTTTCAAGATTTAGAATGCAAATAAATAAAAAGCCAGCATTAATGATGGCAGAAATCAACAATAACCATCTGTCTAGTATCATTAGTTGGCATCTTCTGTAGTTATATAGTAAAGGAAAACTTGAGGTTAATGTCACCTGCTTGTGGGTCCTTAAACCACAATACCTGGCTTGACTACTTATTTCAGGATGAATGTGAAAATACTGACTTAGAATCATACTTCAATTTAAATTCAGAAAATTTTAGTTCTGACCAACTACTCATTACAGGATAAAGTTCTTGAAGAAAACTGGTAGGAATCAGGAAGAAAAGGGTAGGAGAAAACAGAGAAGGGTTAAAAATAGTTTTAAATATGAAGATCATGAAGAATAACACAAATGTAAATTATTAGTAAAGGATCACATCAGAAACTCTTAGCTACTTATTTGATTTCAATCAAATAGAACTAAGACTTAAATAACAAGACCTGACAACAGGTGAAGTTTTTGGTCAGTGAGACTGTAAATCATAGTGCCTCATCGTACCTAAATTTCTATCTTAAGTACACTATTTCGTAAGTTAATTAGGAAAGAAGAAAAGTTATGTCAGACAAGTACTTTCCAATCTTCCGTTCCGAAAGACTGAAGGAAAAAAAAAGAGAGGGAAAAGGATGTCACAATTTAAAAAGACCATTCATCAGTACTTTGTAGAAGTTGAGTATTTGACATGTGAGTAAATTGTTAAGTGTAGTGCTAGAAAGTTCACTGAACACAGTTCATAGTTAATTTCACTAGTCTTATTAACAACTTGCAGTTTAAAGAAATTATTTTGTCAAACTATTTTATTATCATTTTGGCCAAAGGCAATACCTTATAGGTCTATAAGAGGTCTCACTAAGAAACACCAATGAACACTACAAACCTACATATGTTTCATCATCATAATGATAAGAAGATATTATATCACACTTTCTATTTTAGTAAGTGGGGCTAACAATTTGGAAAGTGACATTACTTTTCCCTTGGTCATGCATACTTCATATAGATGATATCAAAACAAAATGCACCGAGAAGGGTGAAATTAATAAGTATCTTGGCCTGATCAGTTGACTCAATTTTTCATGTCAATTTGTCGTTCAGAATAGACTCACTCATCTCTCTTTGGGCTTTGGCAGAGACTCAGGTATTTTTTGAAATTCTGTATCTCTTGCCAGAATGTCTCTGAATGTTTCAGGCAATTGTCAGATTTAATTTTTGTTTAAAACTGCAGTGCAGATATTGCTCTTTGAAGCAGGCCCACATCTAAGAAAACCTCAATTCTACTGTATCTTACATTCCAATATAGCCTAAAGAAACTTGAAAATGAATTTGCATCATGTTTAAAATATACATCTATATTAAAATTCCACTGATTTATAAAGCATTACAATACACTATACAGAGTAAAGAGAGGATCATCTTCTTTTGATCCTTTCAAACTCTTACAGAATATAATGGCATTTTCCGTTTCCTGTTTTTGATTAATTGCAATATCAATATAAGGAATTAGGAAATAGGTGTTCTTAATCTTAATCATGAAAAAACATACATGATAGGTTATGACGTGGGGATATCAGTGTCTAATAACCATTACAGCTACAGTATTTCAATACAGAAAAAGGGCTGCTGCTACACATATGTGCACCACTCAAGTTCTTTGGGTGATTTAGACTATCTCTTTCATGTACAGAGTATAACTGGTACACTGTTGACTATCAAAGTAAATGAACATCAGTGCTGCTGTAGACATAATTGCTAATTCTTGTCAACCCCTTCTCTCTCTTTGTGGTCCCAGAAGAATTTTTCCTTATATTTTTCTCTGGTGCAAGATGTTCCTTAATTGTAAACTGTTGGAGGCTGCAAGAATATTTTGTAAAAGTTACATCATTTTCTGTTTTCTTTCAAGCTCTCCCATGGATAATGAAGAGTAGATCTGGCAGAAAGCTTGAAACCCATGGAATGCCTTGGATAAATATATACATATTGGTCCATGTAATGAACAGAAGATGGGTGAACGTAAAATTTTGATCTTCTGCTTGAGGCCCTGATCTTCCTGGTAGAGTTTTGTTGATGTAATAGTGCCCTTTGGAGAGGGACATTCACCAGGAAGGGAGGAAGTTTAGTGCTCATTCTTGTTACACAGAAAAAAGCTTTTTGAAACGTGTTTCTTTGCCTCCATAACTTAGAAAATATTTAGAATACGAAAAAACAGAGTTTCCATTTCAAATTTTGGACATAAATTGCAATATGGCAACTAGAATAATGCTGATTGGTAAGAGAAAATGTAATTAATCTCCTGGCTATGTACATATATAATTTATATCTCGAACATAGACTACACTGATTTTGGGCAAGGCCCCTTATTTCTCAAAACTAAATTTGCATATACTCTGTTAGACAGTCACTGTACTATACTAGATAAAATAACATGATCTGCCAGACTTTCAACTTGTCCCTTTCCTCAACTCCATAGCCTAAGACATAGGCAAAACTCCATCTTTAGGAAATCTTGGAAGCACCATGCCTCACACATACTTAGACTAAAACTCCTCAAAGAAATACTTGTGTGCGCAGAACCAATGCATTTCCCTGCCACGAAAAAAAATCAAAACCCACCAGCCTCTGCAGAGCATCCTGCAAGTCGTGTCTTTCTCTGCCAAACCACATTGGTTCCTTTCATAAGGAGTCTCTGTGCATTCAAATGAAAGCAAAACTACTTTTTACTTTGTTTCATTGCATTTAAGCTTTTGATCTCCATATATTTGCTGTATCTAAATATATTACTCTGGTGACTGTACCGTTCATATATCTTTGATAATTCCAAATGACAATAAATTTACTTTCTACGTAAATATATAAACTCTCATTCTAAAAATAACCCGAATAGTTAGTGAAGGTATCAAAATCATCAACAGTCATTGAACATTTGAGGATCACTGAAAACTTTCTTGTTCTTGTTTTTTATTGATTTTCTGGGAACAAAAGTATGGATCCTTGAGCACATTATGAATATTTTTTAGTATTTTTTCAGTTTAATTGAGATCAATGCTAAACAACCAGATTCATAACATCTGTACCTTTTCTTCTCTTTTCCTAGGCTTGTTTGCCTTTTCTTCATCTGAGCCATCAACAACTTACTGAAATAAGGACAGGTCTAAAATAATTGAAAATTTTGCTTTGCTTAGATTCCGTGTCTTTGGTACACCTGAATAAATAACAGTATAAACACCCTACTGCTGGTTTTAAGTGGAATTTTACTTGGATTTAAATGGTAATGGAAGAACATAATGGCGTCTGAATATGACTTCATGTTACCATAGGCTTCTTTATCTATTAAGAGACCTTGTTATGCTACTGGCGACTTTTGACACATCCCTAGCTAAACAAACTTTCAAAAAAATTAATGCACATTTCAAAACAGCAGGAGATAATTAGTAGCATTAATGAGGCTACTCATTGGATTCCGCAACAATATCTTTCACAGCAGGAGAATCAGACTATGTGTGTGTCAGGGACACTTACCCTTGACATTTTCTAATTACTTTTTGTCGGTTTTCCTAACTCACCTTAACTACCAGGAGACATTGACATTGAAGCTGACCATGGTGGTCACTGTATGCCATCAGTTACTGCACAGCGAGGTTGCAAGACTGTCGAACATAAAATGTCTTAATACTGACAGAGGATCAATGTTGATCTCAAAAAAAATTGTATTCTGGGCTTAAGAACTTAAGAGTTATGCCATTATATAAAAATCTATTTGATTTAAACTCAGATTTATATCAATAGTCTAGGACAAATATACATCGAGACATTTATTTTAAGCAAGTGCAACTGTGCCATGCAACCACTTCATGGTCTCTCTTCAAAAATGAAAAATATTTGGATTATAATCAAACTTAAGTAATTTTTGAACATTTTTATAGATCCTACAACATACTGTAGAAAGGAGCAAATTATTTTTTGCTTATTTGCCCTTGACCCAACTCAGCTTCTTTCAGATTTCATAGGAGTTTTATCCTTTCAAACAAAAATCAAAATATCATTGAATGGTCTTAAAAACTCTGCCTGAGTCAGCGTAACTGAGATACCTTAAATTTCAAAAAATCAATATCCTCATGTAATTAAATAAGAAAAATTGAAAACATAATTCTCATAGCTACATTTTCATTCAACTTCTCACTCCTTGAAGGAAGAGTGAATGATAGGTCAAGTACTAAGCAGAGGTTTTCTTCTGCTCTCATGTACCTCCCCACCTTTTCTCTACTTTCTATATACAATTTTTGCATCTACTTCTTGGCTTTACAGCTATTGTATTTTAAATTTTCTTCTCATTGTCACATTATTAACTATTTTTGAAACATCTGCAAAAGATCCTTTTTCCATGGGGATTTGTCTCTGATACTTGCTGAATACACTGAGATTTTAAGGCAGATAAAACACAGTCAGTAATAAAATAGTGAAAGTAGTTATAAAGTATTTAATAATAATGGTATTTTTTTTTCTTGGGTGCAATTCTTGTTTTATTTGAGATATTTTAAATTAAATTTTCTCCCAAATAAACTAGCAGATTGCTTTTAATTTTTCCATGTTCTGTTCACATGTAAGCAAAAAGAAAGGTGCAGAAAATGCCAGGAAGGACAAGAGAAAGTTAGATAACCGGATAGGGAGCACTTATGCTATGTGCAGTCTTTTAGCATTAAGCTAAAGTTATCAATAAGGGTTCTTTTGTGCCTTTGTGATACAGAAAATTAATTAAATTCTTCTTGTGATCAACCTGCTATAATCCAGAAATATTTTCCTTCCAGGGCTTCCCTAGACAATTACCCGCCTCAAAAGACTCTGAAGGATACAGTATAGACACAACATACACATTACTTGACTGAGAAAGTAGCATTCCTATTTTTTAGTACTTCTACCAAAATTCCTGACAGCTCATGCATACCAAAATAACCAGGTAAAAAATTTCACAGTGTCACATCTTGTGTGAACAGCAAGTGCTTTTTTCTTTTTTAGAGCCAACTAATATAAAAATCTTCACAGATAAAAAGCTTTTAAAATGCAAAAAATTTAAAGGACAGGCATATCTGGCATATTTTCTGTTGTGTCTCATCTTTAACAAGTACAAGTTCTTTGACTGAGCAGCTCACTTGAAGAGATTTTCCATGACTGTTAATCTTTCTATTTAATTCTAAATTATTGCAGTTATCTAATGATCTGAAACAGTTTTTTGCTTTTGCAAGGGAAATAAAACAGTAGAATATAATGAAGGGTATAGTAGTATCCAGGATTAGTGTCTTCTACAGACTTTGTATCTAGCTTTATTAGAGCACCTGATTTTGTAGCTAATTTAATAAGAGCAATTCTACTGAGAAAGAAAAAAAGATTAAATAACTTCTACCCACTAAGGAATTGGTGCAATAAAGGAGAAGGTCTCTTTTCAAAGTCTTGTCCTATACCCTACTTTTATTGCAAGAGCCTTACCACTCTTATCATGCACACTTGAAAACTGATTTAATTAACTTCTGAATTTCATCTGACACACCGGTGTAACATGCACCCTGCCTGTTAAAAACAGCCTTCTGGAAAACATTTCTTCCCAATTCAGAAGGCATCTAAACAGCAGGCAATTTACTTTCCAAGGTCATATTACCCCTCCATGAGGCATGGGTGCCATATTGAAAAATTTACATTCCATCGAATAGATGTTTGTTTAATTTCTCAATTTCTCAGAATACAAACTGCTTCCTGAAAAAGTCAAAACTCAGATTGCTCCCTAAAGGGCAGGGGAAGTTTATGTGATTGTTGTTGTTGTTGTTTTGTTTCTTTCCCAATAATGCAATCTTGTATCTAGCACAGCAAGAGAAGGGATATCAGACAGATGGATTTCAAGGACGATATTCAACGCATACATTTTTAGTATTCGATTTGGCTTCAACCCTTGCTTTTCACATCTTGGGAAGAAAGGTTTTGTTATTTGTCCATAAGCAAGAATTATTCTTTCCCTTTCCTGGAATTCTTTTCAAAATACTTATCTAAACATTTATTAGCATTTTTTCTCATATCTTTCATTCTAGAGATTTTTTTCTCGTTATGTCAAAAAGAGCTGGAGTCTTATTTTGCAAATCCTAATAGCCTGGTAGCAATCAAAGGATGCTATGATTGTTAAGACCATTGCATTTAACTTAACATTCTTAGGGCTTTTTTTCTGAGAATATGTGGAAGTTAAAATCACAAGCTAAATGCCGAAACCCATTCCCACTGTCATGAAGGGAAGCTCCAGCACGAGGCCCCCTGTTGATATCCTTTCTCATACTAACGAGTGGTCTACAGTTAAGTTTCACTTTTATCAAGAGAACTGCTTGACCACAGTCAGTATGAATGGAAGTAAATTGACCTTACCTCCACTAGAGTTAAAACACACACATATACACACACGAAATCAAAGCACCACAAAGACCGCGTTCAACCTTTGAAGACATCTAAGTTTAGGCTCAGAAATTCTCCCTGGAGACCTTCAAACACTCCTTTTTCTTTTCATTTACTATACTGGGACTTAGCAATTTACCTGTAATTTAAAGGCATAGATCCAAGTGCCTAAATTAGGTATACCTGGTCTTTCCCACATTTTTAAAAATGTTGAGTCTTATCTTCTATATGCCTATAAACAATTTGAATTCTTCTAAATGTACCAAGGCAAATAGACTTATTAATATGATAAAAATATAAAAATACAACTGGGAAGAATTTTTCAGCATGTAATGGCATTGGGCCTATATCTATACAAAACCTAAATTCTGCAAGTTCTTCAGGTTCTGTTGCTAATTTCCCACATGAAATTTAAAAAGGAAAGCTTTTTAAAGAAGATTTATATATAGGGTTACCTGTATTTTGTGGTGGATACACACATACGCACATATACTTATTCATTTCTCAGGTTTTCAGTTTGCAAGTACAAATGAATAATTTTTAAATGGTGCTGTTCTTTCAAGAAGACAATATTTTCTCAGTTAATATGATGCCAGCGGTATGCAGAGATGAGTGTAATGTAATAGGTATACCTGTCTGTTAAAGGTAAACACTGCAGTTGGTACAATAGACTTTGCAAAACTGAGGTTAAAAAAAAAAAAAACATTGAAGAAGCTAATGCAAAGTCTTTACTTCCCTGAAGTGCTGCATAGCCCTTTATGAAAGGCAAATTTTAACAGCTTTGACAAGAGGATGGTGATATTAATCATAATTCAAACAGCAGTAATAACTGATGCTGTGAGGAAAAGATAGCAGCTGGCGTAGTCCAGAAAAGACCCTAATTTTAACATTTCATTCACCTCTGCCTGGGCAAAGGTGGCTCAGCAATATACCATTTGTCTTCATCTGTCTTCCCAGCACTGCAAGTTGACAGGATAACAGCATGGTTGCTTGGTGGTCTGCAACTGCAAACTGCCCTTTATCTACCTAATCACAGTTCAGTGTAGCATAAGGAAAGTAATTTTACAGGTGTGTAGCAAAATCTGCATCCTCCTGGCCACCCAGTCGCGGGATTGCTTTACAAGGTGGATCTAATCATAGCGAGATATTTCCAGTCGGATACTGATAGCTGCCAGCCTTTGAAGCTGCACTCAAGTCAGATGTAAATAACATAAAATGAAGGCACAGAACATTAAAGGAAGAAACTATGTAAAACCAGTTGAGCTGATTAGTACTAAATTACTGATGTTCCATCTGCCGGGGTGGTAATACTTGTTTTCAAACTGCCTGACTGCGATGCTTCATTTCACAGAGAGACTATGTTCAATGGGCCTATAGGGAACACTTAATAGGGACTGACAATGAAAGGAGAGAGTGACAAATGCATAATTACTCTTTGAGAGTGCAATGTGTTCATTAAGAAAACTAGCAATTTGTCTGTGGTACAGAATATAGACGATGATATATGTTCCCATATATGCATAGACTCTAAAGACTTGAGAGCAGAATTAAGGAAAATTTCTTGGATCCTCGCTACTTTGAAAAAGCAGAAAATCTGTAATAAATAGATATGTAGAGCATATTAACTTAAGCAAAAAGCAAAAAACAAAAACGAAAACAAAAAACCACCATAGGCAATATTTAATTTATATATAAGTTTCAAAATTTAAGAAATTCACTTCGACATTTTTTATGCTTGCTCAAACACCTCAATTTGTTGCTGTTCTTGAGAAAAGACTGTTTTTAAGAAAGAACTAGCAACACTGTTACTACTGGCAAGCCCTTAGACAATGTCCCAGCCGTAATACTGAGCAGCACTGAAAATGGGATTGGATTCTAATGAAGTAAACTGTAGGAAGTAGAATTAGGAGCAGTGTTAAGCCACATCATGACATAAAAAGCCAATGGAATATGCTAATACCTTACCATCTGGCAATTAGAATTCCTCCTCCTTAGATCTGTCTCCCACAAATACCATCATGTTAGCTCCCACACTGCTCTTCATGATTAAGAATTCATTTTTCCTGTTCACTAAATAACTCAACTTATCCTTAGAGCTGAGTTACTCCTGAGTAATTCAAATCCTCTCTCATCTTGACAAATAATTCTTCTAGAATAAGTTTCCAGAAAAGCCAGATTTTCTAGAAAAGTTATGACTAAAAGTATTCCAGGAGACTGCTGAGAAAGTCGAAAGATGTTTCTGTCTGGAAACCCTGTGAAAGGGGAGGTTCAACATATTTTTTTGCCAATATGTTTTGTTATTGCAAGTTACAAATCCTAATGTAAGACATAGTGTTTAGATTTTCCTCTGCACTGAGTTGGGAAAAAAAAGCCATCATGGAATAATAATCCACAAAAGAAAACAAAGAAACATCAGGCAGTAATCTTATTCAGATACAAACAGTGAAAAAAGGTGAAGAACTAACCTTCCTCATATATACTATGTGAATGAAAACTTTGTAATAATAAAGAAAATGGATACTGTCAAACTGAACAGCAACTTGGTATCCAGTCAAACAACCCAAAATATTTTGTTATTCAAACAGATTTGGTCTGTGAAAAAAAATTAAACACTGATATAACTCTTTGATATATATTAATATAGCTAATAACACATGGAAAAAGGATGGTTTATTTAGATTCTTTACTGACTAATGGTACCAAGGCAACTGAGCTTGTGCATTACTATTAATGGAAAGAAAAATTTCTGCATGATTACTAATTTTGTTGTTAAAAGAAAGCTTCTTCAGAACACAGAAGAATTCTAGTATCTAGCACAATACAACGACAATGGTAATATTTTAGGCATGCTATCACCTAACTAATAAACTAATATAAAAATTCATTAGTGGCTGATAGCTATTGACTGTTAGTTCAGGTTTATTTGTTGTCATGTCTTATCAGTATTGGAATGCATGCTCTTTGACACTGCATTAACAATTTAAGGGAATTTGGTTTTGCGGCCTTCTCGCAAACTCGTAAGGCAGTCTTGTAATAGTAGTCTTGTCACTACATTTTTACACCACCTATGTCAATTATGGCTTTACAAGGGAATTACCGATATAAAGTAAAAAAATCAAGAAATATTTACTGTGCTTAGTGTCAACTTGCAGGCAATCCAGATATCTAGCTGATATATCAAACGAATTGAAAATTTCTGCAGTCAACTTAGAAACAGCTTTTACAATGAATACAATATTTTAGTGTGGAATGAAGAAGATGTGACGCATCTCAGGTGTAAATAAATAACACAGTATCATATAACTTTCTGTTTCAAAAGACTGTGAGGAAAATCTGAGATTTAATCTAGGGAAAGTAGAAATCAAGAGGAATCTCAAACTCATGCACGCACAGCACAGAAAGGTGCTGCCTCAGGAAAAAACAATTTAAAAAAAATTAAATAATTCCCTGAAAAGACAAAGTTTCTGTCTTGCTCATCTGGGGTGCAGCAACTTTGAAAACAAGAATTTTGCCACCTGTACAGACAGGAATAAATCAGTCCCTGAAATGCACAGACATACATTGGGAAAAAAGTTATTATAAAGCTGAGCTACAGTGTCCTGAATATCAGAGACAGCTTCACGTTTGAGAATCAGCCTCAAACAGACCATAGAGAAAAGGCATTTAAAAACAGATTGGAGAGAACCCTGAAATGTGCTAAATTAAAATTCAAATGAAAAGGTTTTGGTTATTTATATACTTTGTTAAATAAAATAATGATTGTATTAGAATTTTACCTGGTCTTAGTTCTTAGACACCTGTCAGTTGGAAATATGCACTGCTGTAGTGCCCATTGGTAATTAAATATAACTATGAAAGTTAAAAGTGCATTAAAAGTACCTCACTTGAATTCTAATTTATGTCCCATTTGTCTTTGCAGAATGGACTTTAGACAATTTAAAGACAAATGATGGCCTCTCCAGCATCCAGCTCCCTGGAGACTAAGAAAAATATCCAGACACATTTTCTTCCCGTAAAAAGTTTGTGCTTCAGAGAAATTGTATTGTGTCTTGTAGCTTCCTTGAGTGTCCAGTACATGAGCAAATCTAACAAGAAAGGAGCAAATATGACACTGCCAGAAGGCTTATTTACATTTTAGAACTATTAAGAAAGCTGATAAGGAATGTGTGATTTCAAATTATCTAATCTGTGGCCCTCGTTTACAGACTAATTCAGATATAGTGACAATTTCACCAATGCCAGAGTTGATTGAATAAAAATATCATAAAAGGAGATATCATTAGATATCATTAAAGGTTTTGAACATTTATTAGTTATTTTAAATATGCTAATATGTATATTATGATTTTATTAGGTAATTTTATTTAACATATTAAATATATCGAGTAAAATGCAATAAATGCAAAATAATATTGTACAGTAAAGGATAGAAAGCTTTGTAATATATTCCCTACATGACTTTTATAAGGAAAAATGGCATTTTCATGGCTTTTGATGCCTCATTTTTTATTAGCATGCTATTACTGAAATCATGATATATACAAATTTATATATCTTTGTAATGGCAAAATAATATTTTTTTCCAAAATGGTTGCAAAATCAAAGATATGGACTATTTTTTGCTTATACACTTAGCCACTAGACAATGATCTCAGTCTACAGCTATTTGAAAAGTCCTTAAACATGAATTCCATTGTTATAATGAAAAGATCATGAAGAAATGACTTCACCTCTTATCAAGGTATCAGCATTGTAACTGGGAGACTTTCTTATGATTTCCTGTGACTTTCATTTCCTCATCCGTGCATTTCTTAAATTTTTTCAAACAGAAAAGATATTCCTCTAAGCTTAAGCAAGATATGAGAATAATGAAAAGGAAAAACAACTTCTCTAAATTTCCCACTATTACTACAACATGCAAATATAACACCCACACATAGCCATTTGACTGATACTAGACATATTTTAAAATCTGTATTGTGTAGTAGATGACACATTTCTGTCAAATATGTACATACACACAAATATATATTTTATAAGAATAATTATAAGGAATCGTTATATTTCCACAGGAAATAGTTTGGTTCCTGATGTTCATTTTCTCATATTGGGGCCCAAAAAATAAAAAACTTTTTTCCTTCACTCTCTCTCTTTCCCTTTTAAAACTTTAGAGAGCAGACTTTTAAAATAATGTCTTAGACATTTATATTGTTCTTTCCTAAAGTTTCCATCCTACTTTCATTTTCCATGATCCAAGACTATTCATCTTCATGCATTTTCAAATTCCTTTGTCAGAAGAAAAACATGTAAAAAACTGCATAAAAATGTGGGCAACTCACACAGAAAAAAAAAAACAATTTTTTTTTACAGAAAGACCTCCAGCAATGACATGAAACCTAAAATACCTGTAATGTGCCTTATTACCATTGGTTTTGCAGTAGGGTAACTTTATTCACTGTAGGCAAAAGCCAAAGAAGGGCTAGCATTTCAGCAATAACCCAGAAACTAGCCAAGTTGAAATGATAAGTTTGTCTTGTTAGGATTGTCAAAAAGGGAGAAGAGAGAAAAAGGTGAAAGAATATTGCTGTTGATTTTTTTTATCTCAGAATTGAATTGCATGCTCATATTGTATTCCTTTCTTTGTAAAATACACATTCACTTATTGCCACATGGCCTTTTTGCAATAATGGAAAAATATTGTAATTATATGCCAAAAAGAAGATTTTTAGCAGTTTTATTATTAATCAATATTTTTCATTGAGTTGTTCATTCTAATGGAAAAATCTAATTCATCTAAGGTAAATTGTTTTCCATAAGTATACTTTCATTCTAAATATTCTGGAAGGAATCTAAATGTCTATTCAAATAAAGCTGTTTACCTAGGAGACATCTAAAACTGAGTTTCATAAAATCAAACCTTTGATTTTGGAAGAACTACAGTTGAAAGTGTTTGACACCTAAGTAAAGACATATCCCAAGCAGAATAAATCACAATATCATACCTTTCTATTATCTCAGCAATATATGTACTAACTGCGTAAAATGTCTGGGGTAAGGAAAGCTTATCCTCAGTGCAGATTAGGGATGACCTAAAAGAACTGAACACACAGAAGACTGGGATGGGCACACCCACAAGTGCTGAGGGAACTGGCTGATACCATTGCAAGCCCACCCTCGATCATCTTTGGAAGCTCATGGGAACAAGGGAGGTCACTGATGACTGGAAGAAAGAAAATGCCCTCTTTTCAGGAAGAGCAAGAAAGAGTATCCAGGAAACTAGAGTCTTGTCAGTCTCACCTTACGAAACTGATGAAACAACCAACCTGGAAACAGTTTCCGAATATATGGAGGACAAGAAGGTGATAGGGAATAGTCAATGTGGATTTCTGAAGTGGAAATTATGTATGCCTGACTGACCTTATAGCCTTCCACGATGAGAAGACTGGCTCAGTAGATGAGGAGAGAGCAGTGAATATTGTCTACTTTAGCAAGACTTTTGACACTGTCTCCCGCAATTTCCTCATAGGCAAGTTGATGAACCGTGGGCTAGACAAAGGGAGAGTAAAGTGATTATGAAATTTGCTGAATTGCTGGACTCAGAAGGTTAGCATCAGTGGTATGGAGTCCAGCTGGAGGCCAGCCACAAATAAGGTACCCCAGGGGTTGATATTGGCACCAATACTGTTTAACATCCTCTTTGACGATCTGGACAGTGGGGCAGAATGCACTTTCAGCAGGTTTGCAGAGAATGCAAAACTGAGACAAGTCTCTGATACACCAGATGATTGGAGAAATGAGCTAACAGGAACATCACAAAGTTCAACAAGGGCAAATGCCAAGTTCTGCACCTAGAGGGGAATAATGCCATCCAATAGTAAATATTTGGTCCAACTGATTGGAATGCAGTTTGGCAAAGAAGGGCCTGATGGTCCTGGTGGTTACCGATCAAGTCGCACAGCAAAGAAGGCCAGCGGTATCCCGGGCTGACTTAGGACAATCTTCACTAGCAGGCTAAGGGAAGTGATTCTTCCCCTCTGCTCAGTCCCAATGAGACACATCTGATGTTCTGGGTGGAGGTCAGGGCTCCTTAGTACAAGAGAGAAATACACTTACTGGAGAAAGTCCGGTACACTTATGGAGAAAGACCGGTGGAGACAATGAAGTTGTTGGAACATCTGTGGCATGAGCTGAGGATGAGAAAGCTGGGAGACTTCTGACAGGAGAGGGCTCGTGTGAATCTTATCAATATATATAATTACCCGATGGGAGAAGCCAGACTCTTCTTAATGGTGACTAGTTACAGAGCAAGACTCAGTGGACACAAAGTAAAGTTCAGGAAATTCCACTCAAATATAAGAAAAAATTTTGGTACTTAAAAGTTTTTTTCTTGTGATTGTGGTCACACCCTGGAGCCTACCCATACAAGTTGGGGAGTCTGTGTTCTTGGAGATATTCAGAAACAAATAGGCACAACCCCAATCAACTTGCTCTGGGTTACCTTGCTCTGAGCAGGAGGGTTGAACTAGATGACGTGATTTCCAGTTTCAATCATTCTGTGATTCAGTTACCTCTATCTTTCAGTGTTCTAATGGAACTGTTGTGATCATGCTGTGATATCCATAAGCTTGGTACTTGTTTTATTGCATTTTTTAAAGTATCTTATACTCTGTTACTTTATGAATAAAATATGAGTCCTCTAAAATGGAGCTTTCCTGCTTGCTTATAGTTAATTAGTGAATTGTAATACATTTATACTCCTATTTAAATTAATATGTAGGATTTAAGGAACAAATTCTTATGCCCAATAATGCAAATTTTATGTGTGCAAATAATTGAGAAATTAAAAACCTAAGTTTCTTTTTTATAATGAGTTTATAGATAAAATGCAATTACTTTTGCCTTTGAGATAGAAGAAAATGTTTCTTTTTTTCCTTCTTCATATCTGAATTAATATGAAGGCAATGAACCAAATCCCACTCTTAGGTACACAGGTATAAATTATATTTCTAGTTTCTGTATTTAATAATTCATAAAATTAAATTTATAAATAATAAATTTCCATATGTGTGCACATAAAAATAGAATTTAGCTGGGAAGAAGGTCAGGAAGAAGGTAAAATGTAAATGCCCTCTAATTATAAAAGTAAGCTATATACAGTAGTAGAAAAAAATATTTCCAGAAGATAGTAACTTTGGTCAACTTCAGTAACTTGGGAAAAATTTCTCTGGAATCCATAATTGTTATGGGAGAAAATAGGTAAAGCATAAATTGTTTTGCATACATAAAAATAGGAGGATAAAAATAATTTCTGTAGTGATGTTACTGTCTTTATTCTCATAGTTAGAAAATGTTGTGCAACTAACACTTCTGCTAATTCTAAATTTCCCAGTATCATCTGAAACAGGAAATACCAAAATTATCACTGTCTAATTCAAAATCATCCTACTTTATTGCATCTGTATTTCATTGCTGTGTTTACATTCATCCTTCTGTCCACTTTATTTTTTGTCCTTATTGGACTTCCCCACTGAGATCACAGAAATATTTCCACTATCAGTGACAATTCAGTGTTTCTTCCCCTACCATCCTTTGACTAATGTTTGTGAAGAGACTCGCACCTTAAACGGTACTCAGTAAAACCCAAGCAGAGTTACGGTGAAACCTGAATTACTGCTGATTTCTTTATTACTCTCCATTTAATTATTGGCTAATTAGTGATAGATGTTATGACTTGTACATAGCTTCAAATATTTGCAAACTTCATCGGAGTGAATCCAAAGATGGAATTCCTTTGGGTTATTTTTGCTTTTCTTCTGTTCCTCTCTGTTAGAGATGATTGTCTGGTTTTCATCTGCTTTGCTTTCTTCCATTTGGAATAATTTAATATTGCTGTGATTCAGCATTACATTGATTCAATTTCTGATGAAGACACCTTCAGTTCTGTCTGTGCACAGAAACACTCGGCTGGGTTAACTGATGAAAATAACCCAAAATTATTTATTTTTTCTGTTGGATTTCAGCCTTGTCCTCTACAAAATACATTGACTACTTGACATCAGTCATCTACAATGTGCTCTTTTACACGGTAGGAGCACTACGGAACCATGCAAGATTCAGATTTATGAAAAAAATCTGCAGTACCGAATTTATTGTTTTTAGGAGATCTTTTAGATGGATGTACTTTAACATCTCTAAAATTTTTATTGATATGTTTTGCACACCTTCTGCAGACACCACCACTACCACTTCAGGCAGAGAACTTCAGACTTCCTTCTACATAATTTTCTAAAACCAAGTTTCCATTGAGCCGAACTTTGGTGAAATGCGTTGGACAGAGTGAAGGGAAGGCTTTTCATGTCTAAGTAAATATTCAGTCTCGAACTCAGGGAAAGTCATTTCCACTGCTCTCAGGCTAACGGAAATAGAAAGCTGCTACACAAGGTGCATAGAGCTTCACTCCAAAATAGCATATTTTCACTGTTCAGAAGATGCAAGATCTCTGCAAAAGAATTTTTCACATCACCTCCTTTTCTGAAGTTTCCCTTGATATTCTGTGGCTATGCAATTCACCTGCTTGGGTTTGCTGTATAAATAGTTTATTCAAACATGAAGTTTGCGGTTATAACAGGGCTTCCATCTTTTACTCAATAATTAAGCAGACCAAAAAAAAAAGTAAAAGAGCTTTGGATTCACAATTATGTAGTGTGAATAGGTTTTCATGAGTTAGTCATCAGAACTGGCACTGCTACTCTTTGGGAAAATATTGTATTGATGGGTAATGAAACAGTGACATTGCCACAGCAGAGAAGGGAAAGTCTAAGGATTGTTCTCAGTCTGGTTTGCTTAATTAAGCCGTAGCCAGTGACATGGTTTTGTATTTACTGTATTTACTTGACAATATGGTTACTGGTATGATTGATCGATGGTGGCTAGAGTGTGAGCAAAGGACCAAAGACATTAGCATTTGTTATGATTTGAGGGAATGAAAGCCAAGAGAAAATGTGGGCAAAATAAAAAGGACAAGCCACTTGTAGGCAATAATCTGCATTCAAACTAGACAATAGGGCAGACACTTCTCACGCCTTGGATACTCTCACCCCAGTGGGCATGCTATGAAAAAAGACACATGAAGGGCAAAAGTTCCATGTTAAAATGCAGGACCTTTTCTCTGCAGACAGAAATATGGTCATGAGAAAAAGCAAAAACCTAGGCAGAGGGCACTGAGATAAGCATGCCTTGTGTTACCATGAAATTGAATCAGTTTCAGATGTGGTAGATTGCCTCAGTACAGAAAATGATGAAAGAATCTCTATCAATCTGAAATACCTCCTGAATCTTGAAAGAATTGGGTGAAGAGGCTCAGTCTCTCCCCTGTCAACTTGTCTGGGGACAGATTTTACCATCATGTTCTTTCCAAGACATGAAATCTCTTAGAATAAGTCTCTGAGCCACAGGCATCCCCTAACCATTTCATCGTCATCTGTATCTTAACAGGCCTATCCAGCCTCTCCTTTAGTGACTTCAACCTCGGCAGAGCAGCTGACTCAGGATTATTGACTCCCATTTTCCTTCTTAAATGTTTTTAAATCACCTCTAATCTTCAGCACTTAAAGTTTGTCAGGGGCATTCTTCAATTCGCAGTTTTCACATGTTATTTTAAGGAGCCTTAGTTCTACATTTCTTTCCTTCACTGTGTTTCTTCTAAATATTTTATGTTTAAGTCCTTTGGTCAGGCATAGTAAAATCTAGCTGATTAACTAAGATGTACATTTATGAAGCAAATATAAGCTGTGATATAAAAATCCACAATCTCTGTAGCCATATGCAGGGAGGTATTAGGCAAGAGCATGTTAAAAGAAACAGTTGACAACGTGTAGCTAATTGA
Organism: Callaeas wilsoni; assembly: GCA_013398955.1. Classification (NCBI taxonomy): domain Eukaryota; kingdom Metazoa; phylum Chordata; class Aves; order Passeriformes; family Callaeidae; genus Callaeas; species Callaeas wilsoni. The sequence continues at coordinate 160,955 of VWPU01011673.1, forward strand.
TACTTTATATTTTGTTCAGATCCTAAAAGCAGTATAATAACCAAATCATCTAGTACGTGCAAGTTTAATTGCTCCATATAAAATAAAATAGAAAAGAAAAAGAAGGAAAATCAGAAGAGGATTAAAAGAGCAGGAATAGAAATTCAGATAAAGGATCATTTAAAAATGTATTTTATCACCATTGACAGAATAGACTTTCTTCATACACAGAGTGGATGTCATAACAAAAATTTTTTAAAAATCTCATAAATCAACAATCAGGAAAACTGTTAACTGTTACTTTAAGAGCAAAAATTTGTGTAACTTCTCTGAACTTGACCTCAGCAAAAGGTTTCTCTAGAAAATTTCTTCTTCCTCTTCTTAAAATAAGTTTAACTAGTATAACTAAATGCAAATAGCAAAGCAAGTTAAATAGAGAGAGCACATTCTTCTATCTGTCTAAGAGTTGCTTTCAACAGGTTACTAAACTGAAATAAAGTATTTGGTTTGAATAAGCATTACATCGCATGCCCTCAATTTCACTGGTCTAGTGTGTAAATTTACTTTTAAAAGCACAAGTACTATATTTAGACATGGTGAAGACAGGAACTGCAATAGAAATATACATACTAAATTAATATCTTAAAAGAAAATAAGATAAAGTTCTGTGTTTTCATAAATTTATGGCATTTAAGGCCAGAGAACTATTATATTGTGTCGTTGTGTCATAGGCTATTCCGTTTCATCTCACTAAATCGTTTCAGAAGAATAGCTTGTCTTTGGCTGAAGCATAGGTTGTGTTTACCAAGAGCACCTCTTGCAGAAAAGCATTTCATTTTGATTTAAAGCCATTAAGAGGTGGAAAATCAACTACCTTGTTCAGCAGCCTTTCTGAGAGAGTAATATCTGTTGTTTAACAGTGAGTGTCTTAGCAGCAGTCAAGCACGTGGCTTCAGCATCAAAGCCCTCATTTTGTTGTCTTCTTCTAAACAAAAAAATTGCACTATTCATTTGCATTAATGTTTTTATCTTTAGAAAGTTTTTATCTACTGCACAAAAGTAATTGTTTCATTTAATGTTATCTTAGATTGTAGAATATTAATATTAAATAACTAATTGTTTTTTCTCAGTCTTTTAATATCCTTCTTAAATACGAACATAATTTTTTTCAATGAAAAAAAAGAATATATCTCTCACTAATGAAAAATTATTTGTCCATTTAACCACATCACCCCACTAGAGCAAATATGAGTTTATCCTGACACTTTTTCCAAGTCACTGCCTTTCAGAGAGCCATTACCTCCTCTGTCATTATGAATCCTTTTAATATGGAAATATATTCAGTTACCTTGTTTGATTTTCTTTACTTCCACAGGACTTTATACTTCTTGACCTCAAACATGAAAAAATGAAGTGTAAAACTAAAACAGCAAAAGATGTTAGTGTGGTATACTGTCCAAAAAAATCCTGGCAGGAATATTCCCAGCTGCACGGACCAAAAGAGGTAAACCATTTTATGTACAAATAAAAGTCTTATGGATGCTTTTCTGAAATATTTCTCTTGATCGTCTTTCATTTTTATATCCAGAAACTTCTGTAAGAATGCCAGTAAGTAAATCTTTCAAAACTCAAATAAGACATTTTCTTAAGACATGGAACTGGCAGAAAATGCTAGTAAATTTTTTACCTGTACTGTAGTAAATGAAAATTATATACATGAATTGAATTTATTCATCTCAAAATCAGAGAAATATCACTGGGGTTTTTTCTGATTTCTGTGTCTGAGCTGCCCTCTAAATACCTGTTCAGGAATCATAAAGCATGCTCAAGTAATGTGAGACCAAAAATTCATGAAGGAAAACTGAACAATTTAAATTAAACAATTTAAAACATTGGTTTGGGGGTTGGCGGGGGTTTTTTTTGTTTTTTTAGTCCTGCTTTGTTTGTCCATGGTGTAGTTTGTTACAAATCCCCTGCTATTGGCAAGGACACCTTTCAGTAAACCAGCTTGCTCAGAGCCCTATTCAGTCTGGCTTTGAACACTCTAACAAAATCCTTTCTATCTATGGATTCACAGAAATTATTGTACAGCCATAAAAAATTAATCTGCAAGTCAGCCTGAAAATAGGAAATTGCAAATTAATTTCTCCAAATTAGTGCACATAATGACAGTTGTATAAACAATGTCTAAGTGAAGGTGAGCCATAATGACATCTAGAGCATCCTCAATGTAATTCTTAATTCAGTTCGTTCAACATGAGAAAAAATAGCAAAATCTATGCAGTAGAAAGTCCCTCATTTTATCCAAAGGATTGTTCTGTGCAGTTTCCTATTGATTACCCTCATGTATTTTAAGATCTCAAGAGCAGAGTATTGGACGTGGAATATACTTTTACAGTTTTTTGTCTCACAAAATATTTTATACAAATTGCCTACTCAAATTAAGTTTCTGCCTGAGTGTTTCTTTCAATTAATTCCATCCCCGTGGATGGACTCTCTTTTTTCAGTTGTCTAGCATATTTATCTCTGTAGATAAATTCACACAGAAAACCTAAAAACTGCACATTAAAATGAATTCTGACCTGTACAGAGGTAAGAAGTCTGCCCTGGAACATGTCTCCGTTATCAATAGACCTCTGGCATCTCACCTTCTAAAGATAGCATCTTCCAGTTCTGGAGGAAAGCCAGGTAGCCTGCACATGTGGGGAGGCAACAAGAACTCTGGCAGGGTGCCAAGCTACCTGATTGCTTTCTCTTGCCTCCCACACTTTTTTGAACATCCAGCCCTCAGAAAGGATGTTCACTGATCTCTAGAGGAAGCAAAATTTCCTATTCATAAATCAGTCTGCAAAGAACAAAAGGAAGGCAATATGTTGCTACAGTGCCTTACTGTGTGAGATTGTTTCAAGTTTCTGTAAATGCAGTTGGTTCTAAGCATTTCAAGTTGCAGCTGCCCAATTATAGGATTTATGGATGGGTAGGTTAATGCAGAGTTTGGTTTTCTCTCTTTGGTGCTGAAACAAGGTGCTGGTCAGCTTCTTAAAACAAGGCTTCTATGTACTTGTCCGATTCCTTTTCATGAGCAATTTTGGAATAGAGTTACTGGAAGCATGACTTGAAACCTGCACTTAGAAAGCCTTCATATATTGTCTTTTGGATAAACTGGCTAAGATTTACATTCCACACATACATTAATTCCTGCAGCAGTTGTTACAAGAAGAAATTAATAAAAAGGTTTTGATGATTGTGTCCCTTAAAGTACTCCTCATCTCCCTAAGAAAATCCAGCCAGAAACAGACTTGAGAGATCTGAGAAGGCATCTGCAGCTCCATAATTTTGAGAATCATTATATGTAAATTCTAGGTTAGTGCTTATCTGTGTCAGATGGCTGTGGTTTCCAGGGAGATACACCTTACAAGTGTCTTTCCCTTTTTGTTTCCTTTTCTTTGCTACTTGTAAAGGATACAAGAGGACCTACCTCATCTTTTGCCAATTGTTATTTGGAAACCTTCTTGTACAAGAATATTTTTGAGTGAAAAATGTCCAGGGACTCTCTGCTACTTTTGCAGAGCCAGTGCATACTGAGCAGCATGCCTGCTTGCTGTAGGTTTCTGCTATGTCCCAGATATATTGAAAATTGATTTATATGCTAATGATTTAAGTTAGATATTCACCTATTAAGAAAAAAAAAAGGCAAAAAAAACCCCTAAGGAATTCTTATTATGACTGATTTTGATGTCCCTAAGACTCTGAAAAAAGATGTGTTCAAGAGGCAGAACAAATAAAAGAGAGGATAAAGTACAACCTTGCCTTATTATATCATTTTAAAAAATACTTTGAGCAAGAGTTAAAAATAGTTTCTGGAGAATTGAGAACAATATGATGAAATAAATAGATTCTGAAATTATTTTTTCCATTACTGGGAAAAGACTGCCCAAAAGAATCCAAAAAATTGCCTTCTGCAAAAAGAAGGAGACCACAAAACAGTTTCTTTAATTAATGTGATTTTTGGTGAGTCTCTCTCTGAACAAAAGTCAGAATTCTCAGTTCATACGAAGTTATAGCATTTTTCAGCATTTTAAAGTTTTGATATATTTGATCTGCAGTCTTTTGGACTTTCAACTAATGTCATGGTTGGGTCTCAGAACCAAAGGCAAATAATTTCTTTCATTCAAAAGGGTGATAGAACATGAAAAAAATTGAGGCAAATTAAGACATGAAGCAATATAATTTTGGAAACCTCAATTTTATTGTATTTATTTAGTCTGTGACTTGCTTAGTCTCCTTTAATATAGCTACGGAGGGAGTGCGTAGGATATTCATTAGACAAATGATACATTCTAAAAGGTACAGAATCCTCTTTCAGAAACCGCATTTGTTGTTCAACCACCACCATGACTTTTTGGATTGAGAATTTACAGGTCTTCTGTTCGGCTTAAAATTGTATGTATCTGTGTGCAAACGATATTTTGGTAATTGACTTTTAGTTTTCAGGAATATTAAACTATTGAAACTATTTAGACTATCAAGCAGCTTTGACATTTGACAGTCGACATTTTCTGCATTATGACATTTGACTGTCAACAGACTTTTCATTCTCATCTGAAAACTCAATTTCCTTGCAAATCTCTATAATACAAGCCTGGGGGTTTTTGTTGTTGTTTTTGGGTTTTTGGTTGGTTGGTTGGTAGATTTATTTCAGGGTGGGTTGTTTTGAATTGTTTTTAAGGAAACAGGGTAAAGAGGTTTTTAATTTCAATTCTTTCCTAATTTATTTCAGTTAAATTTAAAGTACATGTAGGATCCAAGGCTGTCCAGGGTCTGTACTCCAAACTAGCAGTCTTTTCCAAACTAGCAGTCTCTTTATTCACTGATAGCCATTTCTACTCAAATAACACACAGGGAATGTGTACAGCATGTGTGAAGACATACAGATAAACATGCAGACTATACTGCTTCCCTAATTGAGACAGGTATCCTGCCACCCTTAGCAGCTGCATATTTCATATTTGGTAAGGATCAGGTCCCTTCTAGGTCATAAAGAAGGACTGTGGAGTAGAAGTGAGTCTTCAATGTTATGCAGCTCTTTTCACAGCTCCTCTTGCAATTGTGGCACAACTTTCAAGTAGTGCTCACTGCACAACTGAATAGGGGAAAATCCTGATTTTCTGTCCAGTTTGTACAGTATATAAAGTTTAGACAGTAATTTTTAAGAAGACATTGCTTCTTTGTTAAGTATTGAGTCTCTGTAGGGTATGTAAATAGTGTTGTGTTGTGACTTTTGTCAAATAACATATTTGTTGCATGTTTACCTCAGAAACCATGCTCAGGTGAGGTTTAAGACAATCTAGAGAAAAAAATTTGAGCTTGAATATGATTGAATCAGGTACCTAGTTCCCTTAGCACTGTAACATGGGTTTTGTGATAGGTCAGCCAAGATGTGGATTTCAAATGCACATATCATGCTCTAAAACAGAAGATTGAATTTGCTGACAGTCTATTTTTACATTAAAATGAAAACCTTGTGGTTGCGCATGCAGTAAGTTTCATGCAAGCAGTAATTTAAATAATTAATCTCTTCCTCATCTTCACCCAGCTTTGAACTTTGGCTTCCTACTTACCTCAAAAAGACTCCTGGATCCTAGGAGGATCAAACAAGATAAGGAGAAAAAAAAAGAGGAAGAACATAAAATACTCATACACTTACCAGCAAAAATATAGGTATGATACTGTTGACATAATCATCATAAAGTTACCATGCTAGGGTCACAGGCAGAAAAAACAAATTCTCAAAAGGAAGATCCCAAATTCTTCACCAATTTTCTTGTGTTTGCAGGACCCAAAATATCTTCTCATGACTGTAGCTGTATACAAACAATGACTTCTTCAATACCTAGGCGAGTTCAGCATCCCTTGACTGATCATTTGTTAACAAATATTTTTCTCTTTACTTTTCTATTTTTTCTTTTGTTTTAATAGAAATGGATCTGGTCAGACAAAAGTGATAAATATCCCAAGGCAGCTATATGTCCAAAGAATTGTTATCATGTTTCTGAAGTGGCAGTGTGATTCTTGGTGGATTTGAGAGACAGGTGGCTTTTAGCTTGTATGAGAACACTGCAGAATAATAGGTACTGCTGAAAATCAGCAGTTTAATCCAAGCCCTATCAAAGTAAGAAGAAAGACTCCTAATAATTTCACTAGTTCTTTGATTGGATCTGAACCAAAGCTATTGCAGGATCAAGATGGGAACTGCAGCTCAATTTTGTGTTTTAAATTAGGTGCTTGCTATGCTGTTAACTGAGAAAATTGCCTACATTCCTGATTTTGAGAAGATGCAAGCACATTCATAGGAATACATATGTGGAAAACGTTTAAGGGTACAAAAGTGCTTACAACCTCTGTGCACAACAGAGAATTTGAAATCATGAATCTTTTACAAGAAAACAGGAGAAGCTGTTTTTTCTTGTTTAAGATGACAATGTTAGACATAATAATAAGAAATTCTGTCACAAAACAACCAATCAAAAAACAACCAGAAAAAATACCTGATCTTTAAGGACTCTTCCAACCCAAGTCATTCCATGATTCTAAGATTTCCGCACATAAATGACATAAGGTTCAGCTTCACCCTTGGGTCCAGTGCCATAGAGCAGAGGCAAATCTATTCAGTTTCCATCCACAGACATTCTTTTATCAAGAGCTGGCTGCAGAAAATTACTGGCATCAAGTGCATAGAAAACATGTAGCTCCAGATTATAATAAAACATGTCACCCTGGAAAAAAATTTTATTTGAGAAACTGTCGATTCTGCCATTACTGTAATTTATAACATCTGACATAAAGATACACTGCATTGGACTTGTTCAAACAATTTAAAATCACTTCTCCTGCCTTAAACAAATAAACCCATGACATAATACAGTAAAAGGTCTTACGCTGCTCTTGTTCGTTACAGCAGATCTTTATAATCAACTGTAGATAAGTTTGCACTGCCTTTAGAAATAACTTTTTGCCAATGTGGGAATTTTAAAAATAGCACTGAAGTATAAAAGCTTCATGAATTAAAAATAAAGAAAATAAGCTTTCTATCTCATCAGGTATACATGGGATACTGGAATTGAGGAACGACACTGTTGAGAATGCAAATAATTTTGAACTAGCTAACATTCAATTCTGCTGAAATATAACTCACAATTTAACAGGTAAGGGCTGGATCATGTTTTATTTTTGTCTTCCCATTTTACTTATCAAAACAGCACTCTAAAGAGCAGTTATCAGGGTGCAAGGGAAGCAAGTCTTTCCTGTGAATAAGTTTTAATCTGAGAAAAGAAGCTGTCTTCAAGAGCTGCAACCAGATCTGCTTAAAGCAGGTGGAGGATGCTTCTGCAAACAATACTGCTCTTTCTCTTCAGGTAAGGAAAGTGCCAGGAAAAAAAAAACAAAACAAAATAAAAACCAACAAACAGCAAAAAACAACAAGAACAACAAGATTAATAAAATGCAGCAGAGGTACAGTTTTCTGAATTTTGTGGATTAACACACATGCACCCACCAACATAAAAACAAAATGGTAAAGGATTATGTCAGCACAGTCTTGAAAACAAATATTTCCCCCTCACTATTCCAACATGAGATTTTTTTCAGAGATTCACATCTGCTTTATTCCACTCTAAATGTATTCACAGTTTGCACCTTTTATCATTTTTCTAAGAGAATTCTTAATTTTCCCACTACATTAATTTACTATATATAACTTTTATAGAACTAGACCCTTTATCAGCTTTAATTTCTCCAAAGAAGTGAAAATTTTCTGGGTCTCCTGTTATTCATATACCTCTTTATTACCACTTTTTGATTTCTCATCATTATAAAGGAAGTTTCAGCAAGGTCTTGTACAAAAACATCTCTCTCACAGGGGCCTCGATTGAAATTTCCTTGAGTTGGGATTGCTTTCTCCTTTATCATAACACGGAGTCACTCTGTGACCACATAATATAGCTAGGACTTTTCTCCTCATCTGTCATTTCCAGTGGTTTTCAGCTTACGGAGAAAAATTGTATTACTCCATAAATGATCTTGTACTTCACACCAATAAATTTTGTCCTGTTTATATTACTAGTGGACTGCACACTTCAGACTGAGTCAAAAAGGTCAGCCATTTCTTCCATCTGCAAATTATCCACAAATATGTAAAGCAAAAACCTATCTATCAGTTGACTTCACAGTCAGAATCCAGGCTCTGTTGTAAAAGGCACTAAGTCATTGCACAGGTCCCTTCCTGGAGGTATAATGTTCAGGAAACTGTTGCTATGAATATGAATGACAGTACATGGCAAGATTGCTTGCAACTAATTATTGCAAATGCTTCTGTGAACAGTCACTATACAGAATTTTTTATTTGCATGCTGTGATTGACCAAAATTTCCTAATATTTTCAGGTCCTAAGATAATTTTCTCTCTGAAATAAAATTTAAAGCCTACAAAAAGTTTGAATTCTTCAAAGTTACTTTGAGCTATCCCCAGCTCAACATCTGCTTAGTAAATTCATATTTCCGACTCCAAATGTACATGAAGACAGGACTGGAAAAGATCATCTAAAAATCACAACGGTCTGAGTTCACAAATTTAAAGGAATAATGGTTGTTTAAAGAAAATTTTATCTCAAAAGAAAATTCTTATTTTCTATCAGTATATCATCGGAAAGGGAGTGCCATACTAGGTGGTACATTACTGGCTGAACAAAAACGGAAGAAAATAAAGTCTGAATTTTTGTGAAAGAATATCCCTTATGTGACAGATGTAAAGATACCAAAGCAATAGTAATTCAAATTCCTTGATGTTTTATCAAAGCCAAATCACAGCCCCATTGTGTTTTTGTTGCACTTAAAATCCATTACCCTTTATTGGAGAAAAATTCCTTAATGAAAGGAAACCAGGCTGATGGAAGAGACAACAAAGAAGTACAGTCCTCAAACTCTAACGTTTAAGTAATATGCACTGTTTTGAGGAAGAAAGGTGGGCTAATAGACTATAGAATCTTCCAGTTATTCCAGACACTTCAATAAAAGTACAAAATATTCTTATTGGGTTCCTTTCTGGCAGTCAAAATGAGAAGAAAAACATACCTATGTGAAATAGTAACTTTCAACTTCATTCCAGGTATGTGGAAGTAAGGACATAAATGCAGTAAGAAAAACCCACATAAGCCCTTCATTGTGAAGAGTCAGCATGATTCAATATATTACTACCCTTTGCAGAAAAAGTACTTGGAAACACATGGATCTGGTATTGGATCAAAACATCAGCCCAGCAATAAAGTGCCAGACACAAAGACATTAAGTCCTGCTCGTTTAGATTCATTGAATTTGACAAGTCAGAGCAGGTAGCCCACTCTCAAAATCACATTTTTAGATCCATTTTACTAGCATGGAAATTTTGGTTTTCCCCTTTATCCCGAAATTCGGCAGAAATGTGCTGAGTGTTGTTTGACATGCCTCTGGTCCTCTCCAAAAGGATTTGTTTCTAGGACCCCTACCAGACATATACAGCAGAATTATTATGTGGGAAATAGCAATCCATTGAAGTGCTTTCTGAGAGAGCAAGAGCAATGAGCCATTGCAGTATCTAATTCACATAATCCTGAGAGTAACTGCATGGGAAGACTGAACATAAGTTGATGTTAAGTTATATGAGCTCATCCTTGTCAAGGAACCCGTTAAGGGAGCTAAACTTGAGACACAATTGGATTACTGAAATTTCTTGTATAACATCAGAGTTAATAAAATAATAACAAATGTATTACACAATCAGAAGCAAATTGAATTCTGTCAATTTTCTGTACTCTTTTTATTTGTGCTATATGTACTGTCTTCTAGTAATAGAAAAGGATTTATCTACTTTCAAAGCATTCTTGAGTCAGGAATGTCCAAAATAATTTTGATATAGCAGGTTTAGATCCTGAAACTTGAAACAGTGGTGACCTTATAAAAAGCAGTGCGGTAAAGTTTACTTAAATAAAATTAATTTAAAGTTGATGTTCACATATATTTTAAAATGAATACAATAAATTTCCACCTTTTGAAATAGATATAGCCAGCAAAACTTGGTATAAAAAGAAAACTTATGTAAGACCTGTTCCACTATCTAATGAGGAAACCAAGATTTCTCCTTTAGAGCAACAACTCCCCTAGATCCATACAAACATATGTTTTACCTGGCAAGGTAGCACTAATTTAGAAATCTTCAAAGAAAAGATTTGGATCTATTTGTACAGTGTACCAGAACATAGAGTGAGTCAACGTAAATGTATTGATTTCTTCCTGTAATCAAACATATCCTTTAAAACAAGTATCCTGGATATAAAGTCGGCTCTACCAGCTGTTATGCACCTCTCAGCATTTCTTTGCTAAACAGATGACTCCAACATTTTCCATGGAAAAGTTATTTTCGTTGTGGTAGAGGGATTTTCAATAGTCTTCCTCAAATCATTCTTTATATCTGATACATAAGATCATTGGAAAGAAGGAGACATAGTGTAAATGTTTGAAATACACTCGTAGTAACAGCAACGATAGAAAACCTAATGCACTGAGTAGATTAAATACATCAGTATTTAGGACTGGGAATTCAATTAGTAGTGAATGCTGTGCTTTACAGCATTGAGAACATAAAGCTCAGATTTAAAAAATGCTGATTTAACTCCTCCCCTACCCATGCAGTTAGTTCTTGACCTAAGAAGACCTGACTCTAGCACATTCTTTGGTTGGATTTTAACTTGGTTCATCGTGCAGCAATCACACCATGCTCTCCTCAGGGCCTGGTATATGTTTGGATGTCTTCTAAGGGTAGTAGGCAGGGGGCTGCTTTTGAAAAGGATAAGTTCTAATAGACTGGCTAAGAGTAAAGATGACAAAGAGGTAAAGGTTATTTTGGGTTTTTTTCTTTCTGAGGTAAGGCTGAGGCAACACTATGACTGAACTTAATGAGTTTCGGCAAGTGTATGGGCTTAGGCTAAGAATATCGGGAAATTAGCCTGATTTTCTAAGCCTAGGACAAAGCATGTTTAAATGCTTTATAGCTTAATTAAGCTGTTTTTATCTCTTCTCAGCTCAGTATGCTAACCTCTCAGTGTCTCCAACTATTAACTTGTTGAATTAGGAGAGATACTAGCACAATACACTCCATAAATTATCTGAAAGAGTGCTCAAAGAAAACCAGATTTAAAAAAACGATCAGTTTATCCAATCATGACAAGGACCTGAATGTTACATGGCAAACATAACTACCTATATAGGTGTACCTCCAGTTATTAAAAATTTTAGATGAAAGATGTTCTGGTTGGTACGTTACCTGACAAGATTAGTGAACTGATGAAACTGACATTCATACGGCAATAGAGACCGTATCTGATTTGAAATGATAAGAGTTATGTAAGGAGAGCATATTCAAAATTATATAAGGCATTTAGAAAAAAACCCTGTGCTCTCTTTAAACCCAATGTTGAACACATTATACAGGCTCAAAGTAATATGCCTGCCTGAATGTGTATGGAAGCTACTCTGACCTTAGGCTATCCATCTCAGTGCAAAGAATGCATGTAAGTGCTTCATACATTTCCTCATTTTTATATTATCTTTAATCCTTTTCATTAAAATATGCACACAGTAACATCAAAAGAATTTCACTGTAAAGCCTTGCAACAATTAACAGCAGGTCCTTACTTTAGGAAGTCATCAGCAGTGAGATACTGCCTGCTCTGAGAAGTAACACTGTCACCTGAAAGCTTCAGTCCTGAAAGCATCTTGACTGTAACACCTCAACCTACACAAACTATTTTTGATACACCTGGTTTGTTGATGCATTCCACCATCCCACTCATTTTTATGTGATTGCTTCTTTGAAGATGTTGAGGAGATAGACTTGATTTTGACAGTTATTTCCTGGGATTTAGAGAATGTGATTGTTAATCTCTTTCAAAAGGCATTCTCATTATTTGAATAAATCATAATCTGGGGTTACTTTTCTCTTATCACTTTTCTTTTGACTTATGAATTCTCTTTTTCATTTCCTCTGAGCTCTTTTACTAATTGACAGGTGGTCCTGAAGCGGTTCACTACAACAAACTCTCTCAAGTTACTGGATGACTCTCCAGATGTTTAATTTCATCATTTTGATATGCTTCAGCGACTTTCTAGGCTACTTCTACCTAGCACTGGTACTACACTTATCTCTCTCTTCTGTTCTTTTCTCCCGTTAGAATAAGAGGCTTGGTGATGGTTGTTGTTGTTGCTGTTGTCTCACAATTAAACAAATTCCCCTGGCATCAACTTCATGATTTTAAAGAATCCGTCAAAAAGGTAGTCATGGAAAGCCCTCAAATCTCATCCCATTTCCATCTGAAACATGAATATCTTTGTGACATTATGTAAAATTATGATGTTTGATAGTACAAAAGCCAGCAATACATTGTGATCCTCACCGTGATTTAAGCTTTTTTTTTTACAGACATGCAGAAAAAATGCCTTGGATTTATGAATGCTATAATTGTTTCAAAACTCTAGGTTGAAAATGCATTCCATTTATTATCCCTGGGCACTGTAAATCTTTCTTTTGTTTGATATGTATGACACCTATAATGACAAAATGTTCAGATCTGTACCATTTTGTCAAGGGAACATTTTACAGGCTCTGGATAAAGAACGTCATAATTGCTCTGCAACACCTGAAGACTCCTGTAAATTGTCTTATGCTGCCAGCTTTCCTGTATTACATTTTTCATACCATAGATCTGTGAATGAACCATAGATTTTAAGATTACACTTCATTATTTAATACTTTGTTTTGTACTTGACAGTCCTGAGTTAAATTGGTTTATTCCTACTTCTGTAATATGTTGGCTACCCTACCTAGGCAAATATCTGCATTCAGTTGAAATTTAAACCTACAAATATTCATGATGTAATCTCTTTTATTTACTACTTTTGATTCATAAAAATGTTTAATCCTTGTTCTTCAACTGCATCCAGTGCTAAAACTTAAATTCCTGTGCAGAAATTTTTTGTAAAATTCCACAGTTCTTAAGAACTTGGATTCATATCCAAAATGTTTCAAAGGACCCCTTTCTTAAAGCACTTCCAAAACTAAAAAGCCTGCCTATGACGAATTTCCTCACAAGATTTACAGACATGTTTACCTTTGAATTGTTCAGATAAGGTTTGTGCTAACTTTTGAACTGAACATTCTGGGAGTGACCACTTATGACTCTTTTCCATCTCAAGGAATAACGACTTAGGGAGAAGCATCTATTTAAAATTAAAAACTACCTTAGTCACCAAGAGAAAAGAGCTTTCACAACACAAAAGCATTTTCTGCTAGGCATACTTCAGTTACTCTAAGAAGATAATGCAGGAATATGTACTTAATTAAGAACAAGAGCAGTGTTTTTCAAGGTGTATACTGTGCCAAGATCGCAGCAGTCCATTATTCCCTCTTCTAGTTTCCTCAGGGATTTAGGGCGCAAACCCATTTAACTGTGCTGTCACTGTCATATGTCAAATGGCATGGAATCATAGGCTCATAGAGTGCTTGTGTTGGAAAGGACTTCTTAAAAAGCATCTAGTTCCAACCTCCCTTCCATGGGTAGGGACACCTCCCACTAGACCAGGTTGTTCAGAGCTCCATCTAATCTGGCCTTGAGCATTGCCAGGGATGGGGCAACCACAATTCTACAGGCAACCTCTTCCACTGTTTCATCACACCCTGTGTAAAGAATTTCCTCCTAAAAAGTAATCCGAATTTACTCCCTATTAATTTAAAACCATTACCCCTTGTCCTATCACTAGGTGCCCTTATGATATGTCACTCTCCATCTTTTTCACAAGCCCCCCTTAGGGACTGGGAGGCTCCTCTGAGGATACTCCAGAGATTTCTCCAGATTGAACAATCCCATCTCTCAGTCTGTCTTTGTAAGAGAAGTACTTAAGCCCTCGGATGATCTTTTTGTCTCTCCTCTGGACCTGCTTCATCAGCTCCATGTCTTTCTTGCGCTAAGGATCCCAGAGCCAGATGTAATACTCCAGGTGCGGGCTTGTGAGAGCAGAGTACAGGGGGACAATCAACAGCCTTATCCTGTTGATCATGTCATGTATCGAACCATCTATTCCAGTATATGTTTCAGTACACCAGTTCAGGTTAATAGCAAGTATGGGCAAACAAAAAACCTCATGCCCAATTAAAAAAAAAATTGAATAAAATTATTCCAATTAAATCATGAAGTGAATATTTGACATTACAGAAAATCTTAGGTCTTTTTTTTTTTTAAATATGGTCTGCTTTTTCTTTTTTTTTCTTGATATCAGAGGACAACAATTTGGGGGAAAAAAAAAAAAAAGAGGTTCTAGTTGTAGTGTTTCCCTGCCTTGAAAGTGCTAAGTTTCACAAAGTAAATGAAGCTCAGCAAAAATAGGTACATGCCAAAAATGTAGGATCAAGAGTAGATATTTGGGAAAACCTGTAGTAAAAAAATTACGTATTTATTACAGGGTCCAAAATGATACACATGGCCTGTGTATCTAACTAAAACGAGAAGCTGTGTTTGTGACTGAAATTAAAGCCAATACTTAATGGTGGAATTATTTAAGAGTAAGATAATTTTCAGACAAAAAAGGCAAAAATTTAAAGCTTCATTTTTTTCTATTTAATCAGTCAAAAATAGTTCTTCGTCATAACAGTGGTGAGAGAAAACGAAGTGTGAAGTCACACTACAGTGTGAACTTTATCACGTACTACTCTGTGAAAAGTAACATTTGGTTTCTTAAAGAAAAAATAAATTTAAACAAAACAAGAAAAATAGGAGTCATCACATTCTGATTTTATTCCTGAACTGCAAATTTGCAAATGTCCTTAGTGGATTTGGGTGTTATAATGAAATCTTAGCATATCACTTGAATATACCTCCATGAGATGATAGCTGAAACAGACATTCAAAAATCCTGAGAGTCTTTTAAGTCAGAGAAGAAAATGTTGAAATTTTTAGCATGAATGTAAAGTACCTGTTATGATAATCAGTCCTTGTATGTAAATGTTAAAAACATTACGGTAGACGTTTCATGGATAAAATTATGCCTATGCAAAGTACACTGGCCTAAAGAAATCCAAGTGGAACATGTAAAGGAAGATTTATATAGCTTACAAAATTTATATAACTGTTTTATCTGTAATAATTTATACATGCATCGTGGCTGCATGAGTCTTAAGCAAGAGACTGCCAGCACATTAAGTGTTTCACTTATTGTACTTTCACTTGATGATTTATTTTATCATTTGGGAAGTTTTGGCTTTTTTCATTTCTCACATCTGAGTGAGCACCGACCAACAGCTCATTTTAAGTCACATTTTTATTTAATAGAAGCTTAAAAGACCTAGAATTTAAAGTTCTGTAGTCTGCCTCGTGGCAGTTTCATTAAACGGCAGCTGTTTTTCCTGTAAAGATCAAGCCCTGGAAACAAAAGATACAAATGCAAGAAAATAAAAATAAATGGACTTATAGACAGCTTTTAAGCTAAAAGCAAGAAAAGGAATGTTTCATTCTTTCTAAATCAAGCAATAGACATGCCAAAAAATGTTTAACAGATTAATATATGCCACAAAAAATACTTTAGTTTTCAAGAATGAAAACTCAGAAAATTTAGACCTTCTTGTCTTAGTTTTGGTATCCACTGTGCAGAATATTTACACTGGGGCAGTACATCTCTGCTCTTGTTATTTTCAATGACAATTCAATTAATGTGGCAAATTTTAAGATACAGATTATCCCAAGATAGACTTTCAGAGGAAAAGCAAAGCAAAGAAAGAGGCAAGTAAGTTGGAATAGGGATAACAGACGACAGTTTGTAGCAAAAAAATGCTGCATTGAAGAACATGGCAATGTTCAACATTCATGAAGAAATATGTCATTTAATAACGTGTTAATGTATGAACTGAGGGAATGGCATGAAGCTGTGTCAGAGGAGGTTTAGGCTGGATATTTGGAAAAGGTTCGTCACCCAGAGGGTGGTTGAGTGCTGAAACAGGCTCCCCAGGCCATTGGTCACAGCACCATCGTGACAGTTCAAGAAGTGTTTGGACAATATTCTCAAGCACATGGTGTGACTCTTGGAGCTGTCCCGTGCAGGGACAGGAGTTGGACTTGATGATCCTTGTGGCTCTCTTCTGACTCAGGATATTCTATGGTTCTATGTTTTATTGGACTTCATATAACACTGAGAAATAATTTCTCACATATGCAAAACCTATTTAACAAATTCATTAATTTGCCCTCTATGTCCAAATACAGTTTACTTCCAACTGGTAACACTTAAACAGCACAAGGTATCAAAAATGGCTAAAACTAGTTAATTGAGGATTCCCTAGTTAAAGCAAATCTGTAATCTGGCATCTCATGCATGATCTATGCCCATTAATTTTGGCATAGGACATGAGAGGACTCCTCATTTGGCAAGAGAACAGACTGCACTATAATAACTAACAGCATGAATGTTACAATCTTATGTGTGTCTGAAGCTGCTTTTAAATTTTTGTGAATTAAATAGCCCTGATTCTCTTAGACTGAGAAAGGGTAAACCAGGGGGCCAGCTTGCTCTGGAACAGCCCATCGTTCTTTTCTGTTCTGTGCCTGCCTAAGTGCAGGATACCTGGGCTGTTGTATTTTTGATTGATAATATCATATACTAACACAGATTCACCTCATTATACTTGCAATCCATCTTTTTCATGAGGTTATTTAATAAACTGTAGCCTCTTGGTAAGATAGCTATAATCAATGTGCATAAACTAATTTTTTTATTAGTTATAATTATACGAGGTCATTTTTATTGGTGCAGTTAGATTGATAGATAGCTCTGTAATTGTTTTCAAAGACACAGACAGCTATAATACAATTAAGTGACAAAGGATTGATCCTTGCTACATGGAATCAATTGAAACTGATGGCATGCAGAAAGTCACAGAAAAGCTCAATAGACTTTAGGATTTAAGCCTAAACTGAAATCAGCTCACTGGGTCTCCCCATTTTTCCCCAAATCCTTGTTTTACTCTGTATTAAATAAAAAATCTTTAAAAATTTAGAGCTACAACTGGATTTTTTTGTAATAGATTAATAAAACATAGACATTTTAAAAAGCCATTGACACAGTCTTGTCAATAGTTTGGATTTTTTGTTGGTGCTACAAAGCCGAAAGGCTAAAATGTTATCTAAAATTGTGAAAAATCTAACCCTTTATTTCAATGTGACAGATGTACTTGCCTTGAGCACTAACAAGGCATAGCTAATTACTGATACAGTTGCAGAAAAGACACTCTGACAGTCACGATCTATGAGCAAATTTGTCTTCCAAGTGACAAGTCAACCAGAGGTTACAGAGGATCTTGGGCACTGGGTGGGTTATAAAAAAAATTTTGCACATTCATTTTTGTTGCTGTAGGGAAAATATTTCACTTTCAACTCAGATGATGTCAGAGGTCCTTCCATGCTCATAATCCTTCCATTAAAGGCCCCAATATTTATTTCTACATACTGACAAGAGGTCTATAATCAAAAAGATTTTTGAGCTATCATTTTTCCTAAGTTATTTTGTGATTTTTTTATGATACAATATCTATTTTAGTCATATCAACTAATGAATAAATAAATCATGCATCATAAAAATTCAGCATTTTTCAAAAATTAGAATCTGTAAAAATGCTACACGAAAATCTATTTTAAAGTGACTATTTTCAAAATATCTGAAGCTTTCTATTTTCTTATCATTTCAAATACAACGAAGATTTTTGAGAACTTGCATTTTAGTGGAAGTAAATGACAAGCTGATGGTAATGCAAAAAAATCAGATAATTCTATTAAAAATTTAATTTTTAGCGATATAATTACTGAAATAAAATGAAAAACATAACTAAAAAATATTTCCATTATCTTTGCATCTACAGTCCTCATTTTCCAAGTGTTTCAATCTTGAGAGAAAAACATTCTCATTTTCTTATGTCTGAAAAGAGTTCCAATAAGACCAAATAAATATACTGTTCTTTATCAAGCTGAAATAGTTATTTCTATTTATGATATATGTGAATAGGTATTTCTGATGGTCAAACAGTTTTCTCACTGCTACGCTGGCAGGTGTAATTTCAGGACTGACATACACTAGTAATTTGAAGGATTTTTTTAATCAGTGTTTACTCTCCTGAAGTACATACATTACCTGTATTTATTTCACAGATATCGGAAATCTCCTATAAAAGCTACCACAATGCCTTTGGGTGTAATAAGATGGAATCATTTGGGTCAGATCTCAAATGGGATTAGGCTTCCTGGCACAAAGCATTGCAGCGATTCAGTGTTAGGCAGTGAGCCCAGGTGTGTAATTCAGGGATTTCTTACGTTCCCACATTCCATGTGCAATGAAAGAGAAAAACTGGCACTTCATAATGGGACAAGAAGTGTGACAAAGGTACTTAAACCAGGCAATATGAGCACCAAACCCTTGACATAATGAAACTTCTCTTTTCTGCTTTAAGTGCTTGTGTCTCACTAAGTTTCTGAGCTTGAAACAATTTGCTCCATTTTTTTGTTTAAACCACACTGACCACTTGCAATGACTTTTGTTACACTCAGTGAATGCAGCAGGAAATTTCACTTAAAGAATATAATTTCTTTCATGAATTTCAAATTCAGAATTTATACTCTTGATGTAGAGGTATGAACCACTAGGGAAAAAAACCTGTTTCTTTATTCCCCTTTCATAAATCTTTTGTTAAGGATTGCACAGAACTGCAGCTCCAGTTGGAGAAATGGAGGGTCCTTCTTCCTGAGTTTTGCAGCTTGCTGTAGGTCTTTCACACAGAAAATGGGAGTCCTCGCTTTCAACCAAGAGCACCAAATCCAGTTCTTCCCCACCAGGAATAACAATTGTAATCATTACCATTGCGCTAAAGGTAAAATAATATTTTTTCATTATTTCTTTAGAGAATATTTCAGTTTTATTTTATTCTAAAGCCTTATATTACATTAAAGAACATTTTATTTTAAAAGTCTCGTCTTTCACTTCCATATCATTTGTTTTTCAGCTGATATTTTATCATGAGCTAACTGAGTTGCCAAAAATTATAAAATGAGAATTTTTCTTCTTTTTCAGATTTGCCTTTTTGCAAAGGCCCATCACATCTCCAATTGATAGATCCAGTTGCATTACTGCAGTGTAAGAAACATTCATACCAAGTCATACCCACTAAGTGAACACCCAGAGAGGAAATTTTGGGTGGTGTACCTCTGAATGTTAGACAAATTCAAAGACCCTTGAAATAACAAGAAATTTTCTCCACTTCTCTTTATTGTCTTGGGAAGCTGAGAAGATACCTCTAGAGTGATATCCTCAAATGTTTTTTTCATGATCTGCTATGAAAAAACTAGTGAAAAATGTTCCTCTTCTTGAGTGAGATTTGCAGAGAAGTACTATGGCAGTCTATCGACAATAAGTAGAGGGAGAAGTTGAAGGATATTCTTTGTAGGTAAAAGGAAAGGATGGGCATGAAAATGGCTTCTACAAAGAATCCTATTAAAGTGATTATGATTGTTTTATCACCCCCTCAAACCTGACCATCTCCACTGGGGCACAAGTGATCCTTAACATGTGGGGAATGTACACTTACTGACATTATGCAAATGGTGTCACCTCTCCAAACAAAGTTCCAATTAATTTTTATTAATTTTACTGACCTATTTTTCCATCCCCAAAACATCCTTTTTAAAATATGCATGTTTCTGCATTGCTAACAAAAGAAAAAAATAAACGAACAAAGCAAACCGCTCAGCCAGAGTGAAAAACTAAGAGCTCTCTCTTTGCTTTCTACAGAGGCTAAGTGCATGCACCATAACGAAAATAAATTATATTAATATGCATTTTCATTTTATGCAAGGCTTTAACAAGAAAGATTTTGCTGATAATGTTGATGCAATAACATCCTGCTGTTAAACGTTCATTCCTGACTAAACTTCAATTCTCTGTCCTCTCAGCTGTGCCAACACAATGCTGAGGCCATGATGTAAATAGGACTGGTAAACTAATCCAGACTGAAAGTAATTCTTCATTTAATAGGAGCTGTGAGATGCTGCAGGTAAATCCAGAAGTGTAATGTTAGAGTACTACGTTATGTTCTGATGAGAATTAAATAAAGGGCTAGCTGAAATATTGCTGTCAGCACAGCATCTGCTCGTGTGATCTTTTAGTCATAATAATAGTGCTAATTTACAGCATATCGAAGCAGACGTGGAAACTAACACACACAGTGCATCTTCTGAATATTCCCTATGAACTGCTCATGAGCAATCTGCAGGCCAAGAATTTATTCACTGTGGAAATAAATGAATATTTTCTAGGTAATGAATAAATCCACAAATTTTGCCATATGTTTGTGGACAACTGGTGAACAGAAAAAAAAGTTGGTGAAATTTAACCCAATAAATAATTCATTACAGATTGCTTGCCTAATCTAAATTTAAACCCACAGATTTAACTACCTCCAACCTCTTTTTTATGAGTAGCACTAGCACCCAGTGCCTTCATTCATTATACACTTTGCCATCACCATTGGTTATCATCAAAGGCCTTACATCAAGGCAATAGAGGAAGAGAGCAATCCCTTCTGGTTAAAACGTTAAATCAAGTTACATTTGACCTCACTATTTCAGCACTGAAACCATCACCTGCATTTGAATGACCAAGAGACTAAGACAGATCACAGGCATAGAATAATGCAGTGCACTGGCTACCACTTAATTTGCCTCGACCTCTACTTTGTAACCTACCACTACTGAATTTGAGAGGAAAAATTACTAGAGACAGACAACCCGGCAGAGTGAAAGTCAACATCATCATCTCTCTCCCTGCAGGTCAATAGTTCAGCATCATCATTCCGGAAGAACTAATCTCATTTCTGAAACCTATTTCTAAGTGTACAGTGGTTATCTAAAAGAGAATCTGGAGACCATTTTTAATGCTATGAAATGGAGGAAGTTAAAACAAAGCAAAACGGAAGAATATAGAAAAGAACTTCCACTGCAGTTTTATGTGGAAAGAAGAAGTATTTAAGATTAACTTTTTACTTAGAGCACAGGGATTTTTTTGCATAATCCTTCCCAAGAATGTCTGCTTGAGTGACCTATTTCACTTTATTGACCTAAGAGTGGTTTACATCTAATGAATAATAAAGAAAAATAAAAGCTCAGAAAGAACCACTTGCTACGAACACCATCCTGGCAAAGAATATAATGGCTGCCACCGTAAATTATCCAAGAAACTAAGGTCTTAATTTACTTTCATAAGAAAGAACAGCAAAAAAAGTACAATCTAGTGGAGCATTGTCTTGCACAAAATTTTAATATAAGCAACTTATAAAATAAACTTTCTTTCCAGCACAATTTACATTTTATCCATTTTCCTCATATACTCCTTGCCCAAGTAATACTGTAGATTTGAAAGATTGATGCAGATGCTGGTATGTGTGTGTGTTTTAAATGATTTGATATTGTTCTAGTCCTGCTGTAGTCTCAGGAGGGAAAACAGAGAGAAACGTAAATACTTACCGAGCACGGAGGCCTTTTTTGACTCTGCTTAAGATGACAGAAAAATTGGTGCACTTGGAGCTTAGCTGTAAATATCCTACATTCAGACAAGCCAGAGAGCTCTCAAAAGGGTCATTTAAAGGGGATTATTATCTACAAAACTCATTTTATGTGGTTTCATCCCTTAAATGAGTGAGAATCTGCAGATAACCTACAAAGTCAAAGGTGATTTTAATACATAAATACAGAAAGGATCATTATTAAACTTTTTTTTTTTCAACTGCATTATGACTGTTTGCAATCTGCAAACTTCTAGTATAAAGTATCCAGCCCTAATCTTTGGTAGCAAGCATATTCATATAACACCTACTGACATCCATGTAGGGGGCAAGTATTAAATTTTCAAAATCAAATCTAACTTCCCTATATTATCACTCTAATGTAAATCTACCTTTTCCAGTCCTTTCCTTTCAGACTTGGCTTCTTATGTTGTGTTTCAATTCAAAAGTGAAGAAATTTTGAAGACATGCACCAGGTGTTTCTGAATTCAATATTTACTGTAAGGGTTTATACTAATAGATCTTGATACATTTACTGTAATCTCTTTAAAAATACTGATTTCAAAAATTAAATGGAGACCTAGATTACCATCAGGGAAGTAACAGCACAAGGTACTCTGAAGATGTTGCCCATAGATCACCATTAGAAATATGATTTGGTACATATATCCCCAAAAAAACCCATTGAGATGTTTGACTGCTTTTCCAAAGGCCTCCATCCACCTTCAACCATACACTTAGCTGAGATAATTATAAAACTGAAAAAAACTCACATGTACATGAAGTTCACATGTTTATATATTTTGGTTAGTTGTGGTCAATGATGTCAGCAGCCAAATGTATACTTCGCACCCATAGCAAAAGACTCCAGAACAGCTGTCTCCTTGCCACCCCCTTGGTAGCTATTGCAGCTCTTAAGAAATACCTCATTAAATAAGGCATTAGTCTGTTTTTCAGCCCAGCTACTGACATTTTTTTATTACACTTGAGTAATTTCAAAATTAGTATGCCTCTAATCACTGCTGTAGTTAGAAAACTTTTAGAGCATATCTGAATGAGTAAGCAGCACAAAAGGATGTCACTATCCTCTCCCAAATTATGATTTTCAAGCTAATCTCAATTCCCATGTCTTGACTTATGATTCTTGAAGGTTTGTGGTAAAATGCTGCTGTCTTTCTTATAAATAAAGTCAGCATTTATTGCCAAAGTCTGATTTTTCTGTTTAGAGTGTCTCCAGGAAATATGCAATAATACTGCCTTTTGTCTGTTTCCCTTCTGTTAAAAAAATAAGGAAGTTGAAGGAATAAAAATAATGCAAAGAAAAATAATGAAAAATAAAGTCAGCAAGCAGGAAAAGCAAAACTTCTAAGTCAGAAAGGTAAATAAGATAAATTAAGAAAAGAGGAGATATAAAATTACAAGACACAACTCAATCTAAATAATTTAAAGTCAGACAATAGATTTAATTCCTTCTTTCTTCCATATTCTTATACTGATCTCAAAAATGTCAGTCCTAACAGAAAGCATCACTATATTTAAATCATATTTTACTCCTATAATAGAAAAAACATAAATTTTAAGACCACGTACCCTAAGTAATACATGTAGAAATCTACATGTACTTGGCTTTCACAAAATTCCTATTCAGTTTCTGTCAAATAACTATAAGGTGAGGCCAAACAGATATATTAGTCAACCAAAGTTTAGAGCAGCACTTTGTGTTTTTGTACATTTCACTCACCTGGCTCATGGCTCAAGATAATAAAGTAAAAAGGGTTACTGCCCTCTAAGGAAAAGGAGATAACATTCACTAATTATTATAAATTATTTTTCATTATTATGGTGTCTATCTGCCAGACCTTTTCAATTTAATTTCAGTATTATAATGGTATTTTATACATAGGAGTTTGATTATCCAGACATTTTGAATATGTAGAATGCATTTGTGGAATAACGAAAACATTATAAAGAAGTCAACATAAAGGGAATAAAAGGACAGACAAAGCCTATTTCTGATAATCAGATAGTGAGAGATGATTGCTGGCAAACTGGCAAAATAAGGCCCTAGTATAAATGCATGTAGTATTACAAAACCAGAACTCAGAGCCAATGAAATTCAGCTCCTAATACTTGAAGGTAGGTGACACTTTAGATTTTGCTATATTAGGGTGCTTGCCCTTTCTTATTTATTAGATAGTCACTTACACATTTGGAAATTGATAGATCACTACTGGCAGGCTTTAGTGCATGAACACAGACTTGCTTTCCAGTTTACCCAGTGTAGCAGTTAATGGTAAGCCTCAGAGATCGGGAAAAGTATATCCAGTAATAAGAGCAAGTAGGTTCTGTGCCTTTTGTGTTTTCCTTTATTTCTCTAAAGTGGTCAATATAATATGTTATAGGAGTAAATTTCAGCTCTGATCAACAGTAATGGAGGTCAGGCTTTGGCAGTTATATAAATCCAATGAGGTTAACTAGCCTATAAAAAATAAGTGCTGAAGTGTTCATTTTTCTGTGGGTTATACTGCTAGGTGACTTGCTTTTCCTGTTATAACCATTTTATTACAAGTTTCCACAGCAAAGAAAATGCTAAGTGACTTCTGGAGAAGACATGAACAATAAAAGTCACTGTAGGTTTTATATGATAGATAATGTTCGTGTATAACAGAATGACCCAAATTGAGTTCTATTAGGTTTTTTCCTACAGTGAAAAAGTAAAAAATAGATCAGATGGAATGCTTCTATATTTAGTAACCATTTTTAAAATGACAGGTGAAATACATCTTTCTTTCTTGATGGTATATTTGACTTTGAGATTACAACAGCTTTTGAAAATATGGCGGGGATTGTTTGTTCGTTTTTTTCTGAAGTCAAGGAATAAAATAAAAGCCTGGGAATTAATTCATTATTAACTTCCATTTTCCACCTACCAATGACAGGGTGTTAGAATTTGACCTTTTATTATTTTTTCATAAAATATGCAGTATTTCCTCATAACCTTACACTAGACTTACTTTCTGCAGTTATTCAACTCAGTTATGCTGGGAATTTTCCCGGTTTTGTGTGAATGAAAAGTTTGTTTGTGGGCTAAACTTGCAGCAGCAGAACCTTTCCCTTGTGAGAGGCATTTAAATCTTCTTTATAACCCTTATTAAATAGGCATATCTCTTCAACTTCCAAAACACACAACATCTACAAGCGAAAAGTTGCACACTTCAGTTAGCATATCATTAGATGGTTTCTTCTGGAAAAAGGAGGGAAAATGAAACAGTATTTAAATTAATTTTACATTTCCCACTTTCAAAAGGAATAATTTTGACAGTTAACTTAATTTTCATTACATATGGGATCAGGTATACAGTGACTAGAGCATTTTGGAAATACATAATTCCAGATTTGAATATATAGTCCCATCAGTTAGCAGAATTGTTCATATGATAAATATTTAAGAGTTTTAAGGCATGGAAGTCTTTAAAGTGGTAAAATCTGGTACAGTTTTGAAATTATCAGACTATCTAGCAAAGTATTTTGCCCTTTTGAATTGTCTCCTATGTTTTTCATAAACAGCTTAAGTAATCAGACCTTAGAGTTTTGAAGTTAAATAAAAAATTTCAAGAGGAAGTGGTAACACTGGCTATATTCTACACAGTTTACTGAATTTAAAGAAGGCTTTTATGGTTCCAGGGTTTTATGCATCCATCTCTGTCACTGACATTTCACCGGGCAGCTGAGCTATCTCAACGTTTTTTGTCTTTTAACTCTTCAGTCTTTTTAGGCTGTAAAACCTTCTAGAGGAGCATCTAGCATTTATAGAATGTGCAAGTAGATCCTCATGTGGTGGATTCCCATTGAGTAGCTGTGACCTCCGTCTGGTGTCACTGTACAGCAAACAAGAGCTGTAACATCACAGGTCGGAGTTCTTCCCTACAGGTTACAAGTCTCCCAAGAAGTTCCTTGTAGCTTTGCATGAAAACAGTGGAGACTTTGTAAAGGCAGGTAATGGTTTCTTCGCAGAATAGTAGGAATATCACAATGGACAGAGTGTTAAATAGGAATACTAAGCATATATTTATGAAATGGGAGATATCCTCAGATAAAGTCATTATGATAAATAATCACTGTTAATCTGAATCTATTTCTCTGCAGAGAATGCATTGATTTTTAAGCACTGAAATCAATGGCAACTTCTGCTTAAAAACTGATGGTGCAGCCATGTTATCAATGGTTTACATTTATTCACCCTACAGTCTGAGATTTTCACTTGATTGTATTTTGAATTAGGTGTTGAGCTTCTAGAATTGCAGCCCAAACTTGATCTTATGTGGGATAACACTTTGTAAGTTTCATTTCAGGCGAGTTCTACTCAAAGTAACAGCTACATAATCTGACATAATACAGTTCTCCTAATGGAAATTAATTATTCTATGATCACATACCCTATTACCCCCCTGAAGACCAGAATTTCTCAACTGGAATTTTTTAATTGACTGTGGTAGCTCTGGAGTTCTTTATTTAGCAGTAGGTGACTGCTATTTCATATGTAGAATCTTTTCAAGTAGTCTACTTAAATGCTCTGGGAGGGGGTTGCTCACTAACAGAGAAAAAAGATACTTGCCTATGTCCTCCTAAGACAGGAGGATCTGAAGGACTGATACAGTGCTCTACATATTTCAGCCTTCTTAATGCACAAACCAGATCAGTAAGGTTCTGTTTCACCATACTTCAGCACACAGAAGGTGACAGGCAAGATTGCATAAATGCAGAAGAGCATAAAAATGTTATAAAGAAAATCAATGGCCTGAAACACCTGAAACATTCGAAATATTGTTTTGAATTTAAGCTGACTGCCTATCTACTGCTCTTTGCATGTTAGCTTAAACCTCTCCATGAAGCTAATGAAAAGGACATAAAGGTTGACTGTATGAACATAGATCTGTTTCAGGGTAGATGTTCTTCTGCTGAAGTTCTGAGAAAGGTTTTGCAGTGTTTGTTTTTGTTGTCGTTTTGCTGGGGTTGTTGTTGTTGGTGTTATTATTATTTTATTTATTTATTTATTTATTTATTTATTTATTTATTTCTAGCACTGTCTGGTGCAACATATCTTTTTCTGATAAGACAAGTTTTCTACAGTAGAAATGGTGTGGATTGCTAGATATCTTTTTCTGTGATCATATGAAAGATACATAGGTTAAAGTTAACCTGCTCATAACTCCTCAGCCTAGTAAGAAACAAACCTGGGTCACCATAATGAAATAAAAGGGTAGTGTATGGAAAATATAAAATGTGTAATGTAGACTTTAAATTTAGACTTTAAACTCCCTAAAAGCAATGGTACAATATACAAGATAAATACATTTGGCTTATATCAAAATATAAATCAGCTGATAAACTGATTAAATAAGAAAATAAATTTGCTTGGAAATTATTGAAAGAAGGAATAATTTAGTGCATTTTAAATTGTAACTCATTCTTATACTGATAAAATTGAATCTAAAGCTACTCCAAAGAAAGAATTCCTTTCTGTCCTTCTGCACCTTTAATTCTATAGACAAAATCTTGATTATTAGAAGTAGTAATTACACAATAAGGTTTTATTAAGTGGTCAATAAGAACAAGGGAATTTTTAAAATAAATAAAATTGAAGAGCAAGTATATTTTCTCCCTTCTCTAAGAATTGCTTGTCCTAGTTTCGAGCTTACTGTAAGTCTCTCGTACTCACAAAAAACGTCTCTTCATTGCTCTGTTAAGTCTGATTTGTAAAAGGCAGGGTGAAGAGTTCAAACAGGCATCTAAGCACACCCTGAACAAAATAGCTCTGATTCCTGTACTGTACATGAACAAACAAGAGATGCATCCCATCAGACTCTCGACAGATCTGTCATTGTTTACCATTAGCTCTGTCATCTTCGCATGCCTTGTCATTCTGTGCAGCAGGGCAAGGGTTGGCCTGCTGCCCAACTGCTGATGTGCAGAACTGACTATCTCCCAGCCTCGGTGGATGCTGCACACAGCATAATTCCTGATGAAAGTGTGCTCCCTAGTGTTACAGTGCTACAAAGGCCAGGGAGCTCCAGTTAGGAAGGCAGAGAGGGGAAAAAAGATCTCCAAGCATGACTTTAGCAGAGCTTCTTGTTTCTGGAAGGCTTACTCTCTTCAGGGTATCTATGTTGTTAATCATTTAATTTTGAAAATAAAAATAGGTTCAGGAAATTGTCTCTTTCTTTAAAAATATGTAAGAACTATTTCATTGCTTATGACTCAGCAACAACTTTTTAGTCTGGCATAACAAAGACTCTGTGCTTAAAACAAATTCAGTGACACATTAGCGGCTGATCTTTTATATATCTCTGGGGATAGTGGCTTCCAATTTCCAGAGACATTTTGATTATCAGCTTTCTTAAAACAAGGCTCAAAAAACTCAGGTGTTCCGGTGTCTTAGCTGCTCCTATAATCAATTGCACCTGTTGTATATTACAGGATGAAAGTTAAAACATTATGTTTATAACTCAAACTCCTGCAGGATAGTTATCCATATGCAGCCCTTTTGCACTGAGCCTTGGTGATGACAAGTTAAGCTATCCAACTTTCAGCCTTTAAACTCAAGCAAGATTAAAGATCAGGCTTTTAATTTTCCGTCAAGGCTAATGCTGTGTATAGTGGAGAGAGAGACAAATCTCTCAGGTAGTTGTCCATTTTAGCTGCATAAGAGACTCATTTTAGCCTGGAATACATTATCCTATCACCAGATTAAAATAGATGTTAAATTTTCACATGACCAAAGTCAAACAAGGTGAAATCTGCTGTAAGTGCTAAGTCATAAAATTTTTATGTGGTAAAATGTGAATACATGTAAAATTTTATATTTGCTCATTTTTCACAGATGTGCATTGCGGCACAAGGCGCCTCCACACTGGGGAATAAAACGACACAGTAGTCAGTGATGTGAATGCACATAATGACAGAACTGTTTACTGCAGTGAGGTAATCCCAGAAGCACAGCACACAGATCTGAATCCAGGTCAACAAAACCCATAACTAGTCCCACAGCCCTCCAGCACCTCTAACAGAAACTACTTATTCTGGTGACATCACGGTCTTCTGTACAGTGACAGTGTTGCAGAGACAAAATGGTAATCTGATGACACAAGTAGCAGGAGAACTCATTACAAAGAGGAAGTTTAAAGAGTTTTCTAAAAATACTATTTTTGAAGAGCACAACATATTGAACAAATCCTGTATTTAAGTGAGAGTTTAGAAAGAGAAAATGATACCATTGCAAACTTCTTCCATCATATAATTAATATCTGGTAGAGCTTTAGGCATCTGCTTTGCAGGCACAATCACTTCCTTAATCATCCAAAGGAAATTATTTGCCTCTACCAGAATAGTAGCAAGAAGGAAGCCTATATTTTTCAAATGCAGTTAAATGATTAATACTGATATTCCTACTCATGGATAATAAATAGCTTACTATGCAAATCGCCCTGATGAGTATAACGACAATACCAAAAATGTAAGACAATGATATTTTCTGGAATACTTTTCAAATTCTGACTCCAAAGCCCGAACATTAAATAAGTGATTGAAATGCAAACTTTTTGTGTTTCTCGTAGAAAAAGCCCACATTATATTTGCAAACCTAGTCAAGCAAACATTTCAAGAGATCTGTTGACCATTATGTGGGCTAGGGAGCTAAGTATAGCTTAATATCTATCAAAAATTAAACTGTCATAGTGATTATGTATGTGATGGAGTGTATAGTAGCTGATATCTTAGGCTCCTTTCCAATTACATATTTACCTAGTCAGTAAATGTATGGGATATCTAAAATTATGTTCTTTTTTGCTTCTTTTCTGATATTGCAATCAGTTGTTACAAGTAACTGCCATCAACAAAGATTCACATTTTAATTCATACAGGAATTAAGAACTATGAAGAAAATATTCACACAGACTTATCTCTTCACATAATGTTATATGTCAATATTTATTTCAATATTTAGCCACGTAAAAGGAATTAAAGTCTTAAAATTTCATAAATACTTTTACTTAAAAGATTCTGTTCTTTGTTCAAAGAAGGAGTAGGTGTTTAATATGTGGTATTCTATTTCTCTGTTTTGTTCTGAAGAACAAAGTTTAAACTTTTCATGCTATATGTTCAGTTAATAAAGGAGACATTTAGGGGTAGATAATTGTGTAGGTATTGTATTCATACCTCTTAAAGTTTCTTCAAAAATATTTTCAATTAATTTCTGAGAGCAGGGGAGTTTTCTCATGTCTCTTGTGTTTTGGTATTTCAGTCTTTGGTATCTCAGTACTGCCATTATTTAAGAGAAAATAAACAATATTCTTACGGCAAAAAATGTTCTTTATCCCACAGTACTTACCATCCAGAGAGAATATTTTAGAGTTCCTTTGAAGTCATTGAGGTTTTATGGTATCACAAGGAGACCCATCATATAGAAATGTAAGGCCCAGATTCTTCTGAATTTTTCATGTAACTTTGAAATTTCAGAATATATGTATATGTGATATATTAGGTGAGGGTGGAGAAATCACTGAACCTATACTTTCTTCTTTTAACCTTAGCAGAAGTTTAATGTTGCAATGAAATTTAAGGATGGAGGTCACTAAGGAAATTTAGCACTGGAAACTCATCAGACTGATGGCAAGGATGTGTTTCCTTCACACTGACGTGGGGGAAGCAAACATGGGGAAAGCTGAAATGGTCTCCTGACAAGCATTAAAGGCTAAAATCCATGTAATATAGTGATCCTGGTTAGTATCTGGTACTCTTTATGACTTCATTTGGGCTCCAATATTACTTTTAAACGTAAATGTAAACAAAAAGGATCTTTTGCCCCTTTTGTGTTTTGTTTCCACACGGATTTAAACAGTCCAGAATGTAATATCAGAAGGGTTCCCATCTGACATGGTTTCTCCTATTGAGCAAGAGATTAAAAAGGTCTAGATTACTTTCACGTCTTGAACAATCTGCATGGAAGAGGAAGAAAATAAGACATGAAAAGCCATGTGTATGTCTTATTATTTCATCAGTTTCTTTATTTTTCATGCTAGTTAATATATGCTAGACTTTGGTATTAAGCTTTAGCAAAGACAAATTATGCTTTTACGTTCCTTACTGCCCTCATGCAGTAAACAGGAAACTACGTAGCAGGAAGTGCTGCTCTGAGGGACACATTTTCTTATTTGGAATAGGAACACAAGTCAACTCATCCTCCCAGTATCCAAATCAGAAGTTTTTCAATCACCACTGAATTATTCAGTTTATTAAAAACAAATTATTTAATTTTCATTAGAATTACTGCCTTACTCAAAACTTTTTACAATGTTAGGTATTCTGCTTATATATACTGTAATTTACATCATTTTTAATTAACTGATTTTAACCTTTTAATTTGTGATTTATGGAGAGCAAACAGAGTCTGATGTGTGACCAATCTGACCTATTTATTCAAAGGATAATTTAAGTCTTTTAAGATGGCTGCAAGAAACAAACCATAGCTAGTAGCATGAGTTCATAACACCACTAATTATTTAAAGTTTAGTATGATATATGTACCTGCATTTAGTTTGGTTTGTGCCTATACAACACATTCTACAGGGCAAAAGCCAATTTTTAGTGAGTTGCTACAGCTCTGTTGGCATTTTGAGTGACTTACCCTTATCCTTCTATTTTTCTGGCAACTGCGAGGTTCATCTTGTGTGCTATCATTGCCCAAAAATATGAAGTCCTGTTTGATTTTAAAATTTATATCCTATAAAATGCTTATAGTGACCCTTGGATCTTACCTCTTGTTAACAAAATACTGAAATGCTTTCTTCTAGCAATTGACTTCATAACAAAGCTTACAATCACTTTATTTCCTACCCATACATCTCCTAACAAGTTCTCTAGGGTTCAGTCCAAATGAAACTCACATCAGGATTTGGGTTCTGCAGTAGGCCTCTACTTCTCTTTCCACTTAAGACTTGAAATCATACAAACAAGCATGCAAAAATAATATCTCTTATGCCATATA
This sequence comes from Callaeas wilsoni, assembly GCA_013398955.1. Taxonomy (NCBI): domain Eukaryota; kingdom Metazoa; phylum Chordata; class Aves; order Passeriformes; family Callaeidae; genus Callaeas; species Callaeas wilsoni. Next base: position 192,648 of record VWPU01011673.1, read on the forward strand.
TTTTAAATGTAAAAACCCAAAAGAATCACTTAAAATTAAAAAAAAATTTAGAACATTACATGTGGGAGTTAATTTGATTAATGTGGTACATAGTATATATTTGGGGAGGAAAAAATTACCTTAAATTCACTATTTCAGTGGGCAATATATTGTAGAAAGTACATAACAATCAGCTGACACTCACAATGACTAAACTGCTTTAATTGAAGCTATACTTGCTTTTCATGACAAATGGCACAATGATAGTATTACAGATCAATAGAAGTTTTATGTCCATTCAATTTTACTATAATAATGATGTGGACTATTGTTTTTGGTGCAGGTTTCTTATATAATGCTCAAACAATTTATACTAAGGATTAAGGGATAGAATCTAATTTACTCATTATTCCATAGCAAGTTTCACATATCTTTGTATCTTTTCTTTTCCACCAGTTCCCTTCCTTTTCTTCCCTACCCATCAGTTAATAGGTAGGTAACCTTAAGTGCACAGCCATTTTTAATGCAAAAATCAAGTCTTTATACCAAAATGTATATGCAAAATTCATCTCAAAGTCTGAATGGAAAGAATGTGTGAAACTTTCTGGAAAGTGGGAAGTACTATCTGAATTTAAAAATTATTTTTATCTGAAGCCATCATGATCTGTGGCACTGCTGTATCGTGGAGCTAGAGGAACAAAGAGACAATCCTACCTTTTCACTTTTTATCACTTGCACTTTACAGAGATGAGCATGATTTTTAGAATGGTTTCCTATCTATAGGAGTCTTTCCAAAGGTTCCATAAGAAAACTTTTATTCAGCTTTGCTGCCAGGAAAAGTCCTTGTTTCAAGGCATTCCTAGCTGCATTTTAGAAAAGTCTCTAGATACAATACTTTTTTCCGCTGGAAAAGAAACATAAATTAATATTTCTTACTGAATAGAAAGCCAGGAATATTAGTTTTTGAAAAGCCCAAAGTAATATTGATGGGTGTAAGTTTGGGTCTTCCCAGTTCTGTAGATTTCTTCCCCCCCAGTTTTGAAGTAAATGTGAAAATACCTGAAAGAAAGTTGCAGCCAGGTAGGGGTCAACTTCTTTTCCCAGGCAGCTAGGACACGACGAGAGCACCAAGGTAGATTAGAGTTGGAAATAAGAAGGAATTTCTTCAGAGAAACGGTGAGTAAACATTGGAATGGGCTGCCCTGGGAGGTGGTGGAGTCACTGTCCCTGGAAGTGTTAGACTGACTGGACATGGCACTTAGTGCCATGGTCTAGCTGACATGGTGGTTTAGTCATAGGTTGGACTTGATGATCTCAGAGGTATTTTCCAGCCTAATTGTTTGATCCTCTGATTCTGTAATACTCTTCAAAAGGATTTTTCTTGGTCTATGGGCAGCCAACAGTAAAGATTCCATCCTAGTTCACAGCTCAACAACATTCCTTATTCACAGCCTCAGTCTGATTTAACTTTTGCATTACTTTCACTCACAACCAGTAGAGAAAAAAGGTAGTTGGTTTTAAGGAGAACTGGTTATATCACTCTGTTCCTACACATCCAATCTGATGTACGGAGAGTAACAATGGCTCTGAAGCTTGCATCTGTTTCTAAACTTTCAAATTCTCATCTCTTCTCTGAGAGTTTACAAGACTTTCTAGGACAGAAAACTTACACCTAAACTATTCTGCAGAGAGAGGGACATCTGCCTTTCCCATACCTTATTTCCACTTGTTAGCACAAATATGGTCTGTAACCATATACAAATTTCCCAAGCTGTGAATGCATTTACCTCTGTGCACTTCCTGCTGTTAGGTAAGAGCAGAATTTTGAACAAAAAATGGTTTGATTTCCTGCAGTGAATGAGGGTTCACAGCTATTCTCATCTTATTGTAACTCCTCCTTCTTATTCTTTCTAAAGATGTTTTGCTCCACATTACTCTAATGCCTGGCCCTCGCCAGATGAAATGTCATTTAATGAATTAGATTAAATAGTGCTGTCATCACAATCAGCATCAGTAGTACTGTTTGACCTCTGGTTTTATAATGCTTCAATCTCCCTTGGGAATTTAAGGTCGGATAAAATGTTAATATTTTTGACATTTGGGATTATAAGCATGTGTTTAGGAAACAGACAATAAGAAAATACTGAAACGTAGTTAAAAGTTTCATGAAGAAAACATCTCTCTTTTCTCCACTTGTAACCTTTACTAAAACCACAAAATAGACCAAATGAACAAACCAAACAAAACATTCTCCAGCTAGTAACTGTTAAGTAAAAAGTTTTTTTGTGAGGAAATACTTTTTAGGGAAAAATATAGGAGAAGAACAACTGAAAAATAAAGGAGTGGATAAAAGGACTTAGAGGAGCTAAAGAGAGATGAATAAGAAGGAAAAGGAAAAATTAACCTTAACCATCATGAAAATCTTTCTGACCATGAAATTTTAAAAGATTGTGAAAATATACCAGTAAAAAAATGAAGACATTTCATTATTTAGAATAAGTAATGAGACAAAGAGCTAACTATTGCTATAAAAATTCAGGCAGGACTTAACAAGCTATAAATCCACCTTTACATCTTAGTACCTAGAGGTCTTTTTGCAATTATAAGTGCAGATGTCTATTCAGCATAGAATTTTTTTCTGAATATTATATGGTCATTCACATAGTTTTGAAAATCAATAATGTTTAAGATTTACCCTATAAATCACAAAATCATCAAATCAAACCTAAATTAGAGGGACACTGCACTGATAGAACATACTATTTAAATGGAAGATTAAGCTACTATTTATCAAAATCAGGCCTCTGTGGCTGAAGACTGTGTGGCAGAACAGTTTTCAGAGAACAATGTTCTCTGGACACAACAGTTCAGGTGCATCCCTGAACATGAGAGGCCCCAGCAGTGGCCTTTCTCTGCACCCCAAACTTTTTTTTACATGGGGCTACATCTGAAGGCTGAGTTTTAGCTGCCCAGAAAAGGAAGAGCAGTGATGAGGACCAGATAACAGTGTGCTCGACTTAGATGAAAGTAGATGACTGACATGCATCCAACTCTCAAGCCCTTCTGAAGATGGGATAGGGCATATATGAATCCACGGTTCTGGGTACACCAACCATCCCATCTGCCACAGAGAAGAAATCTCAAAATGTCAGGATTCAGAATCTGCAAACTTGGCATTTAAAGTTGTTCTGTACAGAGGAAAAGAATGTGTTTATTGCTCAGAAATTGAATATATATGAACATATATAGGAGCCAATATAGAAATAGAAGAAGTTTTGCCAAAATGATTCAAAACTCTTGAAGCGAAATCCAGCTGCTTTGATATTTTGATGCAAAAACTGAGACTTGGTTTCCACCATTTGAGGTTTTGCAGTAGCAGTTCACTCAGCTCAGGTTTCATTGTAACCTCCTGGTTTTACTTATAACAGACTATTAAACATTTTCTTTTGGTAAGGAACATTTTTTACTTGGTTTCTGCCCAAGTAGGAATGACATTGGAAAGTCTGAGCGAAGTCCAGACATATGTTTGAATTAGATTGAAGAGGTGGGGGAAGGAGGGCACTACAGTTTTCCATTAACAAACTTATTTTAAAATTACAGGCCTTGAATTGGAAAATGCTTTTGTATTTTTGCTGAATAATATTTGCTTGCGTAATGAGGAATTTAAAGGATTAAAAAAAAATTGAACTAAAGCACAAAACAAACAAACCAAGAAAACCTATAAAAACCCCAACACACACAAAAGCTTGACAGAAACCATTCTTATATTACAATACACACACAGAGCCCCACACGCACACCCCAACTGTATATACCAAGGAACAATTCTACAAATCTTCCACTGTGCCAGATAACTCTGAAGCCAATCAATGGGCAGAGACAGGAGTAAATGGCTCCAAACCTGAAGCATTGCTGAGGAAGCAGAAGCATGTCAGCACACCTTTGCCAAAGCACAGTGGTGCCATATGCTACAGGAACTTGTCCCTCTGCTGAGCTGTGCTAAATAATGTTCTACAAGGCAGAGAAACTACAATTCAAAGTTAAACCTTTTATTGAGGAACTTAAGGGAAGCATTTTAGGTGGCAGAGAATGGGAAGAATCTATTCTCAAAGTATTACAGAAAAGCTGGACTGAGTACATTGTCAGCCTAACAGGCATGTCTCTGATTTTCACTTTTTCCCTTACACTGAGTTTTGCCAGTTTATGTGAATTTGCCCTTCAAAGTTAGATGCAATACATCAAAATGCATGGTTTTGGACAAAATGTATCCTGGAGACAATGACTAAAAAAAATGAGAAGGCTTTAAGTGAGTAGACAAAATCACTTGAAAAGCAGTAGCTCTGTAAAGGGTCTTTAGAGAGATACAGATTTCATGTGGCTATTTAAATAATACCACCTAGTGATACAGGATCTCCATTTGCATCTGCAACTGATCTAGATTGGATCATTTATTTAAAGCACTATTCATTCTTGTGGTTCAGGGGAAGAAACTAACTCATCTACTCCTTCAGAGCATAAAAGTCATTATAAAAATGAAGTGCATGCAACATAGTAAAAGGACAATTACAAAATGAATAAGGAAGATAAGGATTAACATTTTGAAATATCATAGAATCTTAAGTCAAGGATAGAAATACGTGCAATAGGGAGTTCCATTAACTATTTAATTGCTTTGTAGGATTAGTTCTTCAGCACACACAAACTCTTGCGTTCACACATGCACACAGTTTCTAGTTAGTGTAAGAGGGCAATTAGATTAGTTCGCCACTTAGCAGGTCATGGCCTGCTAAGATAACTTCAATTGTTTTGTTCAGAGATTAGCGACTTTGTTATTTTTAAGCCTCTTCTCTAGCATCAAAACCTGCAAAGAGTAACAGATGATAGTCTTGTAAAGTAAATTGAACCCTTTTGGCTTTTAGAAAGAAAAAAGTAGTAGTGAATATGAAGAGCATTGAACATGTCTCAATGCATGCCTGCTGACAGAAATGAGTTTTACTTATCTTGGTTTACCCGTCAAAATAAAAATAAAATAAAAAAAAATTAAAAAATCCCAAGGTGGAAAGAGATAAGAAACCATTCTCCACAGAGAAAAAAAAATTTCTCACCAAATTAAAATATAATAAATTTATTTCTTTCCTAAATAATTTTTCTGATCACTACATCTATCCAAGGAAAGAAGTAGGAAAAGCCTCCTTCTATAAATCCATTGTGTCCATATAGAACTGTGACAGCCAAGAATGGAGCCATTTACTGAGTTTTCATTTTGCTAACAGTTTTTCACTACATTGCTGGAAGTCACTCCTCATTTTAACACCATCATTTGCAATTTAAAACTGTGCAATTTATCAAGAAATTGTACTAATAAGATTAAATCTTTTCTGCTGGCTTTGAGTAGAATTCATTACATAAAATGAATTTTATCCAAAACCAGTATCTAGACCACTGTTTGTAAATTGCTAAATTTTCCTGTCTCTATCTGGACAGCCCTTGAGTTTCCCTTAGGCAATAGCAGTCATTTTCTGCAAGTGGCAAGATACCGTCTGTCAACCACATCTGAAAGCCTCAGTAATATATTTGGGGTTTGACTTCTAGCTTCAAGTCAGAGAGTGAAAAAAAAAGAAAGAAAGAAATGTATTGTCTTCAATACAAACAGGAGTGATTTCCTATCCTAACTCTGCAATTCCCTCATGAAATAATTTGGAAATATTTCACATATTCTTTTTTACCCTTATGGTTTCTAAATTGTTGTGCAAAATTTTGGGTTTCTCCCTGAACCTCCAGTAGAAGTAGTTCTACTACTGGTTTTTCTCCCAAAAATCAGCTTAATGTTGGATTGTTTATTTTGGGGATCAAACCAAAGGCAGATTCTTTAGTGGCACATTCTGCCACTACAAAAATAAATTTCTGCCACTGAAATAAAAAGGGAATAATTTCAATTTAGAAGTCCAGCTGTCTTCCCAGGAAATTGGGAAGCATACTTGAGGTGCAGCACGACTTTTCTCAGCAAAGCAAAAGTGGGCATATTGCCAACTTACCTGTTCAGAGACAGCTGGTAATAACCTTGCAAATAGTGTATGTTGAAAATAAAGACAAATAAAAAAAAACAAAAAACACTTAAATTTCATTATTTAGGAAAAATTTTCAATCCAGACAATGTCTTAAGAGTCTTAAGGGAAAGGTTAATGTTTCTAGTGTGTCTTTGAAAATCAACTATCAGCCAAGATAAGGAGTATGTGCTGTCTGGCCTTAAACTTAAAAGTTGGCCAGCCCTGTATTGTATTTTCCACCACTGTTCATGACTTATTGAAAGAACTTGCAAAAGTCATCTGGTCAATCTGTTTCTATTCCCAAAAGACCAAACCAAAGCTAATGCACCTATCTTTATCCAGGACTTCATAAGCCTTAGATGTACTTAACCCCCTGTGTGATACTAGCAGATATCACTATTTTCAGTTATTTTGGACCAGATTCTCCCATCAGTTCTACTCACATGAATTCACATCATTGGTTTGTTTTGTTTTTATATTCAAGTGTGTGTAAATAGGAATTGAATTTGCAATGTATATTTATTTTAAACAGAATTTTGGGGGAAGGGGAAGGGGAAGGGGAAGGGGAAGGGGAAGGGGAAGGGGAAGGGTTTACACGAGGATATATCTCCTTGGAAAATAATATCAAACAAATATTAAACAATTCAAATAAGTAATGGACAGAGGGAATATTTAGAAAGAAAGCCTTAGCTGTGGACAAAGTCATGTCTGCAACAAGCCCAGGAGAACAGTGTTGTGGATATCCCTACTTTTCCAAGCAAACTTTTACATTATTCATCTGAAACAGGCCCATCTCCATAATGTATACAAGGGAATTTCTGTGCATAGCACAGTAATTAAAACTTGTGAAAAGTTAGTTTACCGTTCAAAAAGACTATTTTCATGACGCTATTAGTCAAGAATTTACCATATGGCTGCAAGTTTGACTTTTGTTTTTTTTAATACTTTTAATCAAAAATCCAGGCAACCTGAAGATTTTTTTTAAACTTAACTTTTGTGAGTGCGGGGTTTGGTGGGTTGCGAAATCAGGGATATTCCAAACAATTTCTGCACAGATGGTCAGGTGCAGCACAAGGTGAGAATCAGAAAAGCTCCCACTTAGATACCCTCTCGGAGTTAAGACTAAGCACCTGGTAAGAATGTACAAGATACTAAACAGATTTAGAGAGTTTAGAGAGAGTTTAGAGTTTAGAGAGAAGAGCTACTGGGCTCTCTTAACCTTTTTTTTTTTTAATGGCGATAACATATGGATTCCAGGAGGCTGTCATGTGGGGCGGTGAAAACTGAAGGTAAATTAAAAACAGAAGTGGAATAAACTTTAGAAGAATTAAAACCTGCCAACACAGCCTGATGTCTAAAGTTGATAACGGATTTGTATTTCCTCCAGTCCTCTGAATTCTTTATCACTACATTTCCCTGTAAATTATTAGGGTTGCATTTGGCATGTGGGAACTTCTATATAATGTATCCCGGTGAATTACAAAGGGATCTGCAAGCAGAAAAATATATTGCCTCTTTTTAGAATTTAATATGTTGACTGCCCTCTAAAAATGCAGTCTCTATCAGGGCAAATTTAATGTATAACGTCATCTGTTTGACATATAATTGACTTAATTTAATAATGCATGACAATATTTGATTTGGGATTGTGGTTCATCCAAAGACATTGAAAAGGTGAACACACTTACGCAGCAAGTAAGAGCACTTTTTTTTAAAAAAAAGCTTATTGCTAGTTTCTGTGTTTAAAGAGACCACTGCCCTACAACAAAAGACTCTCTTTTATTTGTTTTTATTTCCCCTCCTGTAACCCATGATTACTAACAGCAAAAGAATTAGAGGACAAAGAGCTAAAACAGCTTTTTCTCTACACCCCACCTCGACTTACATATCATCCTTATTTTGTTGTATTTTGACCACAAATCACCTCATGTTTTCCCCTGAAAAGTCTTCTTGATTGTTTTGGAAAATTACCAGCACTCAGTCAGGAGAAAACAGTCTTAATAAACTAGAGAGAAAAACGTCCACCTGATGAAAACAATGTCAAGAGCAAGAAAGACCAGTTGTTCTACATAAAATTGTTTTAAATTTCTGGACACTGTTTGCCTAAATATATTCTCCTTTAAAAGAATATTGTTTTATATTAACTATTTTGTTCTTTGGACATGGACTTGACTATTCTCTAATGCATTTATGATGTGGCTCAATACAATCTTCCCATATGGAAAAATATGGAATCCTATTCTGCAGGTGAAGGAATGAGAGAATAAAGGTCTTAGCCTAATTCTACTGAAATTTACGAGTCTGGCATTCATTTTGGATGCTTTTAAAATCCAGAGCTTCAATAGAGACAAATGTACATGAAGCTGGACTAATCAAAGATGTAACCAATGAATTGAAAGCTACAAATTCCAAAATCTCTTTTCAACCACAACACCAGTCTGGAAGCAACAAGACTGTTTTATGTCTTGTGGTGGGTTGACCTCGGGTGGATGCCAGATGTCCACCAAAATCGCTCTACCTCTTCCTTTGACGAGTGAAATTTTCCAGACAGGAAGAAAATACTCTTTCCATAATACTTCAGTAGGTCAATACAAATATTATTTCCTACATTTGTCAAGACAGGTGTAGAAAGAAGGAAAATGATAGCAAACATGAAGAGAATATGAGAAAAAATAGGATTTTTTCCATAGTTGTAGAATAAGTTATCACTCATAGATTTACGTTATGGATTGGCAAATGCGTATGTGGCTGCTGTGAATTCTGGCTTGCTTTTGCTGTCAACAAAGAACATTTTCTGATCGATTACAAGTACTTTGGCTTTATTTTTGACTTTTGTCTCATCTAGATGTATCTTCTGGTGTTGGTCAGCAGAATTTCTCCTAAGGCAGGGTGAAAAGAGGCAGACAGAAAAATATGTATGGAGACAGTATGAAGGGAAATCAAAAGAGTAGGGAAGGCAGAGCAAGAGTCCATTTTTCTAAGTCATCCAATATTCATTATTTTAGCATTCTCCCAGGCAGATATATGCTAGTTTAGGTGTTGCAATTATTAAATTTCCCTAACAAGATCAGAATGTCAGGTGAAAGACTGATTGCAACCTGATGGATCACCTTTCTGCTAAGCTCTCTTTTGATGCAGCAGCTCTATTGCCTGCAAATATGAGGCACTTTTAAAGTCTCCTGGTAAGAAGAGATGAAAATCGTGAGTGGCTATAGGTTCCTCAGCATCAGTGCAAATGTGAGCAGATGCCTCAGTATCTTCAGAGTGTGCACGGAAGGAAAAAGAATAATAGTGCATATTCTCTTTTTTCTGTTTGTTGAATAGTCTGTTGTTGAAATATCAGTTTTGGTCCATTGACTTCTGATTGGATTCCCCATTTATTTACAACTCATCATTTAATTTCATGAGATTATCTTGGCATTCTTTTGGTTTTAGACTAATTTGGTGCATTTGGGTTTAGACTAATTTAGTGCATTTTCATCCATTTTATACATTTTCATTGCTACTGGCTATTGTTATACCTCATGAACTATGAAACAATTTCTAACAGTTTTAAAACAATTGCAACAGTTTATTTCCAAAAACTGTAGCAGTGGCTTTGAGGTGACCTTTAAACACAGTCTTTTCTTCCTTTCTTGAGTCATTTTCCATTTATATTGATTTAGCTAAATGAGGAATTAGGACCAGAAAATCCAACTCTTGGAAAGAAAACAGAGTTAGAACTGGAATTCACCTTTGTAAATAACATTTTATGCTGTTCAAGCTGGCACAAGTTCTGCATTGATGAGCTCCAGAGAACCTGTCCTTTAGAACATGTGACTTCAAGAGTTAATATGCCTCTAAGCCTTTTTATTCATTTGGCTTTCTTTTATCTTGTATTCTTTTCTTTCTCATCTTACTTCAAAAGAGTTATTCAAAATACCTTTTCAATTAACTCCCTCAACTTGACAGTATATGGTTTTTCAGCACATGACTAGATGCCCACTCAGCTTTTATGGCTGAGAAGAGAGGGTGAAAATTCTGTTGATCTTTTAGGTCAGCAATGAAGTGGCCTTCACCTACTGCAGGAATATTTCTTCTCTTGGATGCAGTGAGGTTAAAAATGCAACATTATGTGAACATGCTCTACACACGAAGGAATGTCCTTCCTACACTATGAGAAATTTGACGGCTATTACTCTTTGCTGTCCCTAACTGTCCGTAAAAACAGCAAGTGACCAGAGATTGCTTAATTTCAATTCAAATCTTGCTAATACTCCACTGAAATCTTGCTAATGCTCCACTTAAATGCCCTTTAATGGATGTTAACTATTTTAATATTGGAATGTGAGGAAAAAACAGCTGCATGAGAATAATCACCAGATTTCTAATTCTGTGTTTTGGCACTTACAACTATCTTAATGTACCTGCAATTGACAAGAAGGAGAATAAAAATCTCATAGTGGAATTTATGCATCATCCTTTAGAATCATTCATGTCAAAAATTGGATCAAAGCTTTTTACACTGAATTTTGAATAATACAGTCATCGGATGGTCAAATTCTTTTTAACTGATTGTTTAATGTAATTTATTAAAACTCTTACCTTATGGTGCTTTGAGATATAAAATGATACAGATTCTATTTATGGAAACAATAAATAGATGATAAGTGAGATTGCAATATAAATTAAACATTTTAGGAAATAAAAATACAGGTTCATGAAATGAATCAAGTATGTGCTGAGCCTGATCTAGTTAGAGTCTTGAAGCACAAATACAAATATCACCAAAACCTCAATGCAATATCTGGATTCAGATTTATCTACTTAAACTGCAGAAAACTTAAAACTTGTCATTTTATAAGAACATAGAACATTTCAGAAAGGAAGGCCAAACATAACATTAACAGGTAATAAATTATATATCTGCCTGTACCTATGCTATTCTCATATATATATATATATATATATATATACACACACACATATATATATAATGAAATATTTAAACATAATCTTTGAGAGAAGCATGTAGGTTAATTTCTCTAAAGACAGACCTTCCACATGAGAAGTTTTGTCATTCTGAGTGATTTGTCCAAAGTTAGCTGCAAGAAATTGCTTTTACGTATGTGCCTTTGTAATGATGCTTCAACCCCAAATTTACTATAATACTTTATGACTGGTACCCCAGATTAGAACAAAAACCTATTTAGCCCAATGCTTTGTCTCTGATACTGATCAGTGGTAGGTTTAAAGGAAAAGGTTATCTAAAACAGAGAAAATATACTTTCCATCTGTACCTTCCTGATTTCTAGGAGTCACTGTTAAAAGTATATCCTGAACTTGAGGCTGCAATTATAGGAAGTCAACAGGACTTTCTCCCAGGCCCTCTCTGACTTCCCTGCTTTTGGCTTATGTCTCCCACATAACACCATGAAAAAATGGAAGAAGCTTCTTCATTCCATTGGTGATTTTACAGATCTCAGTCATACCTTCTTTATTTAGTCTCTCCTTGGTAGCTGTCCCACTATTCTGACCAACCTCACAGCCCTTTTGGGTCCTGCTCCACCCTTGTACCAACGAAAGAGGGTGCAGCATTTACACTGCGACTGTTCTAGAGGTTTATACAATGGCAGAGTCACGTCTTTCATCTTGTTCTTTATTGTCTTTCTGATCATTTCAACATTCTATTTGTTCTTTAAATTGCTATTCAGCACCAGGCTGACATTTAGAAAACTGTACACAATTTCCTTGTGGAATACTGAAAGCTAATTTAGAGCCAATCACTTTGTGTGTATAATTAGAATGCATTTGCTATTTTTCCCCCTTGAAAATTATTTTGTATTTATCAACAATGAATTTCATTTACCATTTTATTGTCATGAGAGTCATCTGTAGTATTTTGCAGTCAATTTTAGTTTTAACTATGGGAATAATTTTTTATTACTAACAAAGCTTGACATCTCATTATTCATTCCATTTCCCAATAATTTATGAATATGTTTAACAGAAGAAAACCCTGGTAAATAAAATACTAATTTTATTTGCCATTAAAGTTTCCAGTAATGAGTGGCAATAGCCAACTCAGACCAGTTCTTTCTATCTATATTTATAATTATTTTTTTCCACAGTGTGCACTATATTACATTTGTCAGCACCAGATATCTCTTTCTTTTATAGTGCCCAGTCACACAGTACTGTACTGTCCTTTGCCATTCTTCAATCAACTTTCATCTCTGCGGTTGTTAATCATTCAGTATTCATCAGGGAGATGTGTCCTTAGCTATCGACCCTCTCTTCAGGTCAGTTACAAGCTTGCCAAACAGCACAGGCTGCAGCATGGATCACTGTGGCACTGCAGGGTTTGATCTCAGTGCAAAAGCACTGTTTACCCCCATTTCGTTTCCAATGTTTAGCCAGTTATTTATCCACAGGAAGACCTTCCCCCTTTTCTCATGACAGATGATTTTCTGTATTATCCTTCCAGTAAAGGATATTGTTGAAAGCCTTGGGAAACTATATAACATAGATCTCCCTGTTCCACAGTTGCTGCCTCCACGACACTGAAATTTTACCTGCTGCTTTTAATAACCATTCCAACTTTCATGCAGTTTTCTTTCTTAAAAATAATTACTGTGTAAATTTCTGAAGGGACATTTTAATCTTTCAAAAATATTAAAATTTATGTAGTTTTCTATTGCAAACAGGCTTTTCTCAATGTGGCTGAATGTGCAGCTCAGGCCTAAATTAAGAGATGTTTCTTTTCTTGTGAACTTTTTAATTAGGAGTGCCAATAAGCAGGTATGTATGTTATCTAATTGCTTATTTCCTACATTGTTCCTTACCAGGATACTATCCAGTTTACATGGAGGTAACTGAATTCTCTCTTTATAGCTGTACTTTTGCTTTGAGCTTAGATTTTACATTAACGTTACACCTCCTACCTTCTTGATTGAGTAGTTGATAGTGTAGTACCATTAATACTCTACCTAGTCAAACCTTCACTTCAGTTATGGGAATACTCTGGTATTTGAACGTGCAGTTAAAGTATTTACCTTATTTCACCTCTTTAATGTGCAATGTCATGGCTCCATATAACACCTTTTCTCTCATTTCAGTACTATTTGTGTCCTGCTATTTCAGTATTTTGCTGACTCTGACCCTATTTCTGAGATGCCTGCTATGTCATATTTCTCATAATCGTAAATGTTTCTACTTCATTATTTTGTATTCAACTTTGCATAGAGGTAGGCAAACAGTTCACTTCCATGTCTGTACTTCCCTGGTAATTCTTGCTGAAATGGAACTCTAAGTTATATTTTCTGTCCTTTGAGGAGATGGAGTTGCTCTGGTGGGCACCTGGTATCCAGCCAGGGTTAACCCACCACAAAACCAAGTCCATACTTGATACAATGAAAAAAGTACATATGAAGGACAAATACTTTTAAAAACCAAACATATTTTGTTCTGTCTTGATGGGAAATTTCCTTCTATTTCCCCTTTCCCCTTCCTACTACATTACACAAAGACAGGAAAGGATTCTCACTTCTCAAAAATAAATTTAGAAGATTCATAAAAACTCAAATTCAAAAATAATATTATTTTTGATTATTTATTGGAAAAGAATAAAAGTATATTTAATTTAAATTTATTCTAATGAATTGCTGCCATTATTTTTTCTTTTTCTGTTGTTTTCCTACCTTCCTATCAATATAAAAGGACCTCCCAGTCTACAGCTGAAATCAACATGTAGGTGAGACCTCTGACATTGCCGTCAACCATTTGTCATCGGCTCTGAGGTTGTTGGCCATCACAAGTTGCCTTAGCCTAGGGCACATTCTTACTTAGCAGGGCTGTTTCTGGTTGTACAGGCACTGTGGTAGGATTTCATCAGACTCAGCTGCAATTGATTGATGCATTCATTTAAAATTTCTAAGGCTTTCTTTTTTATTTTTAAAGGCCTTTTTCTCCATATAATTATGTGTGGCAAATACCATTTTTCTCTGAAGAGCTATATAAGGGGAGGAAGTCAAAAATACTATCTTTGCCTAGTAAATGTTTAGAGATTTATTTGTGATTTTGTTTATATCTGAATTCCACAGATAATACCTGTTAACTCACATGAAATCTTCTACACCTTTCTTCCTCAGAACTTTGTCTTTCAAATTGTGCTGCAGTGTGCAGCCTTGGAATGTATGGAAAACATGAGATACTTTTGTTCTTGTGAACCTGATTAAAGGCATAGCCAGGTGCTAACGCAAGTCTTACAATTACAGTCTGTTAAGTGCAATTGCCAAAGATGTTACCAATTTCATATTAATATAAAAGGCAAAGGCTTAAGAAACTGGTGCTATCACTTAAAAACAAAAAATGTCCAGTGAGGAACAGAACGTTTTAAAATAGAATATGTAACAACATTAAAGTATGGATATATGGACACACTACCTGAAAAATATTAGTAGTAATTCCAGTAGTAAACAAAAAGTTGATGTATTTTTCATTAACCCAATACTTAGATCTGGAGATCTAGGATCAGTTTCTTCCTCTGTCTCACATGATAAGTAATTCATCTCATCTTCTAAGAGAGGAATCCAGTAGGCCTGTGACAGAATGTTTTGTGATCAGGTTCTTTCAGTCTCAAATGTAAGTATTATATCATTGTGCATTAAGAAACATAAATAATGACATGGTCTGCTGCTTTGGACCTACAGTTGCCTTCTTACTCTGAAGCCAGCAATATCTAAACTTAGCTCTTGCCCACCCTACGTGAGAGCTTTAACCACAGGAATATCAGAAATTTGGTATCAGCTCCTTAGCATCTCTCACAAACAGAGCTTCTCTTCATGTAATTTTTTTAAATACTTATTAGATCAATGAGACAGTATACATCTTACTGTTTATGACAGTCACTTTCACGGTGATTCCAATACCTGCTCTGATATTAAAATAATTTTCGCAGAAAGAATTCTAAGCAAAATTTCTACTCAGGAAAAAACCCACTACTCAGAAAATTTCTACTCCGAAAAACTCTTTTGCTTTTTTCGTGCTAATGGATAGTTTTTCGTTCATCCTGGTGCAGAATGACTGTTCCAGGTAGCAAGGTTTTCAGATATGGGATCATGTTCTCTATATCACTGGCAAGTTTTCATCACTGGGCTGCTAAATAGAGATTCACTAAAGTCAGCTGCATAAGTCTTAACTTTATTTCCTCAGCTGTACTTCTAAGGGCCTGAAACGAAAATGGTTCTACAAAGTGATGCAGCGAATTGAAATAAATTCTTTTTTCATTTCAGGTGAATCCTCTTGATGAAAATGGCCCAAAGCAGAAAAAGTTCAGATTTCCTCAACGGTGAATGTTCAATGATAAATTATTCATCCAGTTTCAGTGAGGAAAAACTAAGTATGCGTAATTGCTTTGCTCTGCTGGCCTCCTTTCCCATGGGCCCTGCAACACAGGCCTATGTAAGCACTTCATCAGGGATTCCCTGGGCTTGCCTGGACTGGACTGAGTTGGGCTGTCTTATAATAATTTTTCAAGTCCTCATAGAGCAGAATCTCTACAGCCCTGGGCTGCATCTGTTTGATGGTCCTGGTGGAAGAATGACCTGAATTTTCTTTGCTCTGCCTCTAAGCATCTCATTTCTGACTTGGCTTTCATATTTATTAAATGGCATCAGCAGTCTTGGGGGAAAAGGACAATATGTCATGGAGGCAACTGTCTATCTCATCCAGAGAAGACATAATAAAATTCATTATTCTTTTTAGGCATCAATCTCCAGAGTATACAATTGCCCATAGTCAGTAATTTATGGAGTGACTCCCTTTCGTTAGCATGTATTGCTGGTACATACATCAGCAGATCAGTCATTAAAAATCAGAAGTGAATTACCTAATCAATATTAGCTGAAAGAGAGATGTGTATTTGAAATTTCAACTCAAGCTTTGACTTTTAAAAAAAAAAATTGAATAATTCCTAATTTAAGATCTGCAAAAGTCCTTCTTGCAAGTAGAGTTGATAAACACATAAACCTGAAAATTTAAACACACCGAGACAAAAATATTTCCTAAGATAGCCATGAGAAAGAGAAAACTAGGACATTTTCTTTACGGAGGTAACTTTCTTCTCTATAGCTGTCTATTTATAAAAATAATTATATTCTCAGCATAATCAGATGGTTTCAGAATTAACACTGAGTTTTGTGGACTATGAAGATACATTGCCAAAAAGGTCTGGACAGAGGAACTTTCAGTGCTGGCAAAAAAGTACATGTGAGATTTATGGATTACAAAGAGAGCATGTAAATGCATAATCATACTTACTGTTTCTCTATTATACCCAGCAAAGCCACTAAGAATGTAATCTCATTAGGTTTAAATTGACTACATATTGCTTTGGCAATATTTGTAAAACTCTATGGTTTAGTAATTAAGGGAATGTAAGAAGTGGGTTAATAAACTCTCTAGTTTCAATTGAATATAATTTTAATTATAAGACAATAGTCATACTTTTAGGAAAATAAATATTTGAATACACTCACAAGGTAATACAGTACAGAGTATTTGACATTGATTTCACGTCTAATACAACTACACTCATGTGATTCTGTAATTCACTTGTCCTGCTTAGTGAAATAGTTACTATATAACCCTTGTAGGAGCTAGGAAGAAATTGATGATGAACACCATAGTAAGGGCTTAAGGGAATAACAGAAAGTAAATGGAGATTAAACAAAATCAAAGGAAATGCTTTATATCTTTTCTTAGCATTTAGAAGTAATGATGGAACCGTGGAAAAATTCCTTAACAGATGGTAAGTCATCTTAATCAAGTAAATTAACGGATCACGCATTAAAAAAAATAAAGCGGTTGGTTATTTGACACACACTGTAATTATATTGGACATATTGCTTTCAATAAACGTTAAAGGACAAATTAACATTACAGTTGTGCCAACTATGCTTCTAAATCTGCTTTTCGAGCTTATAATTAAAATCCTAAATTATTACTGCAGCAAATTAGCACTTTTAATAGGATTCAAACACGAGAATCATAAGTATTTGCTTTTATTTCCCCCTCCCAAAAAAAGACTTTTAAAAAATACAAATCTAAACAATACAGCACTTCCGCAAATACTAAAAGGCTAGATGGCATAAAATTGTACCTTTAAATATGCATATTCAAAAACTACAGCTTTTTAAATGTAGTATGATACTGACATCTATTACAGTATTATATCATTTTCTATTACAATTATAAAATTGTACACAGTAAAGACCAAATTTATTTTCTAGTCTTTGCATTTCAAAAGATTTCCTACTGTAACACTTAAGCTGATCCTATGTATTTATTTTTATGAGGATCAGGTCTGAAAACTGAGCACAAAGAGTTGAATTCTGTTGAATTCCAAGATAAGTGAACCAGATTAAGTTTGTTTATTATTTCCAAATGACTATGTATTTCTCCTTCAACCTGGGCACCTTCACATCCTCTCCCATAATTATTTCTGTCTTATTCTGATCTTAACCTATGTGTCTGAAATTTGAATCTGTTTTGGGGTTGTTTTTTATTTCTCTAGAAAATGAAGAGCTTAAGGAAATAGAAATTATAGCAATATTTTAAAAACAGAACTGAGTGTTTTAAACACTCAATTTGTACTGAAAGAATCAAAGACTTTTCAGAAGACACATTTTCCAACACTGAGATGTCTGACAGTTTTCTCCTCCATCCTAGCAATTTTAGCTGCTTAAACTAGAATTTAAGGACATTATAACCCTGTTAATTGAACTAAAACAAGCTTTAGTTTACTTAAAACTCCATGTGCTTAGTTCCAGAATTAACTTCCTCTTCTTTCCCTGTTTTTCCTTAAAAAAGTTAATTTGAAAGTATATGAGATATGAATACTTAGATGTCTATTTGTATTTTTTTGATCTACCCCATTAATTCAAGGTTCCAGTTTATTTCCTGTGAAGCAGTCAAACATGAAATCACACTATAATGAGTTTCATTTTCCAGTAACTATCCTGTTAATATCCTTACAGCATGTCCTAAAATAAGCTGATATTTTGTATGGAAGCTTTGGTGGCTTGACATAAATCTCATGTAAAAGATTAGACTGCTTACATGAGACACTTCTGCTTACTGAAATGGGTGTGGTGATACATCACAGAAGTTTTCAGAAGCTCAAAGGCAACAAGTGCAGATCTCGCTTAAAATAATAAATAATATTATTATTATTTTTAATCCAGTGACCAGGATTAATTTCTGTCCCTCACCATCCCTATACGCTAAATTTAAAAGAAAAAAAACAAACATATAATTTAAGTCATATGAAACAGGCAATGTCAAAGGAGGGTCACTTTTGATTTCTGTCCTTACAGGAATATTCTGATGCTGTGCTTTAACCATAGTGAAGTTTTGTAATATTCAAATGCTTTTGAGTAATGCTTGATTTCAAAAGCCTTCTAAAATAATTTTTTAATGGTTTGAACAATCTCTTTCAGGTTTCTGTGTATGAGCGAAATTTAGACATATGCACTCAATCTGAGAAATTAATCTATATCAATTTATAGATATACATGAATCATTGTGGAATTAGGAATTACCTTATTATCTTCTTTCTCAATAAAAATGTGGTCTAATAAGAATAATCCAAAATACACCATTTTACCAATGTAATCAAAGCTATCAACCATTTTTCATATGAGGACCACTATCCTTACAATAAGCTGGGATAAATTTTTAGTCTCTCCCCAGCATTTTTAGAAATACTTTTGTCATCTTCACTCAAATCATCTGTTTAACTTCAGCCTTAAAGGAGATACTTCCATTTCCATAGTTCAAAATGTTGTAGTACCATATGTGAAGTCTTATACTTCTGCTATACTTAAATACTCATTATCTTCTTGCAGTAATTATATCCAAATATAAAGCAAGTACTACACAGCTTTAATGATGTATAACCCATCTCATTTTAGCATACCATTGTAGGGATGTTTTATGGCACTCTTAATGATATGTTGTAACAGATTACCATACTTAATTTACAATAATAAATTCATTTAATGAATATTAATGTGACCTCTTTAAATACTCCACAGTAGACCTTTGTTTTTAATATACTCATTCAACAATTTAAGTCTCAGAAACTATGACACCACTTTTTTATCCTCCAAAGATTGTAATGCTCTACATTGGGTTATGCAGGGCTAGTGATGTCTATGTAATTTCTTGTGAAAGTATCTCACAGAAACCAAGGATTATAAATAAACTGCTTAAATCTCTTACAATTAAGATCAAAAAAACATTCCTGGAGAGAAAACCTAGCCCCACTAAACTGAATTGTTTTCAACAAACATGAGAAAGAAGCAGGTCTTACTTAAACAGATATTCATTCTGGTTCAATAACGCAGTGTATCATTGGTCCCTTCCTTCTATGTGTTTCTATCATTACAGTAAAATAATTAATAAACATATATAACTAAGGACTAATACAAAATATAGCATTAGTAATTAATATTTTATAGTCACATATACATGTCAATCATGTAAATTATGCAAGATATAAATATACGTGCAATGTAGCTATATTTAGCATGTCTTTGGTTTTCATATTTTTGAATAAGAGAGACACTGTAGGTGTGCAATTTTTCATTTCTTCCTATTTTTATATTGTCATGGCAGGAGAATGATGAGGCTTGCTACTGTTTTTAAGTCACAAAGAATAAATTAAAAGTTTCCTGTAATATTTGGGGAAGCTTTCAATTCTGCCTTAATAAGTCTATTCTCTAAAGCTGTTTAGTAGGAAGACAAGGTTTCTGTTACATTTACTATACCCTGAACTCTCTTTGCGGCCCCACCAGACCAGAAAAGACAGCAGATCTAAGAGAACAGAAAAGTCACAGGCTCAGAATCAAGATTTTTCTTCACCAGCTTCTCTAATTTGATGCTCTGGCTGCTACCAAGCCCTGAATTTTCATGAAATTTTAAGTTTTAATTGAGTTTGGCCAGCTTATTATATTTGTGTATTTTACCATTCTGTCACACTGAACTGGGGATGGGTTCAGTTTTCATGTGAGAACTGACAGGTAGGTAAGTAGAAAAAGTTGGTCTTTGCTTAAACGTATGTTCTTAGGAAAACAAATTAAAATGCTTTTTGATGCCAAGTAAGGGAACACCATGTTCATGTTTCCCAGACAACAAAACTACAGCTTAAACTCATAATACTTTTCATGAACAAATAACTTTCTTAACTACGATTGTACCATTTCCTCTCAAATATTTGATCATCTTATTAACACAGAAACAAACAAAACAAGCATCAATGTCCTCATGTTATGAGGTGTGACCTTAGTGAAGGTTAATTCTTTCTCCTAAATCTTATTCTAGACTTCTTTGGCCTTGTCTTTAACTTGGAAAGAAATGGCTTTATTCTGTAGACATACCTTCATGGAAATAAGCTGTGCTGTGTTTTTTCTTCTGAGTTTGCAAAATGATGAAATACTGAGCGGATAATGTAAAAGTGTGTATTTCATCTGTATCCATTGTTTTGGTTTTGGACTGTGCGTTCTCCTCACCCATTTTCCCCATAATTAATATCTGACATCTGGAATCTGAAAATAAGACCTCTGTATATACAGACTTGGCCTGGACTAATCTATAGGCAAGTGATACACCCATCCCAGGATGTGGCTTCCCACATCATCAAGATTAAGGACCTCTTTTAAACATGTCAGGGACAAGTTACAAGATATTTTTCCACGAAATGAAGCTAAGTGACATTTAAGAAGTGGACTTCTGTCTTGTAATATGGAGTTGGGGAAGGTTCAAGGCAAATAATTGGTATTATCATATGTGGAAACACCTTTAGGCCTTCAGATGAGGTGCAGCCATAAAGCTGTCTAAGATTCCTTCCCAAAACCAAATCTTAAGTACTGCATGGAATACTCAAATGTACACCCAAAGTTAAGCAGAAGCCAATTTGTTAAGGCTCGCTCTGCTCTAATAAATGAAAGAGACAATTAATTGTTGCTTATTCATATTTATATTGCTTATTTATATTTTCTACATATTATTTCTTTATTCACTCATAAATCAAACAATTAATATGTCTTGTTTTGTTTTAGAACTCCAGCAACAAATAATTTTGAAAAAGGAAAGTGCTTATTTTCACATTTATCATTTGAAGTTATCTGTAGGAAAGAGAAGTGTCTATTTTAAGCCTTTATTTTGTTTTTCTTTTCTGTCTCTTCCATTCCCGGTCACTATGTTCAGAATAAACAATGTATTTTAAAAGTTACAACCAGCAAGCAAGAAGTAAAATTACCTGGAACATGATTTATACACCATGGTTCAGACTCCTCAATATCATCTGATGAATTATACATATTTATGATAGTGATGTAAGGAAATAGATGCCAAAAGATTTTTTGCGGATAAAAGGCCTTTGAATAGAATTGTGACTAATAACTAAGAAATCAGATGAGTTTAGAAAATTTTGGGGTTTTTTTATTCTCAATAAAATACTTTTTTTTGGTGGTTTTGTTTTTATTGTGGTTTTTTTTATACTTTTTTCTTTCTTCAGAGTTCCATTAGGAGATTTTGAGAAATAAGGTTTTCTGTTGCCTTTCTAAACAACAAAAAAGATGATAAGAGCCTTCATTATCACTATATTTTGTACACAATACAAATATATGTATTTATCAGATTTGTTTACAACTCGACATTGTTGAAGTCTTCTAGAAATTAAAGAACCAGTCCTGCATTTGTGGTCCATACAGAGCACAATATGATAACACAGCAAAGTACTTCACACTGTTATACTCTATCCAAGCATAATCAGTATAATCATCATTATAAACCATTAATAACCATTAACTACCTTAACTTATTGAAGTTGCATGAAATCTCAACATATAACATGATCTGGTATTCTTTCTTTGAGTTTATGTTCCTTAAATAGCTTGCTTTCACAGAATGAAAGTGAATTAGGGATGTTAATGCACCTGAGCAAAGAAAGCAAATAAGTGCTTCCAGCCTGGGCTTCTGAAATCATTTACAATACTTCATATTCTGATTTTTATTTTTAAATAATTTGTACACTTTTTTTCCTGAAGAAGACAAAAACATTTTGTATTACATTTAGGCAAGAATATGAAAAGAATAAGTTTGTTTTCAACTGTTTTCACTAAGCTTTCAAAGAAAATTTAAACTTGACTTTTTATTATACACATTAAAGGATTTCATTCTTGAAATGTCTGCGAGACATGAAAACTCTTCAGGTGTCATTCCATCATCAAGACTTATTAATTTTCTTCTATTTCTTGCGGATGTGTTAATTTGTGGTATAAAATACAAAGAAAGATGCAGAGAAATCAAATTTCCTGATAAATGTACTTCGATAGATTTAGAAATAAGCTGAATTTCCTTAAGCTTGGAAAGAATTGTCCTGCCAGATTTGAATATAACAGGACTATGTAATGCTTCAGTGCCCCTGAGATTAAGAAAGTTTCTCTTTTCTGAAAACCTAACCTTAAAAGAAATGTGGTCAATAATTTTCTATACAAAAATCATTAAAGGACCAAAGACATCCTGTGTTGACAAGCATTAGCAACAAATATCAAACCTAAAACAGGAAAGTGATTTCAGAAATGCAGCTCTCCAAGACAATATTTAGTTCAATTTTATTGAACAGGCTTTCTATCAATCTAGCATGATTTTACTTCCTGAATATATCAGCAGACTGACAAAGGTAGATATGTGACAAAGCTAGAATAAATTTTCTCTAGAAAAAGGCCTGTGAAGAAAATTTCTGTAACATTTCATGTGCTGATTTTCTTGTTTTTATTTTAGGGTCTTTCAATTACAGAAAGGGGAGCTGCAAGGCTTTAAATTCCCTAATTGACATATTTTTGATAGATGAACAATAATAAGGTATAATCTAATATTATTTATGATGACTTCATATGCTGGTTTTGGCTGAGATAGAGTTAATTTTCTTCACAGTAGCTGTAGTGGGGCTGTGTTTTGGATTTGTGATGGAAACAGTGTTGATGTTTTAGCTGAGCAGCATGTGAACACAGTCAAGGCCTTTTCTGCTTTTCCCACTGCCGTCTTACTGAGCAGCCTGGGGGTGCATGAGCAGTCGGGAGAGGGGACAGCCAGGACATCTGATCCCAACTGACCAGATGCCATCCCTTACCATCACTATGCTCATCACATAAAATTGGGGGAAGAAGAGGGAAGGGGATGACTTTAAGAGTGATAGCATTTGTCTTCTCAAGTCACTGTGATGGAGACCAGCTTGCCGGAGACGGCCGAACACCTGCCTGCCCATAGGAAGTGGTGAATAAATTCCTTGCTTTGCTTTGCTTTTCTTGTGTGTGTAACTTTTACTTTACCTATTAAACTGTCTTTATATCAACCCACGAGCTTTCTCACTTTTACTCTACCTCTATTACAGGAGGAGTGAGCAAGCAGCTGTGTGGGGCTTAGTTTGCTGACTGGGGTTAAATTATGACTCTTAGCAAAATGATTCTTCACTCAGATCCACTGTGGTTCAGATAGGATGAAATAAAAAACATACACATAACGCAATGGTATGAACCCAATCTTCCATCTATCTAAGTAATTGCCAAACTCTTGAAGTCTCTCGTTTAAAATCTGTCATGTCTTAACATTTAAAATACCATGTCTATTTGACCCACTACCTACTTTCCAGGCTTGGGGTAGCCAAGTCTCTTTATAATCTTATTCATGTAAAATATAATATTTATTTCTAATTTCAAATATAGTGCCAGAATGGCTGCAACTCTTTTCCCCTATGGTACACTTGAAAATTCATGACCTTTTACATAAAATCAAATAAGCTATTTCTACAGCATGGGACAGATAGAAGGCTTTTCAAAAAAGGCCCCCAAATGAATAAACTTTGAGCTGTGTGTTTTTCAGTTGCCTGCAAATATTTTAATAAGCAAAGACAAAGTTCAAGTCTTTGCCCACGAAGTGTTAGCGGCGCCCTATAGAAAATTGGAGTTATGAGGTTATTCATAGTTCGACATGGGGTTCCCCTCTTCTTATTTTAGAAAAAACAACCTCTGAGGAGGCATTTTTCGTTTAGGAAAAACTGATGTCTGTTACATATATGAATACTGTAATGAATACTGCAGTTAAGATTTTAGATAATGTGAAGGGTATAGGATATTCAGATAAATTGATGCAGAGTTGTGTTTTTGTCAGATATACTTTGCAAGAAAAAGCATACTTTCCTTCACGCTAGACTGCTTTATACTTTGTTAAACATCACTTCTAGCTGTGTCTGCTCCAGCAATGGAACTGTCTCCAGCGAGTCACAGATAATATAATGCCAGTCTAGACACAGATCATATTTTTTAAACTGTAAATCTAGGTAAAGGAGTCATAAATTAAGTAAGGTAAATGAATAAGTTAAATATTTGAAATAGCATGAAGTTTGGCTTTGTTCTTAAAAAAAAAAAAGTCCCTAAAAGGAGAAACAAATGGAAGGAGCAAGTGATTACATGAAATACTAAAAGATGTCATCCTGGAACTGACAAAGAAGAACTATCTGAATTTTCAACCCCAAACAACTTGTGTATTTAACAGTGAAATTCAGGACCATCTAAGTCATGCTGAGTAGTGAGAAATTAATCGGTTTTAAGTCTGTTCTGTGGAGGGTGGCCTGTACTTCTGAATTTCAGCTCTGCGCAGGCTCCAGGCTGACCTCAATAACACAGCTAGCAAGTAAAATATTTTAATTAAAAATAATAAATGGAACTACTCATAAATGGCCTGAAATAACAGCCAGTATCACTAAGCTGTGACTCATACACTGCAATTATCTTATATTGAAATGCATAATTTAAGACATAGCTATTGGTCTTACTAAGTAATACCTAAAAATCAACAAATAAAATGTCTATATTACATTTATCTGATTATAACTGGCCAATATTTCTCCTTTTGCACTTTGAAATTACAATATTATTTACTCTGATTACTCCAAGTTTTTAATCTTCCTCTAGCACACATAAAACCCTCACTAACTCAGCACAGCTGCTTTCTAATTGTGTTCTCAGTGCTGTTTTCTCCCACAGCTCTTCTTTTCACACTGTCCTGCTTAATACGTTTAGACTTTCTCATTCTGAAGTTTTTAAAACCATAAAGTTAATGGACTCAAGGACAGCAGGACCAGGGCAGTGACCATCCCCTTGTACTTGGCACTGGTGAGGCCTCACCTCGAATGCTGTGTTCAGTTTGCTGCCTTCACTGCAAGAAAGACACTGAAGCGCTGGAATGACTCCAGAGAAGGGCAAGGGAGCTGGGGAACTGTCTGGAGCACAAGTCCTTCGAGGAACTGGGGTTGTTTAGTCTGGAGAAAGGGAGGCTCAGGCAGTACCTTATCACTCTCTACAACTACCTGAAAGGAGGCTGTAGCCGGTGGGGGTCAGTCTCCTCTGCAAGGCAACCAGCAACAGGACAAGAGGAAATGGCCTCAAGCTCAGGCTGGACATCAGGAAGAATTTCTTCGCTGAAAGGGTTGTTACGCATTGGAACAGGCTGCCCAGGGAGGTTGTGGAGTCATCACCCCTGGAAGTGTTCAAGAAATGACTGGACATGGCATTTAGTGCTATGGATCAGTTGGAATGGCAGTGTTCAGTCAAAGGTTGGACACAATGATCTTAGACATCTTTTCCAACCCTAACGATTCTATATTTCTTAGATGTTTCTGAAAACAACTATTCTAAAGGACAGAAAGAACTATTTTAAGAACTCTCTCAGTTCTTCCCGTGTTCATCCAGCATCAGCAACTGTCAAGTATTGAAAGGCTCTCCAGTGAAATCTCAAAATACTCTCTTTATAATATTCACATCTATAGGCATTCTGGAGAAGGCTGAAGCACAATTATTTCTATTCCCTATGTAATTTAACAGAAATTAAGCAGTCTCTTTTACTGCAATATATTTGAAAATTATGTTAAAATTGCTACTAAAATGAATAAAAATAAGAAAAAACTTCTAGAAATTGTACAGGGTTTTTTACGGGGTAATACTTTCTATTAACTTGTTTTGTTTTATTTTCCAGTAATTCTGGGGGTTTTGTTTGTTTAGTCGGTGTTTTTGGGGGGGGAGGTTTGAGAGGGGTTTTTTTGGTTTTTTTGTTTTTTTTTTTTTATGCAGTGGGAAAGTTTTGTGATGGTTTTTCTTTTTGTTTTTTTCCTGTCAGTATGCTGTCCAAGATAAAAGGGAAAAAAATCTGCTGGGAAGACTTATGATACATGAAGCCATTTTGTAGTTTTCTTCTCCATTGTTCATATGCATATTTTTTGCTTTCTACCCTTTCAGGTATTTGAGCAGTTCAGATAAGGTTTAGGCATGATCAATGAAATCATAAAAAGACAAGCAGCCAATATTAGTGATTAGTAATTCAAAAGATCAATGTTAAACAAAACTGTACCCAAACTACTTTGAGGACTTTGAGTCTTCAACAGAAATAAAGCAAATGTATCCTGAAGAATCTGCCTGTTTTTTCCACGCCTAATGATTACATATACATCACCCAAGTGATAAAACCCAAGAATTTTGCATGTTGGGTTGACAGAAAAATGCAGGCAATTAATCTCATGACAAACAGTAGCCAAGAGAAATGGGCCTTGGACTTTATTACCCTCCATATTCTGCAACTGTATCTACTTCTACAGTACTAGGCTACCCCTGGTGAGGAGTTTGGCTTTGAAAATTTGAAATGGGAAAGGAAAAAGCCATCTGCATGTGTCTTAAGGGTTGTGTTGCATAAAAACGCAAGGACTAATAACATGCTGTAACTTAATTTAAAAATCCATGAGACTAATGAATTACAGAAGTTGATTCTACTTTTGTGAAGTCCTCTGCGAGAGTCAGAACTTAAATTGTCTTTCTACCTCTTTCTATCTTTTGACCGAATGGGAAGGTTATTGTGGTTAGGAAGAGCATTCTACATCCGATTTGGAAAGCAGGTGTCACCCAAAATTTCTTAAACACACTAATGACAAATTTAAAAGTGCCTGAACCTAGACATGAAGGTCAATGATTTTGAAATAATGTTTTTAAAACAATAGTCAAATGTAGGATATGATAAACAATACCATAAAACAGCTAAAAGGCCATATGAAAAGTTTGCTAAGGATGAGCAATGTAGTTCCAAAGTGAGAAATGGATATTCTAATTTCCAGGGTTTTGTTCTCAAACCAGTGCTTTGAAAAAACAAGTAATAATGTATCTGAGAGCTCAGATTCAAAATCAGGAACGGAATGTTTTAATGTCTTTGAGGGGTTGCAGTATCAAAATTTAAAACCGTGATATTACATTGAAACTTAGTTATTTAGCTCTACTTAGCTGGGGAGAGCTACAACTGAGTGAGAACACATATAGTTTATCTGCCAGAATCCTAGCACCTGAAGATCAGAATAGAGTCTATTCTCTTAAGCATCTTCTACACCAATTACCTAATGGTGATACAAAGTTCTCCGGAGATACTAAGAATTAGGCTAGGGAAGGAACAAAGCACTTTCTTCTAGCATATATTGCTCTTCCATAAATCACAGCCTGAAACCACTTAGCTCAAAAATCAGCATAAAACAGCTCTCAGGAGACCAGCCTGATAAAATATTTGATGTAAGCCCCTCCCCCTCATTAAGGTCTCTAGCCTCTCTATTGTACATTCATGCATGCCTGACTTTAATATCCCATAATTCAGAAAATATACACAGGAGACAGAGTATTGATATGATAGGGAGCTCCACATCTCTATGCACCCTGACCTGCTGAACTAAAGCTGACAGTCAGTCAGCTGCAAACATTCAGCTGCACTTCCCTGTAAAATACAGAAGCAATGAATATTAGGTCCATCAACAGACCATACTAAGTCAGCTGTCACTTGGCCCGTTTCTCACTGCAGACTCTAGACATTATTCACCCTGGAGGCTTTCAGGGTCTGTCTGATGTTTTTCTTTGTATCCCAGTACAGTGGAGTTTTCAGAAAGGATTATTTTAACTTGATAATCTGAATAGTGATCTAATAGGGGGGCAGCTGTGGCATCTGAGTCCCAGGGGCTATTTATTGTCAATTAGTATGAATCTTAAACATATTCCCTTCATACTTTACTTGTCCTGTCCTTAAACAAAGGACAACACTCTCCAGGGGGGAAGAAATGACTGTATGGCAAGGACCAGTGAAATGAACCTAAACAGAAAAACCATGAGGAAACTTCAAGATTAATTAGTGAAAGACTAAGTATAATGAATCTTTATGATGGGAAGACAATTGATAATAAAAACAAAATTTGATCATATAAGGTGCCCTATGGGACATTGCAGCAAAAATGCAAGCTGTCAGACTTTAATCATGCATTACCATTATAACCACAAATGTATTTCTCTATAAGCCACTCTGAGACTTTAGTGGGGTTTTTTTGCTTGTTTGTTTCTTTTGTTTGTAGCAGTTTTTTAAGGAAAATTTATGCTTCCAGAAAGTAGAGTCTTAAAAACCCTCTGTGGGAAGATCAGCTGAGAGATGAGAAACTCCATATCTCATACTATGGGACTAGATGCTGCCTCTGCCACCTGGGAGATAAGGATGTGAAAGGGCTAGGCAACACCATGGCAGGGGCAGTGCTTCTGCCTGGACACCACAGAGTGGTATCTGAGACCATAATTTGCTTTCCATGCTTAGAATACAAAATATTTTCTGTGTCTATACAGAAACAGAGGAGAAAAAATACATCTTCAATATGGTAATATATAAAATATCCAATATTGAAATATGTATATATATATATATCTCAAATGTATATATTTTTGGCATGGCTTTGGGAACAGCAACAATCAAAATAAAAAATAAAATTGAGAAGCCTCATTATGCTTAGGTCATTTGAAGTGACATGACAGTGAAGTGTCATATGAAGCCCAGAAAATATGAGAAGTCAAAAAATACATGCATTCATCCTAGAGAGTGTTTGCTTCAAAGATTTTAAATATACCATATTTTAAAAAGAGCAATGACATCACAGTATTGATTCCAATGATGGATCATCAATATATTGATGAGTGGAGGCAGAGGTGGCTCAGCTGGTTGTATTCTCTTAGAGAAGCCTGAAACATAGAAAAGGAAAATGAGGTTGAAGTCAGTCAGAGAATCAGAAAAGGCTTTAGGCATTAGTTTAACTTACTTATAATGTATTTATGTTGAGACCAGTTTATTCAGACTTAATTTATCTGCAATAAGGTGTTCCAGAAGGTTAGTTCAAAAGTATAAAACTTTACTTAGCACTAAAGAGACATTTTCTGAGAGCAACCACCTGTAGCAGATAGAGGTTACAAAAGGTCATGGGAGAAACATTAAATTCAAATAATTAATACTGTTTATATTAATATATTCCTGAAATTATTTTTAAATAAGTGAAAACCTCACCTTTTGTATTTGAATGTTCTCTCAAGCAATGTTAAAATAATTTAAGAGAAAGTTTGGTGGAGTCTCCCAAGAAACGTGTTTTACATATAAATTTTTTTAGAAGTCAATACTATTGAGAATTTTATAGAGAGATCTTCGCTTGATAAAGTGCATAAGTTTTGCATACAATGTGTTTAGCTATAGTACTGCAGCACAAAGGAAAATAAAATCAGAAACAGAGAACTGAACCATTACAAAGCTCAATACAGAAAATCGAACTTCCAGATTGTCAGGACCATCAAGGAGAAAGAAGTATATCAACTGGGATAAAGTGAATGATCCACTCTCATAAAAGAATTCTGATGCATCTACTTCTGGCACAGAGATGTGTACAATTTCCTGGAAATTAAGGTGAATATAATATAAAAATATCAGTACTCTGAACACTAAAACATAGAGATTGGTAATGAAGAAGATTTTGAAAAAAAAAAGAAATTTAAACAAAGGTGTAATAGTTAACACATTTATTTAAAGTCCCTTTCTATACACATTTTGAATAAAAAAACATATATTGCTTGATCATACTCTATCTTTCACTCTCTGTATGAATAAATCAGAGTCATATGCTAAATATTTATGGCATTTTTAGGTCCTGGCTATTTACTTAAGAAACTAGAGAGTTTGAAATTAGTGAAATAAGGACTTGGTATACAACGGATCAGGGAATAGGATTTTTCTGAGAACTGGTATTTGTCCCTATTTCTCTGGTGGACCTCCATGCACATAGGGCACAGTCCAAGAATCACTCATTCTGGAAGGGACCTCAGGCATTCTCTAATCCGGATAGCATTGTTGGCTCAAACAAGTTTCTCAGGGCTTTATCCAAAACCTCCAGAGATGGAGAGTGCCTGTCTGGGCAAGTTGTTACAATGACTCTTTACCTGAGGAAAAAGCTCATCTCTTATACAATCCAAAACTTCTTTTTTCAATTTAGGCCCCTTTCACCATGCACCACTATGAAAAGCCTGTTTACATCTCCTTGATGATCTCCCTGTAGGACCTGGGCTAGCTGTGACATGTCCTCAAAGCCACCTCCAACCCTGCCTGAAAGACACCTGTTCCCCCAGTCTCTATGCATGGAGCAGCCATTCCAGGCTCAAACCACACTGATGGCTGCTGCTGAACTCACTGAAATTTCTCTCCTTTCTGTACTGGGAGTCCATAGCTAGGCACAGATGTTATCTAATGAATGCTGGCTAAAAGGAGATAATATTTTTCTTAGTTTTCTCAGCTTCTGCTGAGTAGCCCTGGATGCTCTTCTCTCTCTCTGTCTAGTTCAGGTTCAGCTTGCTTTTCATCAGGACACTCCTTTCTCCAGAGCTTCTCCTCAGGCAGGAAGTGCCCAGTGCGTTTCACTGCAGAGGACTATTCCTTTCAAGGAGCAGGACTTTGCATTGTCCTTGTTGAATTTGATAAGGTTCCTCGAAGCAGGGTCCTCCACTGAGAATGGGAGCCGAGTAACGACAAACACCGATACGGTTAGATAGCGTTCTCGTTTTTTGCTCAAAACAAACCGGATTATGTAGCATTTCCAACTAGTCATCCGTTGTCCACACACTGTAACTAACTCTGTGATTGGATACTTAGGTAAAATCAAGCCTGTCTACTAATTGGATAATATACGGCAAACAAGTGTATTGTCTCCTCCCAGCTTGCGGTTATCGCATCCCGTTCAACCTCCCTATATTCTCATGGACACTTCAAGGACACTCTCAGCACTAAGTCATGTTAATCTCACAGCACTCAGAGCAAGCAGGCCCTGCTAAGTCTGGCTCGTTCACTGCGTTCAGGTACAGACCATGTCCACTCTGCTCTAAGAATTCTTCTACAGTTCCTATTTGTCTGTTTCTCGCCTTTTGTGTAGGTCCCCCTGTGAGACAGCTCTGCTCTCAAGCAAAATGACTGGTGCCCTCACTGTCATATCGTCTGCAAACTTGATGAGAGTGTCGTGTGCTGCTGTTGGTAGTGATGTTAAGCAGGAGAAGTCACAGGACAGACCTGTGCAGTACTGCACTTGTCACTGGCCTCCAGCCAGAGCACCCCCCATTAATCATGGCCCTCTGTGCCCAGTCGTCCAAACAACTGTTTTACAGATTCATTACCCACTCATCCATACTGCAATATCTTGGCTTGGGTTCAAGAATATTATGGAAGACAGTGTCAAAAACCTTGCTGAAGTTGAGATAAATGACACCTACTACTCTCTCCTTGCCCACAAATCCATTCATTTTATTATAAAAGGCAAATGGTTGGGCAGGCATGATTTATCCCTGGAAAATCCTTATTGACTACTTCCAATAACCTTTGTCTCCTTGAAATGTGCAGAAGCATGTTCCAAGATTTAAAGGATTTTCATGAAGGTTACTTCACATACTTCCAGGGATGGAAGTAAGGCTGACCCATGTGTAGTTGCCTAGTTCATCTTTTTGGTTTTTCTCACTTTTATATCTTTAAACTAAATTAATCAATTCACAAATTAGAAAATCCAATAAAAGATCCAGGTGCTATTTAGACGTTAATACAGAATAATTCCTTGTTTATTACTTCTTCCATTCAGACAAAAGTGGCTACCAGGTGACAAATCTGTAAATACAATTTTTCTTTTCACTGACAGAAATCCTTCCTCTAAATTAAATGGCTAACTGCAACTGGTGTTGGTAAAGTTCATGTTTTTTCAAACTATCTTTGGGCAAACAAACACCTGCTAAAAACTTTTTTGATTCTTTAAAGTGTGTACAATCTACTTATTTAAAAATTCTGTTTGAATATATCATGAACACTAATTTAAAAAATGGAACAGTGAAAGTCGTTAAGACTTGCATTTTTGTTCAATGAAAAGAATGATCTCACTAAAAACAATCTCCCTTCATTTCTGTAAAACTAGAATAATATATTCAGGGGAATTGTCACTTTACTGAATGTTCTGAAAACTTTACTGTTGGACCACCAAGAAAATATAGAGAGTATACTCCCAAGGAGTATACTTTTGAATTGACATAAAATGTAATGAGTCAACTCCTTAAAGTATCATAAAGCTATTCTCTTTTTTTTTCCAAGTGAACATAATTATGGTAAATTTGCCAAAGAACTAAATACAGGGACTGGAATTTTAAAAAAATTAATTACTAATCCTAAAGCCTGATCTTCTTTCATGCAGTTTTTCTTTTTCCCAGACATATATATCTCTTTTCTTGCCTTTCAGGTTATATTTGCTATTGTCTTTTTCATCATAGCCATGTGGTATTCCTCCTCTCATGCTTAGATTTAATTCTTCTCTTTTTTCCTTCTGTTTCAGTCTCTCATACCTCAGACATGTTTTTATTTTTGGTTTTCTTTCTTGTCTCCTTTCTTTCACCTTTAACTTTCTTCTGTGCCTGTTCTAGTTCGTTTTGCCAATGGTACCTCAAGCTCTGTCTTCTTCTGTGGCTATGTTTCCTCTTCTTCTTTTATATCCATGTATAGAAATCAAATATTCAGGAAAGGCCGTACGCTAATATGACATGCACATTAAGGAAGGATTGTCTGGGAAATGGGAATGAAGCTGCTTCCTTATTCACAAAAGTCTGGACAAACAGAAGGCTGCTTTTACTGAGGAAATACTAGAGTGATTCCATTTGATCCAAATAGTTAAATGAAAAACATTTCTAATATAAGGTGGCCAATTTGAAGCTTTGTAAAGATTTACAAACAATGCTGGCTAATTTTTCTGAGTACAGTGGCAAAAACTGGAACCTCTCCTGTATGTGTTAGGTAATAGTGAAGTTTAATTTCAGGTTTAGCTAAAATTAGATAAATCTTATTCTTTTAAAAACTATACTTCATTAAGTTAGTCATCCGGATATTTTTAATTTGTATATTATATATACCTGGAATAAATTATGACAAGAATCATGTCAATTACAAGAACAATCATCAGAATAACTTGGATAAGTGGTAATGTTAAAGTCTTTGTCAGTCATACTCCAAACCAACTTTAACGTCTCATCCTGTATCCCTTCACTCAGCAGAAGAGATGTAAATGGTACAGGTGCACAAAATTACACTACTTGTCCTTCTGCCAAACTGTCTAAAACATGAGTGAAGTTTACAGACCTCACTACAAAAATAGCTGGTTTTTTTCTTAGTTAATAATAATTTCTCCAATGTAAGCACTTCAGCTATCACAAAGCATTTTAAAAAAGTGGAGGGGAGAAAGTTGCAAGTTCAGAGATTTATCAGAGATGAATCATAAGGAGTGTGTCTGCTTCAAATAATGAAGACAAGTATTTGAAAAGGATTTGATTGAAACCCATTGCCCAAATGGAGGTAAATGTCAAGCAGCGTCCGTCAGGGGTCTACACTGGGATCAGTACTGTTTAAAGTCTTATTCAAAGACACATACAGTCAGAGTGAGTGCATTCTCAGCAAGTCTGCAGATAACAGAAAGCTGAATGGTGCAGTTGACATGCCTGAAAGGATGGGATGCCAGGATGCCACCCAGAGGGTTCTGGTCAAGCTCAAGAAGTGAGTCCATGGGGACATCATGAGGTTCAACCAGACCAAGTGCAAAGTCCTGCATCTCAACTAGGGCAATCCCTGACAAGAGTACTGAATGGAAGATGGACTTCCATTTCATTGAACACTGAGCAACCTTGCCAAGAAGGATTTGGGAGTACAGATGGGTGAAAAGATTGACATAAGCTTGCTGAAGTTCAGAGCTTTAGATGTGGAAAGAGATATTGCCATTGAAAACTAAGGCAAAAGGAATTGTTGAATATCTGTTGAATATTGCCTTTTCCATGTCGGTTGCCACCAGCCCCAATCCGGGGGGGGGAAAGTTTTCTTCAATCTTCCTTTTCTGGCCCTTCTTATTATTCTTCACATCCCTCAGATCCCCTTCACATCCTTCACCAAATTCAGCTCCAACTGTGAGCTGTGTTCCTGATCCCTTCTCTATACAGGATCACAGAATATTCCAAGTTGCACAGGACTCACAGGATCATTGAGTCCAGCTCCTGGACCTGCACAAGACACCCATAAGAGTCACACCATGTGCCTGAGAGCATTGTTCAAACACTTCTTGAACTCTGTCAGGCTGGTGCTACGCCCATTTCCCTGGGGAGCCTGTTCCAGCGCCTGACCACCCTCTGGGTGAAGAACCTTTTCCTGATATCCAATCTGAACCTCCCCTAACACAGCTTCATGCCATTCCTTCTGTTCCTGTCAGCGGTCACCAGAGAGAAGAGATCAGTGTCTGCCCCTCCTATTCCTCTCACAATGACATCATAGACTGCAATGAGGTCTCCCCTCAGTCTCCTCTTCTCCAGTCTGAACAGATCAAGTGACCTCAGCCCCTCCTCATATGGCTTCTCCTATAGACCCTTCACCATCTTCATTGTCCTCCTTTGGACACACTCTAATGGCTTTATATCTTTCTTATATTGTGACACCCAAAACTATACACAAGACACGAGGTGAGGCCGCCCCAGCTCAGAGCAGATCGGGACAATCCCCTCCCTTGCCCGGCTGGCGATGCTGTGCCCAATGCACCCCGGGACACTGGTGGCCCTCCTGGCTGCCAGGGCACTGCTGACTCATGTTCAACTTTCTGTCTACCAGGATCCCGAGGTCCCCTTCCACAGCACTGCTCTCCAGCATCTCACTCCCCAGTCTGTACATACATCCAGGGTTGCCCATTTCCAGGTGCAGAACCTAGCACTCCTCCTTGTTAAGCTTCTACTATTAGTGATTTCCCAGCCCTGTAATTTATCAAGGTGTCTCTGTAAGGCATTTTGGTCTTCAAAGGGGTCAAAAGCTTCTCCCAATTCTGTATCATCAGCAAACTTGTTTAGTGTCTCTTCAAGTCCTGCCATAGTCCTTTCTGAAGTTGTCAAAGAGCACAGGGCCTAAGATAGAGCTCTGTGGAACCCCACTAGTGACAGATTACCAGAATATATACAGAGTCCCTATATTTCTCCAAGGATGCACAGAAAGTTCTTACTGGGACATGCTAGTCTAAAGTGTGATAAAAGACAAATGTACAATGCTTAACTTTTTATTCATACACAAAAAGTATTTCAAACAACTATTTTCTCACTCTCACTTAACTTTACCTCAGCATTCATCTTGAACTGGGCACACTTCCCAAAATAAACTATGAAATACATTCAGCTTTTTCATCCTTACATTTTTTCTTTCCTTCTAAACTGTTTTCTTCTCTAATTAAAACACCTTTTAGCCAACTAGAGAGCACAGCCTGTCAAGTGACACACTTAGAAAGAAGGGGTTAATATATATACCCTTGGGCTCCTTTCCTCAAAAAGGTTGTCTAACATTAATTTTTTATAAACTTTACTTGGAAAAAGTTCCAGAATGTACTTTCCAGAATAAAGTACAGTACATTCTTTTTTTCAAATATTGATTTTATTCTTCTGTGCAAAGAGGCCAACTTGTCATTTGAGATGAGTTCAGGAGACTTCAATTAAACCTTGGGGCCATCGGGTCTTCAACCCAGTTTTACATTTTGAAATACAGTGATGCAATGTCAAAAATGAAGCATAGAAAATTCCCCCTACTCTAAAAAAAAAAAAAAAAAAATTGAAAGAACATTCATGCCATTGCTCAAACTTAGGGAACCATAATTTAAAGGCAACCATTTGATATCAAAACTCATAGATGAGTAGTCAGATGAAACGGTGTCTTTTGTGCAGCCTATAGTGGTTGCAATCTCTCACAAACCATGTTTTGAAAGCTGTTTAACCTAAACTTTTAGTAGTGACTAGTGTCAGTGTATTGAGATACTGCACATTCAGAAATCAGTGTCACATTCACAAGATCCCATAAAATTTGGCTGAAACCAGAAAGGAGAACAGTAGAAGTCAAACTCATGTATCAAATTTAGCTTCAGGTTTTTCAGGGTTTCTTCATTAAAAGTCAAAACATTATTATGCTTACAGATTTCTTGTTGAAACTCTTCAGGTCATATCCAAAAATTAACAGACATGTTCCCGGAAAAAATATCAGGTTGTGGATGATTCATTAACTAGAAAAGGAGTTGCAGTTAGTGATAAATGTGAACTTCAGTGACAGTCTGGCTAGCTTTACTGAATATACTTTACATTTGGAAGTATTGCTCAGATCTGATCGATGGTCTGTGAAATGCGGGTATGTTAAATTAATATCTTCAAGTAAGAAGATATTATAGTATATTCTTCAAGGTATTACAATTTAATTAACTTTGCATATAGTTTTATTTTTCTATTAATTTAATTACTTAGATATATTGATTTTTTTAAAAAATATGAGTCTGGTAAATAAGAAACGCAAAACAACTCTCACAAAGAATTACAGAACTTTGCTTGGTATAAGTTACAATAACCATTTTCTGCTCACTATTTGATATATCTCTTATTTAAAAAATCCTACTCTATCTAAGAGTGAACTTAATGGAAGTGTTCCTCTTCTTACCAAATAAGAAAAATGCACCATATAATGCATGAATAATTCTTGGCTAGCTTCCTGCAAGTAAAATTCTCTATACCTCAATTCTTTTGCTTTTCATACAGGAGAACTTCACCGGTCATTTTGTCTATGAATAAAATTCCAAAACTTAAACACCATAACTCATAACAACTATTCAGAATCCCACTGAGAACCCACACAGAGAGCTTCAATAAGAAAAAGCAATCAGACCTATTAATTTTTGCTATGTTTTTATAACTCCAGCTAACATAAACCCTGATTTTTTTTTCCTTTATTAATTTTCCCAGCATTATTTTTCTCCTCAGCTAATAAATTGGTATTTTAAATCAAGGCTAACTTTATTCCACTGATATGCTAATAATTTAAAATACACGTAGTCACATTTTAACCAAAATAGAAATTCTGCTTTTCAGAAGAGTACTATTAAGCTGCTTTTAAAAATATAAGGAATACTTACCACTTGAAGATCAATTTCTCTTAAAGATATGATGGATTAAAAGCCAATAACAGGGTCCATTCTTTTCCTTCCTAGGTAGTAGAAAGGTTTTATGAGTGTTAGAAATAAAATAGAACTGTTAAAATGGAATATAGATAAATTTATAATGAATTAGGGCAAAGATTTTCAATAATGAAAAACGAAAATTCAAAATTTTTTGGGCTTCACAGTACTGAAACTCAGCAGACCTATTCAAATGTTCTTGGCTTCCTCTCTTGGCTTGTGAGTCATGCTGTCACAATATTTTTCCTATCTTATCTACCCAAAAAGGAATAAGAAAATTACCTGTGGTTTGTCATTTTAACAGCTAAATAGTGTTCAAGTGTCTCAAACACATGCTTGCAGAGAGGCAGGAAGTTTCTTTTGTAGTGGCCTATACTTACTACTTCAGCAACAACTAAACTATGACTATGTGTCAAAAGGCTTTCATCTGTTAATCCCTTTCCTCTTTCTGAAGCCATTTGGGTGGAAAGGTTAGGAAAATTGCTGCTTTTTACCTGACCCTCAGCCAAAAGAGTTTTACATACAAGTCATTTTAGGTCCGTACACAAGCAGGTTTCAGTTTGCTGTGGAACAAAAGTTAACGCTCAAGGGGAAAAGGAGACGGTAAAATCACGTGTACATGTTGCTAATTTGATATTTGAGAAAGCCACCAAATAATAACATTTTCTCCCTGTCTTTCCCTAATCCTTTCACATATGGTGCATCACAACTCAGAAATTTATATCACAGTTTTCCCCTTACACCAAATCTGAGATTTCTTGGCATGCTTACTTTTCAGAAGGTGTGTAACCACATCAGCAGAGAGAGTGTAATCAAAAGTCTAAAAAGCTGATTTAAAATTATTTTTACAAAATCAAATTTGAAAAGATTTCCAGATTTAAAAGTAGCAAACTCTTCAAAATTTTTGTCCACTCTTGATAAAATCGTGGTTTTAGACACAAACCTGCTTTGTCACAAGTCAAAATCCTGTTCTGTCTTTTCATTAGTTATGCAGAGCTCAAATATACCCATTAAATAAACTAGAAAAGGCCATTGTGTGAATCAGTGAATGAATCAGTGCTTTCATAGATTTATAAAATCATTAAGGCTAGAAAAGACCTCCAAGATCATCAAGTCCAACCTCTGACATAATATCACTATGCCCACTAAGCATACCAAAAAGGGCCATGTCCAGTTATTTTTTGAACACTTCCAGGGATGGGGACTCCACCACTCCTCTCATATTACCAGGACTCAGAAATATAACAGGCAAAAATATATATAAGTGTTTGACCTTGAATTGCAGCTCACAATTTTTTAATGTGACTCATCTAATAAAGTACTCTCAGTATATCAGGTTTGGCACTGGCTCTTTGAAGCATTCTAAATTTGCAGAATTATGCTGCACATTTGAAAAAGTTCCACTGGAGATTTTTTTGGTCTGCATTTGAAAAGTACATTTTAAGTTAAGTGATGCCAAATTTTGCAACAGAAAATTCCTCGTCAGTAAGATAAATCAACAAGATGAATTAGATAAATCTGCAAGACTGAAAGTTACCAAGAATTCCATTGGAGATCTATGCATAGACTTCAAAGAAAATGCAGACCACACAGAGACATGCAGATATCTTTCATTTGTGATATCATTAAAATAACACTTTTGCCTTTCCTCTACATCAGACACATAGCTATTGTCTACAGAAAAGGAGAAAATAATGTCAGAAGACAGTTTATAAGGGTCTACTGTAGATTTCAGTATTTTAGGTGCTGAAAATAGTATATTACAGCAACTGAGGAAAAAATCCTGTTTCTTGAGCTCATAGCATCCTCTTGGCAAATATAGAATTGTATATGGGACAGTTGAAATCTCCTAGATCACAAAAACGGCTTCCCCTCTTGATCTCATAAAATGTAGGTCTGGTAATACATGAGAAGTTCCATATCACCTTTCTGTTCTGCTCTCCTTTCTACTTACAGTGTAAAAGAATGGCAAGATGACTGGAAATAATTTTTATATGAGTGAAGGAAGCGTGGAAAATGTCTGGCTCATATCCTGGTCTTATTCTGAGTCACTTCTTCAAGAATGACACACAAATAATATTTCATATAAGAATAAAAATTTTGTTAAATTCTGGATGTATCTGGAAAAGAATAACTAAGCTATGTAAATGTGTATAGCATGGATCTCCAAATGCAATGATTTCCCTTAGAGATCTTGATAATCCTTTTGCAAAAGACATGAAGTAGATTTTTTCTGTATTTACTTTCTTTTGATATTTCAGATCATTTTTTTCTTAATAAACCTAAACCTACTCTTTTTTAATAGACTTATCATATGTATAAATAGATCCGTATTTCTTGCAGCCTATAACCTCTTGGCCTTTGATTGGTTTTCTGTCTCTTTTCCCACCTTCATTATTTTCTGGAGTGATGGCTCAGTTTTCACAGATATTGCAAAAACAGGTCTTGTGGATGCAGCTAGTTTTGAAATAAGAGTAAAGTTCAGCTACAAATGCAGAAGAAAGGAAGGAAATTTAAAATGGTGTTTTACCACTGTGCCTAAGTCAGGCTGCATTAATTATATCTGGTGAGGGAAAATATCACTTAAAAATTATATGCTGTGCATGATGTTACAGCAAACATATATTGCTGGGTTTATGCACCTATTGGATTTTTCTAGCTCACTGAAAATAAATATAAATTATCTTGTTTTCACAACATTAATGAAGATTTGATATCTTTGGTGATATAAGAGCTAGCTTCTTCTTTTTCCCCTTTGCCTCATAAATCTTGCTGAGGAAAGTGTAGTTACTTCAATACATTGTTGATTTTTATACCATCTTTTGGGGTCAGGATAATGAGTTACAAAAATTATATTGATTTCGTACCAGCTAGGTAAATCTTCCATGACCTTGTATTTTCTTTTCTTCCTCTCATCCCCTGTCCCCTTTAGTTTCCTTTATTAATTTTTCTAACACATCCTAGAGTAAGCTGCTTTCTGTATACAAATGATTCAGGAAGGCTGAAGATGAAAAAACTTGTTACTTATATGCTGCATTGCAATAAACTTCTCTTTACAGGTCCTCTAAGTACAGGTAAGTTCAATTACACACTTGTTCAATTATATTTCTATCCCTGTACTGATGTTCCTTCACTGCCATCCTTTCCTTCTTTCTTGAATGAACTCTGGGAAATAAAAGAATAAAAAGACCATTTTAGTACCAGCTTGCGTAATAATCTCACTTTGATCTTCCACAGGAATTCTGCAACCTTAAATAATGATCATAGAAAAAATGCTGCTTTTCTTGCAGGGATTACTGAAGAAAAGAACATGTGTTATTGTCCACAAAGCAAATGCAGACACTTTACTTTTTGTGTGCAATCACAATAAGGGTTGGAAGACTTCACCATGATAGGAAGGGTGATCTTAAGAATCCAAAAGAGGAAACAAAGATCAAAGTATCTCCTGCAAGTAGCTAACAAACATTAAATTTCCAGACATTATCTTGGAAACTGGAATTCTATGTTCATGCTACTTTTTTTCTTTTTCCAGTAATCATACCACAGAATCAGTGTTTTCTGTAATCTTCAGTTTGCCTACTTTATAGGCAATGACTTAATTCACCTCTGCCTTATTACTCTGAGCTCTATATATATTCTGAATGAAATAGATACCTTCTTTGGTGAAGATTATGTGTGAGACAATCACAGGCTTATAATAGTGCGGTCATAGATAATGAATACTATTTTCCAGACTTCCGTGATGAAACATAAGCAAATTCCTCACCAGCTTTATTTTGTTTTCTTCTCTTAACTCTATAACATGCTTAGGAGTTTCTGGCACTTTTAAGATTCTCTCTTATTTCAATAGTATTTGTCAAGCGACTGCTACAGATAAGAGGTAGGAAAACTAAAAGTAAGTGAATGTAGTATTTTGGCAACATTTTTGTTTCCTTCTTGTTTGCCTCCCTTTTTACTCTTCTGGACAAGGTTTGAAAATAATGGGCATTCTCTAGAAATTTCTGTGTTTTTCTTCTGTGACAATATGTGTTTAATGCTTGAGCAATGGCATGGGAGTAAAAGATTCTCCTAATAAAACAGACTCAAGAACAAGAATGTCCTCAGAGGAATCCTTATTTGCAGAAACAAAGCCACAAGAATTTTTAGGCAGCTTTATCGGAAAAAAATCTACCTCATTTTAACATATTAATAATTAGAAATAATCAGCATTATTGCCACTAAAAGGAAGCTCTGTTTTCACAAATAAGAAATCATATTCCTAATAAGAACATTGTCAAAACACAAGAATAGCTAGGCATTTTTAAAGTTATTGAATGTTAGCAAAAAGACTTTCAAGGTAATGTTATGGAACCTAGAGAAGAGGTAGACGTCGTTGCCAAACTGTCATCCCTATTAAATAAAAATAGAAACAACGTCAATATCAGCCACTGGGAAAATAAAATTAGTTAAAACAACCACATTAATTTCTCAAATCTCAAAATGGTTAGTTTCCCTCCACAATGTTTCCACAGCTCTTGTCAGATAGATTCACTCACTGACCAGAACTAACACAATTTTAAAAAAAAATCCAGATGTATTTTGCCAGTTTCAGAAATGGCATCCTTTTTCTCTATATTTTGATGATGTGAGTCAGTAATCAATGTTTTATCCTTCATTTTTTTAAAGATTTAATAATTATACAAAGCTTAGCGTTCAGCAGAATAAGCCAAGTATATTCTATCAACCTTCCTTTGCAATTTTTCTGTACTTTAAAGAGGAGTAATTTCCAGTTCATTCCTTTAGAAAAGGAGTATCTCTCAAGGGTAGAATATTTTGATTACAACATAAAAATACAAAAGGTTTGTTTTACATACTTTTCATATCCTGAGGTAAATTTAAACCTAGTAAAGTGGCTGAGCCAGGAGAAAAATCTTTATCAATCTTCTGACATTGATGCAATGGAAAAATATTGAATATTCCTTCTAGGTGTAAAATTTTCATCAACTTCCTTTTATCTCACCAAAATATTTAAACAGTTAATATTGTCATTCTGCATACAAATCAGTGTTGTAACAGACATAACAAACACCATAGAAGAAGCTTATGAGCTGCAAACACAGACACATAAAGCATTATAACTTGAATTCTCTTTCAGAATTTAATTTGTAGATGCTCAAATTTTCTGGTTTCTAGACCTGACACTAGAAAAGGGAATATTTGTCAATTCACGTGACTGGAACTCTGATAGTGCACTGTGCTCATGACACAAGAATAGCAGGCTATCATATTGATGCTCTACTCCATACTACTAATTAGGAAAGGGAGATGAGACAGCTTTAGGTGTTATGCTTCACAGCAGAAGAATTCTTCAAAGAATTCAAATAAAACGTGGTCTCTTGACTTGTTCTTTCATTGGACCATATCCAGAGATTGCTCCTGGAGACTTTATTCTGTAAGCTCATATTTTGATTTAGATGGGTAGTCACACTAAGAAAAAAGCCACTAGGATTGTGGAAACTTAACAGTCTACATCCCAATGTGATACTCTTAAGGCTAAAATGGTGATTTCATTATGTGTCTATGAAAGGCATAATTTTCAGTGTGACCTCTAGTTTAATGAATGTCAAATGGAATCTTGCTTGAAATAGCAGTCAGTAAATATACATAAAGTGTTTAGGTAGGAGAATAATTAAAAGATAAATAAAATTATTGTATTGCATTTCAAAAATGTTGTTGTTGAACAAATGCAATTTATAAATAATTTCCGTAGTGCTGAAGGTATGTCATATTTTACCCAACGTAAAGGAAGAAATCTCTGATAATACAGGTAATACTATGCAAGCTGTTGATTTAAAAGGCCTGCAAGGGATACTGAGCTACCTCTCCCTTTGCTGTAATAATAATTTTGAAATTAGCCCA
This sequence comes from Callaeas wilsoni, assembly GCA_013398955.1. NCBI lineage: Eukaryota > Metazoa > Chordata > Aves > Passeriformes > Callaeidae > Callaeas > Callaeas wilsoni. The sequence goes on from VWPU01011673.1 coordinate 236,010, forward strand.
AGCAGTGTTCCTTTTAAAACTTACTATTACTATGCTACTGTTGTATGTTGGGCGGGGAGGCATTTAAACAGAAAAAGAGTGAGCTGGAAAACACTCCCAAATTCTCAGTCCTGAGCCAGACTTTGACTAATAGATATAAATTAAAAGCCAACAAAGGAACAACTAACACCACCACCACTCCCCACACACACACAAACCCGAAAATGGAAAACTCCCCTTAATAAATATTTAAATACTTCAGTTAAAATTATGTGAACTTTAGGCATTTCAGGATCAAGTGGCTATCCTGAAAATCTTGATCAGTGTTTCCTTAGACTGGATTTATGATATCTCCAGCTGGTTCAGGTGGATAAACTCAGCTGGCCCCAAGTAGATGCAAAGCTGTAGAGGGAAAAAAACCAAAAACATCACCATCTCCCTATCTACTACTGGAAATAGTTGTTTTTCACAACCAGTACCTTGGTCTTGGTGCACACCTTCCTTAAGAGGTGAAATATCGCTTCATTATAGCCCCAGATCCCAGCATTTCTCTGATACTCTGGTAAACAAGGCTCATTAAGTGTTGAAAGACTCAACTCCATGTCAGGACCTAACCATGCTAGGTACTGTCCCACACAAGTACATACTATAAGATACTTCCCACCCAAATCCTCCTATGTACATGCACTTAATAGGAATTTCATTCGCACATGCATTTGAAACTCTATGCTCAAATTTTCTGGAACTCCAGCTGTTTTGACTGTACTATGTTTCACTTCATTACTCCCACATCTGTTTTTCACTTATTTGCTTACATTTTTACAGAACCATAAAAAGTTTTGGGTTGGAAGCAACCTTTAAAGATCTACTTCAAGTCCCTTGCTGTGGACAGTGACACAGTCCACTTGGTTAGGCTGCTAAAAGCCCCATTCAACCCTGAACATTTATAGTGGTGTGACAGCCACAATTTCTAACTCTCATTATAAAATATTTCCTGCTTATGTTCAATTTAATCATCCCTCTTCCAGTTTAAAACCATTGCTCCTTTTCTTGTCACTGCAGGCCTTGGTAAAAAAGTCTCTCTCCACCTTTCTTGTAAGACTCTTTTTTCTTACCTCAGTAAGGTTTTCCCAGAACCTTCTCCTCTCCAGGCTGAACATCCCCAGCAATCTCAGCCTTTCTTCACAGAAGATGTGTTCCCTCCTTCTGACCATTTTTGTGACCTTCCTGTGGACCTGCTCCAAGATGCTTATGTCTTGCTTGTATTGGTGAGTCTGGAGTGGGATGCAGTACCCTAGGTGGAGTCTCATGAGAGTGGGGTGGAGAGGAAAAATCATCTCCCTTGATCTTCTGCTGGCCACAATTATTTTGATGCAGAACAAGTTGCGACTACCTTTCTAAGATGCAAGTTCACACTTCCAGCTCATATCCAGGACTTTCCACTTGGTCTTGTTGTACTTCATGAGGCTCATATTGGCCCACTTCTACAGGCTGGCAAGGTCCCTCTGGATAGCAACCCTTTCCTGAACATTACCCTTCCTTCCGTGTTTCTCTAACAGCAGACAGGCACTTGTATCTCTGTTTCTGGTATAAAAGTGCAAAGGTGGAGGACATTCACAATGCTTCCATAAGCACACATAGTTGTTTTGGTTTTTTAATTTGGAGTATATCTACTGCTTGATTGAAGGTGAAAAACATCTTCTATCCAAGAAAATGTTATTTATTTCCTTCAAAAAGAAAATATGTTGATCTACTCACATAAGAGAAAGTCTTTCAAAGAGAGAGAATTTCCCAGTACTATGTGGGAAATCTGAATGACTGGGCAATGGGCACCAGATCAGTCTGCTTTTTAATATGGCCCAGGATTAAAAGAGTATTTGTAATTGAAATTGTCATTTATTAGTATAATATTATTTTTTCAGCATAGGTCGTTGATTCAGATCCCAGTATAAATTTCTGTATTGCTAGGAAAGATATAACTTTCATGAAGCGACAAGGCAAAAGAAATCATGCTTTATATCCCCTATGTATTAGCTAATCCACAGTTTTGAGAAGCTCTTCCTGAAGACTTATCTCATAGAAACTTTAATCTCTATCTTCAGTTCTTCTAATACATACTCCCAGTTGTGAGTATATCCCCGCTTCTTGTTTAGTAATTTATTCTATCCTGGGATTTGTGCAAAGAATTATGTAACAAAATAAAGAACTAGAATAAAATACATAGGAAGGCCAAACATCCCAAAGAAATGTGCTGGCAAATAGCTTTCAGTAGCACCAGTGACCAGCTGGATGTACAGCTGCACGCTCTTCAAGTACTTTGAAGTTCTGAGACTTCAGAGTCAAGTAAATCCAGCGGACAATCATAGGACCATTTATATGATCAAATTAAAATTAATTAGCAATGTGAACTCTGAAATTTAAAAAAATAATTTTAAAAATTATTAAGAAAGAGACAGGAGGGGAATATATACTTGGGGAACAACATAAGAAGCAGAAGAATTGCCATTTGACCTCCTTCTCTTTCTGGTAAACTGATTCTAACATCATTACGTTCCAGGAACTTAATCAATGTTTGTAAAAAGTATTTCTATGACAGGCACTACTTTGGGGGAGGGTTGGGCAAAGTAACATTTGGTTACCACATATCATATCTACACTTATCTGAAACTGCTGCAAGAGAATATCAGGAAAAGATTAAATTAACATCTATTACAAGAAGAGTTGTATATAAAGAGAGCAAGATGCCTCTCATATTCTGAAATTCTAAAGAGAAAAGCCATTTCTTGGAGAGCATAATAATTCCTCTTGATGGCTACATTTTTGAAAGTCTTATGGTTCTACAGTCCAAGAATCAGGACAAAAAAATTGTATTTTAATGTAGTTCACTGTCGTGGGTTGGATGCTGGCCAAATGCCAGTGCACTCACGAAAAACCATTCACTCATTTTCCTCTGCTATAGCTGAGCAGAGGAGGGGAAAGAACAATTTAAAAGCTCATGGAGTGAGATAAAGATTAGAAGAAAACACTTTAAAGAAAAACAGGTTCAAAACTTTAAAAGGTATAAAGAAAAATTTAATAACAGAATTAAAAGAGGATAATGAGAATTGAAACATTTAGAATACTTTTCCCCCGCCCCTAGCCCAGCCCTTCTTTCTTTCCCACCGACAGCGCAGGGAGACAGAACATGGGGTTTTTAGTCAGTTTGTCACTTTTAAAAATCTTTCTTCAGTTCGCTTAGGGAAAGGAGTCTCTTTTGCTATGCCATGGGGTTCTTCCCACGGGAGACAGTTGTCTGTGAAGTTTTCCAACGCGGTTCTAATTTTCGCAAGTAGCAGTCCTGCCCGAACCTGCTACAACGTCCCTCCCACAGGCAAAGCAGTCTTCCCACAACTGCTTTTTCATGGGCCATTAGCTCATGGGGTGCAATGAGCTGTTCTAGTATAAAAGCAAAGGTTCTCTTCCTCTCTCTGGAAGCAAAGGTTCTTTCTCTCTCTCTGTTCAAGCCTCTCACCAGATCGCAGCTTCTCAGCATCCACACACTCCAGCACGAGTACCTTTTTCTCACAGGCTGTGGGTGAATTCTGCATCCCCTCATGCACTTCACGAATTACAGGGAAAGTTTGTTGTGTTATAGTTCTCACCATGGCTTGCAGAAGAATTTCAGCTCTGAGACCTGGAGCACTTCCTCCTCCCCCTCCCTCTTTTGCACTGACCTTATATCAGAGACTGATAACATTTTATGCCTCAAACATTGATATAATGTTTTGTTCATTATAAAGAATTTACAACCAAAGAAGCCCCCCTGAAGACTAGGACTTTGGACTGAAAATCCAACCGCTGATTAGATAAAGGGAAACCTGTTGTTCAGTCATATCAGGCTGAGGAAAAGGTATTCATCCACAAAAGGCCCAAGCCACCAGTTGCGCTGAGTTTGGGGTGGGGAAGAGCACAGCTCATAGAAACCAGGTTTACACAGACCTCCCCCCCCAAACCGAGGGAGGAGGAGGAGGTTTCGAGTGTGTGGTGTAACCTCTGGTCAGAGGCACTAAACACCCATCCTCTGATTACACAAACTGGCCCAGCTGTGGCAGCCCCAACCCCACAGGCCACATCCACACGACTGTCACGTGAGGGGCAGTTGAGGGGGAGTCATAATCCGTCAAAGACCCCCCCAAAGTGCCAGGCCTTGCACCACAGGACTGCTCGTGATCCAGAGCCTGCTGCAAGAGACTGCCCCCCCCCAACCGAGGGGGACATGCCTGGACTTTGCCACCTGGCTTGAGGATATATTAACTCATAGGATTCTATGCTCGCTGGGGGGACCACCATCACCAAGAAGATCAGCTGGAGAGGATCGACGGAGCATCACGGGGATCCATGGAGTGGTCATATTCCTTTTATTCTGTCCTTGGCACTCCCTGTCCCCCACTCCACTTATTTCCTAGTTCTTTCTTTCTCCCTATTTGTTTCTCTTTCTCTCATATTTACTATACAATAAACCCCATATCATTGTCATTGGCATATGGTCTCATTTGCACCTTAATTCAGGCAGAGGAATTTCTCAAAGAACCTTAATAATAATTGGATCATAACACCTTAGTGTTGCCATGTTGTTCTCCTCACAGGTTTTCACCTTTTCCTTCTCTCTGACTCGAGAGAGAACTGGTGTTCGTAGGTTCATTTGTTCTCAAGTTCTATCAATTAAAAAGTTTTTAATAGAGTTCTGCAGCGCTGAAAGGTTGATCTCGTCCAGGCTCTGCATATGGCATTACTCGCCATACAACTCACTGCTGGTCACGTTGTCCCTGCCTGCGCCACGCGGGCCGCGCTGACTGCCATGGCATCGGCTCCATTTAGCACCTTTCTACATGCCGGGCGCCAAAAAGGAGAAGCTGCTGCTGCCGCGTCTGTTCCTTTTTGTGCAGTGCGGTGCGGCAGGCTGGAAGCGGCCAGGCAGGCAAAGTCCATTGCTGGCCGTGCCAAGATGGCGGCGGCCGCATGGCTGCTCTGGTCCCGGCTGCTCTCAGGTGCCGGCCATGGAGCCGCTCCCAGTGCCGGGATGGCGAGCCCGGCGGCATGAGCCCAGCGGCCACGCCAGGAATGGGCCCCAGCTGCCCCACCATAGGAGGGCAAGGAAAAAGAGGAATGGTGCACCTTTTTTTCCTTCTTAAATGTGTCTTCACAGAAGCATGGCTAACTTCTCTAATTGGGCCAGCCAATATGTCCATTTTCAGAGCCTTTAGGGATTGGCTCTGCTGCATACAGTAGTTTTGAGGAGCTTCTCTGAGCTTCTCTCTCAGAAGCAGCCTCTTTGGCTTCTCCCACCCCCGCTAATAGTTATTGTCTTAACCTAACTCATTCACAAAAAAAAAAAATCCTACAAAACACCACATATGTCAGCTTCCTAAATATATGGTACTACAAATATTAAAAAGAGACATATTAATTTAACAGTTAAGAGAACCACAGAACAACAATATACATATGGCAGGTGTTCTAAATGTTTGTCTTTTTGAGGAGTGGTGGTGTTTATTTTGTTTTAAGATTGGGTTTTGTCACCAAGGTTCATTTCTAGCTGGAGGTGACTGAAAGGTAGCTGCTTTTTGTCTAAAGGACATATAAGGAAACTTTACAGGAATTAACTAATAGAATGATATGATTTGAAGATGGATTGAATGTGAAGCTGTTACTAAATTTCAATTAATGTTGGAACAGCTGAGCTCACACCCATCACACAGCACCTGAATCACAATTGAGGGCATTCCAATATTTCTTCTGAGATCTCATGCAATGCTTTCACTGAATGCACCTACCTGAATTCAGGAACTTTATGTAGTTAGATTTTAAAAATGTTTCTGAGCTTCGGATTCAGGACTGACTGATCTTACTCAAAATACTCTGACATATGTAATGAAATTTCTTGCCACAAAATGCATTCAGTGGGAAAAAAGATTGTATCATATACAAGCTAACCCAGAATTTAATAATTTTATCTACTTCTTCTCCTCAGAACACAAATGCAAAGATAGATATGTTTCTAAAGACAGTCACAGTACTGTCTGAAACAATGAAAAGTTATTAAAATTTAAAAAAAAGTCTAAACAGAATTTTTCATCACTGTTTTTGGTGTATTGCTCTTAGACAGCCGACTCTGAAAGTGTGTTTACAAACTTAATCAGTCTTTAGTTGTCCTAATACCTGCTAAAAATAAATGTTGAATACCACACTTTGATCTATATATAAGTAATTATATATGTGAAATATACCTCACTCTACCTATAGTACACAAGGTCCCAGAATATCCCACAAGCCCTGTACAGAGCAATTCATTAAACCTCATGTGATGCAATAAGTTAGCATAAACTACTTGGTGTCTTATATGTGCCAACAAAAATCTCACTGCAATAGCTGAAATGCTGTAATGAATGATTGATATGAAGGGCGTAAACATCCTTCATGCTCATGCTGACAAGATTTTTCAGCAGTGCAGTTCTCTCTCTCATAAAACGAAGGAGAAAACTGAATATCCAGCCCAGAAAGAACAGAATTAGGTACACCATATTTCCAGACAGGTAATCTTGTTCAACATCTTTGTCAGTGATATGGACAGTGGGATGCCATGCACCCTCACCAAGTTTGTCCATGACACCAAACTGTGTGATGTGGTGGACATACTGTAGGCAAAGGACTACATCCAGAGGGACCTTGCCAGGCAGGTCCATGTGAACCTCATGAAGTTCAACAAGGCAAAGTATAAGATCCTGCACCTGGATCAGGGAAATCCTTAAAACAAATATGGGCTGGGTGGAGAGTGGATTAGAGGCAGCCCTGAGGAGAAGGACTTGGGGCTGTTGATTGATGCGAAATTTATGATCCAACAATATGAGCTTGCAATGCAGAAAGCCAAGCATATCCTGAGTTGCATCAAAAGCAGCATTGACAGCAGGATGAGGAAGGTGATTCTGTCCCTCTCCTCTGCTTTTGTGAGACCCCACCTGGAGTGCTGCACCCAGCTCTGGGGTCCCCAGCATAAGGAGGACATGGATCTGTTGGGGCGAGTCCAGAGGAGGCCATGAAGATGATCAGAGGGCTGGAACAGTTCTGCTATGCAGACAGGCTGGGAGAGCTGGGGCTGTTCATCCTGGAGAAGAGAAGGCTCTGGGAACAACTTAGAGAAGATTTCCAGTACCTAAAGGGGGCTACAAGAGAGCTGGAGAGGGATTTTTTACAAGAGCCTGTACTGATAGGACAAAGGGGAATGGCCTTAAACTGAATGCAGGTAGGCTAGGATTAGATATTAGGAAGAAATTCTTAACTGTGAAGGTGGTGAGGCAATGGAACAGGTTGCTCAGAGAAGTTGTGGATGCTCCACCCCTCAAATTGTTCAAGGCTAGGTTGGATGGGAGTCTGAGAAACCTGGTCTAATGGAAGGTGCCCCTGCCTATGGCAGGGAGGTCAGAACTAGATGATCTTTAAGGTTTCTTCCAACCCAAGACATTCTGTGATTCTATGCTATAGTTAATCAGTCAAATAATTAGGAAATAATAAATTAAACTAAGAGGTGATGAGAAAAAGAATAAGAATACAAACTAACATGTCTATAAGCAAGCATCAGATAAGTAAATACAGCCTTAGAAAAATTACTGAAAACTAGAAAAATCAATAAGCAGATACAACAGAGGGCTTATGAAGTTGACATTTAGAGGAAAAAACCCTGTGCTGGAACAAAATTTTCCTTCATTTTCAAACAGTCAAATTCTGTTTAGTAAGGAAGTTATGTTTGGTGTGAAATTTCTGAACACAAGTTATGGATTTCTCTTTATTGCACTGCTAGAAGCCCTTTACAAGTTTTACCTTACAGTCCTACTACTCTTATTCAGACTCTCTGGTAGTTTCAACATTAATTTTCATCTGAAAAAAAACCAACTTGAATTCTGTAATTACTTCAAATTTAGTCAATTTTTATTTCCCTTTTCAATGCTTGGCTGCTTTCCTGTGACTATATTTGTTCACCTGTAACCTGTTCTGCTTCTGAAATATTTTACTTGTATATTTTTCTTGATCTCCTCAGAGTCACCTCCTGATTTAGATTTGTTATTTCATACTGAGTTATTTGATTTCTTGTCTGCTAAGATTTGTTTTATTCCAATGGGGTTGTGACTGGTATAATTGAATTTTTAACTTCCCTTGGAATGAATTGTCCTTCAATTCATAGACTACAGTTTAGAACTGAAAAATAAAAAGGTGTATTTATAAAGCATCTACTATACTATGCTACTTGCATAATATAGCACTTGCGTTCAACAGGAAGATTATTTGAACCTTTCTGTGTGATCATACCCCAGAAGTTTTCCCTTCAGCTGTCATTTGAGACCTCGAGCCTGTTCTCCAAGGCTGTATTGTATAAAAACTGAAAAGAGGAGCTAGTCTCTATTTTTAATTGAAAGTTAAAGTTCTGGGTTGTCATACATAGTTGCTGCAATCACATGTGCTCATATATGAGAAATATAAGCAAAAAAAAAATAGAACCCCAAAATTCACTTTAAAATGTTATTAAAGAAAACAATTTATTGAAAAATATATGAAAAAGGTGGTTTGGGTTTTTTTAATGCCCCATTCCCTAAATTATGCATAAAGTTAAAGAGTATATATTTTCATATAAAATGTGTAAATATAATACAAACCTTAAACCTATGGAACCTGTACGCTGTATTGTCTTTGTGAGGTCAGCTCAATTTTTAAACAGGTAAGTATTTCTCAAAGATATTTTCAAGCTGGTAAAGAATAAAAATCACTCACCAGAATTAATAATTTTCTGGATTAAGCTCTTCTGTCCAGTAATTCTTTTGGATTAATTTGTTCATATGTTCACTTGCTTGTTTTTAATGAGGGAAATAAGGGCAGTCATTGCAGGGTATTTTAGCATCCTCAGTGTTAGCAAAGTCCTAGTAATGTTCACCTGTGTGATCAAGTGAAGATAGTGCTGTGGGTTTCCTTCTGCACTCTGAGCCAATACTGCTGTGCAAAGAGAGTTGCCTCACTTCCATGCAGCAATGCCTGAAATGTTTTGTAGCAAATTGTGCAGTAGAATGGGTGGAGTGAGGGTTGACTGTCAATACCAAGCTGTGCAAATGTAGTCCAAAATGTCTACGATCTAAGTAGTGTTTTGCTTTCCCATTGTATTTCCAGTTGCATACAAAGGCTGTGTTTTAATTCTGTTTATGCAGGCAGCTGTTACCTTCTAGGAAGACGTAGTGTGAAAGCAGGAAGGAAAAAAGACTTCAAAATGTCGTACCAGTAAGGAAATGGATCAGAAAATAAGGGGTCGAGTGCACACAAAGGGACTTCTAAGTATAACCACTGAATGGGTGGAAAGGCTTGGAAGTTCAGCAATGGTAATGACATCTGCTAGGGAAAGAGCTCCAATGGTCCTTCTGCCCAAGCCATCAACCTTTACTGAGAGCCTAAGATTATCCAGAGAAGTAGACTAGTAAAAAAATTGCTCTCACAATTCTATCATGATTTTAATTGAAGTGTGTCACTCAGTTATATTGTATCTACCAAAATAAACTTGACTTCTCCAAAGTCTGAGTGGCCCTACCCACCAGAGGAAGGGACTGTCAACATAAAAAGAATAAGAACATTGATTTCTGAAGATTATTTAAATTTCTCATGGATATACATATTGCCTCTTGCTTTGTATTGCATATGAGTAGTACCATTATGTCAGCCTCAGAGAGCTGGTGAGTATGGAGCTTTAATAAATAGTTTAGGTGTAAAAAACTCCTCAGCAATCCTCATATACATCTTGACCAATGATTTATATATTTGCCCAAGGTTTGCTTGAATGTTTCATTCAATTAAATAAAAAATGCTTAGAATTGAAAAATCTCCATCTTATATAAAAATAAGTTGTTTATATTTGTTCTTGACTGCTCAGTTAGGGATAGGAATGTGAAAGCAACATATTTCTATTAAAATATTTATAAAATGAACTAGTAGCTTTCTTAGAGGAAGTTCCCTATTTATTCTGTTTGGAAATGGTAACAAGTAGGCTTGAAGGAACACTTAACCTTTAAAATAAGGCAATTAAAATTCTTTACCACACGCTGCTAAATGCTAAAGCTGAAGTTTCCTTTGCTAGTTCACATAATAATAATGCCATGTAGAATATTTGTCATAAAATCCAAAGTTATTTTTTTACAAAACACATTCACCCACCCTGAAGAGACACCTTAAATGATGTCTATTCACTCTACTAATGAAAAAGAAACAAACATTCTATTGTGAAAAGATGAACCACATTTCAGGTACAATTCCCTTTGCAAATGAGAAATATTTAAGTAATTTGTTACGCATTTTTGCATGCTTGTTTGTCTCGTCAGGGTACATGTGAACAGATTTCTTAATGCGACATACTTGTTTTATTTAGATAATGTTTGTGCAGCTCTTTGAGCATGTAAAGTGCTATGTAAGTGCTCAGTATTATTCAGCCCAATCTTCAGTCATGACCTCTATTATTATTTGATTCATGATATAGCCTATTCTCAGGAAAGGTAAGAAAAAATAATTTAAAAATTATGTTTCATATATGACTGTGACCTAGGTCTATTGAATTGTAACCATAGAATAGGGAAGCAGAATATCAGACTAAACGCCTCTTTGTAAAAAAAGAATGGCAAAATGAAAGAGAGAAAGACTTGATCTGAGGGGCTACAGTTATGATTAAGAATCCAGAGTACACATACAGGTCACAAGTTCAGATTCAGTCCAGGTCACTAATGGCTGAAAATCATTACCAGCTGAAAGTTATTTAGTTGCCCATATGAAAATATGTTAGTGTTCTGAGGTCATAGAGAAGAGAAATCTGTATATTTAACATTATCATCATATTAGGTAGTCCATGCCTTTTGGAAATGGCCTTGAGACTGATTTTTAGCTCGAAGCACTCGTGCTCCAAACCAACATAAATTAAGTTCTGCATTAGAACCTTCTAGATAAAATTAGTACAGAGTCCTGAAAGTTAAAAACAGACACATTGAGAAATGCATTACTATATGTGAGGGGAAAATAAATTTAAAATACTACATGTCACACAACAAATCAATCTATCACGACGAAAATTCTTGTGTTTGTTATATAGAGAGACTTAGGAAGTTCTTGTGCTAGATCTTTTTAAAGATAGAAGTTTGAGAAAATATTTCCAAGCATAGAACAGACATTAAAACAAATGTAAAAACTAAGAACCAACAAATCAGCAATATTATGGCTAGTCAAAATTTTTAAATGAGCTTTATTAAATCATGGAAATTTCAATTATGTATGTATTTTACTAGCTAAATTCTGTGTAATTAACTAATTAAGTACTACTAAAATTTGTTTCATAGTTAGAGAAAGGAAATGTTCAGACATTTGTGTGGAGACATGTACTCCTCAATGCATTTTCATCTAATACAGTGAACAGAGAGAACAGTGAAATGGCAAGGTTTGTTGATATTACAGATATAGAAAAATTAAATCTGACTCAAAAGAGCTGCATGAGAATTTCACAAAACTCGAAGACTAGTTGATGGAATGAGTCTGGTGAGGCAGTGTAACAGGTTGCCCAGAGAAGCTGTGTCTGCCTCATCAGTTGGAGGTGTATATTAATATGCTGGCACGCTGGCCGGGCTGGGGGGGGCCGCAGCTTGGCCCAGGTGTGTCCCACACAAAGGTAGAACACCCCGGGGCACCTCGGTGCCTCGCTTGCCAGCCTCCCAGCCCGTGCGGTGGAGGACACGGAGCCTAGCGTGCCTGGGGCTTGTGGATAGCCCAGGCGCGGCCAGAAATAAATGAGAAGAGGTGGCCCTTCAACCGATGTTCCAAGGATTTATTAAGCTTCCTCGAAGGGGACCAGATGCGAAGACAGGACCAGACAAAAGACTGAGGGGCTTTTTAAAGGGATACAGGGAAGGGGGCGGGGTGACACCACAGGGACCCATAGGAAGAGGAGAAAGGCGGGACCGGCCAGGACACCTTCCCTTAGGGGATACAAGGGGTGTCTGTCAACTGCAGACAGAACCACCCCTCAGGAAGCCTAGGATCTCAAAGGCAGAAGCCATCTTCACAGAATGGGGCTTTACTCTTTGGTACCAGCCCACCAAACCTCTGTTTCTGGGCTCTGTGGCCCCCTGGTTGGTTCATTCACCACAACAGAGGTGTTCAAGGCTGGATGGGGTTTGAGCAGCCTGATCTCGTAGAAGGTGTCCCTGCCCATGGAAAGGGGGTGGAACTGGGTGATTTTTGAGGTCCCTTCCAACCCCTAATGTTCTACGATTCTATAAAATTCAATGTGAAATAACACACAGAGTAAAACAAATGTAACTGTATCCAGACAAAAATAAAGTTGAAGTAAATATAACTCAATACATTTATGGTGAATAGGTTCTTTAAAACTTTGATGTTCATCACTGATTGAAAAACAATCTAGAATTATTAGAAGGGGAGATTAAAAAAAAAAAAAAAAAAGAAGCAGAAAACATAATTTGGCTACTGGGTAAATATTTTGAACTTGGGCATTTTATTTTCTGAAGATGACAATTGTCAAGGTATAATAGGGAAAAAATAAAGAAAAACTACAAAGGTAAGCAAAGGTTATAAACTTCTGCACAAGGACAAAGTCAATCAACTATAAGCTTAAAAATGTGAAAATTTTGTGGGTGACAAAGCAGTTTTATTTAATAATTAGTGAGATGGAGAAAAAAGAAAAACTTACTCTCTTAGAGAATTCACCATTTCCCACAATGAATGGCCATAAAATGAAATAGTCAGGTATTAGTTTAAAACAGAAAAATACATATATTTTCATATAACAGACAATTAAATTGTAGCACTTACTGTTTAGAATGTTGTGCACATTAACAACTGAGATGGGTTAAAAAATCAATTTGATGAATTCATGAGCAAAAAGTGTATCAAAATCTATTGAACAAAATATACAATTTCTAGTCAGGAATTCTGTACCACAGTCTAAAGGAAGCTTAGAAGTTACCCAAGCAATAGTGTTAATGTAGACCTATTTTCCTATAAGGAATTCATAGGCTTGATTTCAGATAGAAGAATATAATTTATAATATTTCTCAATAATGATGTAGCAATTTAAAATGTAACAGAATGGGAGAAAGGAGTTTGCTCTACTCTAGAATAAGGAATAAGGTTTGGGGCGGTTGGGGTTTTTTTAGTTTAACTGAAATAAGTATCTTTTTGACAGTGATTTATGTAAAAACCTCACAGATTTACTTCAAAATAAATTTTCTATCATTCTTGAGACCTCTTGATGAAAGATAAGCTTAAAAGGGCTGATAATTTGCTACAAGATGCTAAAATCCAAATGCAAGTCAAATATAACTGAGGTAAGAACAAGGTGCAGATAGAAATCTTAGCTCAGGGGTTCCACAGCATAGGGAGAAGAAAGCCTATAAGATTCCATTTCCAGAAGTCCACACTATGAACCATCACTTGACTTCTTGACATCCATATTTATGCCATGGCTCAAACATGTCAATAGATTTCTCAGTGAGAAAAAAAATTAATTTATTTTAAAATAGTCTTATTTTTATTATTGAAAGGTGATACTCAAGCTATTTATTCCCAATTTTCATTATGCAATAATCTAAACTTGCTTCTCTTTCTTCCTTGAGCGATATGTCAATGTCAGTCCTCAAATTGCACTAGTGTCTGTGCTTCAGTAGTTTTAAAAACTGTCACTTTCATCTGTTGCCATTTCACATGGTCAGTCCTCGATAGGAAATTATTTTATACTCCATTACCTTCAAGTAGAACAAGGACTGAAGCATAGCTGCTAAGAAAACTTACTCAAAGTCACAAATTTTCCTATCATTTAGAAGAACCAAAGGCATTTTGGTTCTTTCTCCAGCTCTGCTGGTTTATATGACTTTAGACTCTCACAATCCACAATGACATTGCAGTTAAAATGAAAAGAGTTTCGGGGCTTTTTAGGTTTCTTTTTTCTTTTTCTTTTTTTTCTGTTTTTTTTTTAAAATTTGATTCGGTTGAACTATTCTGCAGTTACCTCAGATAACAGAATGACCTAAAAAAAAAATCCTGATTTTAAGAGTTATTTTAAAGAAAATTTACCTTATTAAAATTATTTAAAGTTACCAGGATTTGAGCTCCTAGTCTGGCAATTTAACAAATCATAAAATGTCTTGTTCTTTGGTGACATGTTGCACAATGATGCCACGTTTTTCACAGAGATGCTGTATTGAATTCAAACTAAAAACCACAGGCATTAGGGAGAAAAAGGGGCATTTTACAATGTTCGCTTCCAGACAGGATTTTATGAAATAATTTATAATTTTAAGCCTGAAAAATCTTAGTAAACTAGAATCCAAATAGTCTTGAAGATCAGTGCTAGGATATCTAAATGCTGCTTCACCATAACACTCGGTCTTCGAGCTCATTTATATTAACAATAGACAGAAAAACAGCCAGATAAGATCAGTATTACTTTCCCTTTCCAGATGGGACTTTTGCACTGGGTTCATTCATCTCTTATCCTTTTCAAAGTACTGAAAAGAAGTCTCAGTTTATTTTAACTAAAATAGAAAAAGATTTGGAGATGTTCTCAGCATAAGTATCCGTGTGTATTGGATTTGCATGGCTAGGTTTTGGTAACAGAAGAGACTACGGGGTGGCTTCTGTGAGAATTTTTTAGAAACTTCCCCCGTGTCTGACAGAGCCAATGTCAGCCAGCTCCAGGATGGACCTGCCACTGGCCAAGGCCAAGCCCATAAGAGAAGATAGTAACCTCTCTGTGATAATATATTTAATAAGGACAAAAATATTATCGCACAGATGTAATTGTGCTAAGAGAATAGAGGAGTGAGCATATGTGAGAGAAACAATTCTGCAGACACCAAGTTCAGTGGAGAAGGAGGTGTTGGAGGTGTTTCAGTTACCAGAAATGGGATTCCACTGCAGCCCACGGTGAAGACCCTGGTGTAGCAGCTGTGTCCTTGCAAGGAGGACCATGAAGATGCAGATACTCCCCTGCAGCCTATAGAGGAGACACACTCAAGAGCAGGTGGATGCCTGAGAGGAGACTGTGACTCCAGGAGACACCCATGCTGGAGCAGAGTCCTGGTAGGGACCTGTGGTCTGCAGAGAGAGGAGCCTGCGCTGGAGCAGGTTTGCTGGTAGGACTTGTGATCCTGTGGGGAACCCACGTTGCCTGTCCTCGATGGACTGCACCTTGTGGAAAGGGAAACACATTGGAGCAGTTCACAAACTGCTGCCTGTGGGAAGGACTGACATAGGAGAAATTGATGGAGGACTGTGTTCTCTGCAAGGAACTCCACACTAGAGCTGGGGAAGGACTCCTCTCCCTCAGCGGTGGCAGAAACAACCTGTGAGTTTTCAAGATTTGTTTTATTTCTCATTATCCTGCTCTGATTTTGATTGGTAATTAATTCAATTAATTTCCCCAAGTCAAGTCTGTTTTGCCTTTGACAGGAAGCAATGAGTGATCTGTCCCTGTTCTTACCTCAACTTATGAACTTTTTGTTACATGTTCTCCCCTTTGTCCACTTGTGGAGGGCAGTGATAGAGCAGCTTTGGTGGGTACCTGGCATCCAGCCAGAGTCAACCCACACACGGTGCAAACCAGTTTTCCCTATCAGCCTTTAGATAAATGCTGCATCTGGAGAACACAAGTGAAGGTTTCCTACCTGCTGAAATATATATATATTTCTACATCACTCAAATACTTTCTTTACAATGTTGAGAAAGAAAGCAGAGATGACATGACTTTGTTCTAAACAGAACATTTTTTGTGCGATTTTCTTCTGGAGGCTGCTGGACTAGAACCAAAACTAGATTAAAACTAATCATTTGATACTTATCACCCACTATTCTCAGAAGCTGTATGAATGACTCTCTCTATGCTTTCATCCCCAAGACCACCACATCAGTCATGTAAGAAAACTTGCTGGTCAGCAGTGCATATCATCATCCTATATTCAATGCTATTTTCTTTTTTCAATTAAAAATACCTCCAAATTGACAAAATAATCCCATTCCTTTTTCAGTGATCCTGACCATGTTTTCCTGTCGTATTCACAGAACACATTTCACAGTTTCTGTTTAGCAGATGCAGCTTGATCCGACTAAAGCTACGTCAGCATTGTATGATTCACCCAGTAAATAAAGTGTCAAGAACAAGTATGGCTGTGTTTAGTCAGTGCTTAGGTAGAACACTGTGACCCGCAGCTTGCCTGCATGCCATCAAAGCAGGACCACTGGGGGAGCTGAAAGTCTTCCTATCTCTCCCTGCAGGTATCCAAACCTTGTGGTGCTGTACTAATGGAATACTGTGCCTGTGGGTAGGCTTGTGGGTTCTGCATGCTCCAGAAGTTTCATATTCCCTCCCTGGGGTCATAGGAAAGATAACTGAGGATAACCAAAAGTTACAGTACTGATGTACTTAATAGGCTCAAAATTATCTTGGAAGTACAGCACGCACTGTACAGCAAGTCCTTTTCTTTTACTAATATCAAATACAGTCTTGGTTATCAATGGTAAACATATTGAGTGCATTTTCTGAAAATGAAAAAAAATAAACCCTCCAAATATTGTATATTAAAACAGTGAAAATTTGGTATTCCAAAAATTACAGTTTTAGAGACTCAAACAGTTGTGAGAGGTTAACACAACTAATGCAGCATTTCCAGAGAAGATGAATTGTGAGGTTTGTTCGAGTGGAAGATTAAATGGATTTTCCTTTTGATATTATTGTTTCACAATATATGTGCTTTTTTACCTGCTGCATTACAGCTTTTAGATACGTGACACTGAAACACTTAGGAGCTAATACACTAATAGCATTCTACTTGCAAATCAGAGCACACACAGAGGACTTGACTTATATATCAACTTGGCAGCTGTCTTTCCATTTGCTATTTAATGAACCCAGCAGCTTCATTTATATTTTTTCATCCTAATTTTATTATGTGGAGCTTTCAGAGACCATGCAGAACACTGCCTGCAAGAAAAAGTGGATGGGGCATTTTAAAGCCACATACGGTTATTTTCAAAAGAACAGATCTTAGACACTACTCAGAACTTCTGTGTTTATGAGTCAAGTAATTCCAAAGCACTATGAGGAAAGAAAAAAAAAAACTTTCTTCATTTCATTCAACATTGTTCACTGTGCTTCTTAATCAGGAAAATTTATAGCATAAAACTATGTTGCACTCCATTGGAATGTTATATTTCTCGATTTTTTATTTCCTTAATATATTCTTGCATAACTTTAGATATGGTCAGTACTGCAATTTATTTGCTCAGGATTCAGTATAGAATTTATTTTAAATCTATTAGAATGCACAAATAAAAAAGCTTCTTGTTAGTATGAGAAGTCACTTACAAAAAGAGAGGCAAAGCCTAGTCTCAGCTTCAAGTCATACACCCTTTATACCCTATTTTTGCAAAACTAACTAAGTAGCTAATACTAAGTGCTAGTATTAGTAGTTACTAATACTAGATAGATGGATGCTACTTGGTGCAAGGATTCTTTACTGTAAAAGGAGGCCCATTTACCAATGTGTCTTAATTTTTGCCACGATGAATTTTTTAAGTACAGCATTTTTCCCTTGCCAAATTCCAACCAATCACTTAGGGAGTTTCCATTTAGCGTAGGTCTTTTCCCTTTTCAGACAATTCTGTGCTATATCCAACATTAGCATGAAGAAAGCAGCATCAACTTTGTAATTTTACTTCTTTTAATGTATCATTCATTATTAACACCATGTTCTCATCATTGATTTGGGTACTGGGGTGGGATGACCCAACAAAAAACGTAACTTACTTTTTTACCCCTTCCTAGTCTAATTTTCTCTCATGTTTGACATGGGTTACACACAATCTATCCTATCCTATTCATGTGGTGAAAACACAGGCAGACAGGAGGGTAGATATGTATTGCTTTTTATCTGCTGCTCCATGCCTCTGTCTCTTCCACTCCTTTGGGCTTCTTCATTTTCCACTGCTCTGACATGTGTTGTTGACAGGCTACTGGCTTCAGAGTTGTCCCTGCCTCAGTGTGGGTCATCCACAGCTGCAGCCCTTCAGGGTGTGTGTCACAGCAGCGGTCACCCATGGCCGCATTTCCTCAGCAGTCTCTATGCCTTAACTTGTTTCCTCCAAAGGCTGAAGTCCCTTAGAAGTGTTCCTTCCCTGACAAGTGTCACCCACAGCCAGAGTCCCTAACTCAAGAGGCATCCTCAAGCCAATATGGGTCACCTCTTTCCAGGACAGTATCTCCAGCCTTGCCCTTGGGTGTCTCCTCCTTAGCATCTTTTCTACCATGTCTTCCTCAAATTGTGTTCTGCATGTCTCCACAGGATCCAGAGCCTCACCAGTCCCTCAGTCCTGCTGTTCTTCCTTAAAAATGCACCACAGTGTTCCCTGTCAGGCCGCAGCCTTGACAGGTGATGGGCTGCTCAGGCCAGTGTCAGACTAGGTTGAAAAAAGCATGGGTCTCTTCATGGCCTCCTCCACAAAGGTCACCTGCAGCTCCTTGCTTCAAAAGCCTTACCATTCATACTTCATACAGTCACGGTGGCTCTGGGTACGACACTGGATACCAGCCTCCTTATAGTTACATGCTATAGCACACAGCAAGGCTGTCTAAAATTCCCTAAATCTTTTTTCTAGCTTATTTTTCATCCTCTAAAATGGAGATACTGGTGTTTTCAAATCTTCCAGGTATCTTTTGAAGCTCTCTATTCAGCTAGCTGTCATATACTCAGATGGCAATCATATATTAAACTAGGACACAGCTCTGACTTTTCCTTCTGCAGGTAGTTTTAACTGTCAATCAATCAAAGCTAATCACATTAATGAAATTCATAAATAAAGTAAAAGCAGAATGAAGAACAAACACCTTTGAAAAAAATAAATAGTATTTCAAAAGCTATTATAAAAGCACAGGCTGAGAAAAACAAAGGGAAATTTATCTTGGAAAAGTCAGGTTAATGCATCTGAGGAAAGCAAATCTGAAATGCTGGCATTTAACATGACATACCTTTGAGCAGCCTTAACATTTTCAAGAAGCCATGGACTGATGATGGAACTGAACGTCAGGGTAGAGCATCCTGAGTCAGAGATATAACAGTCACTGTTTTACACTCATTCAAAGTGGGAACTATGCTGCAAAAAGATACAGCTGAATTTGAACCCTGCAAACCACACTGAAGACTGCTGAATAGAAGCCTTTGTTAGAGTGCTACAAAGGTTGATGTAGAAGGAAAGGAAGACAAAAGTCAAAAATGATCTGTGAAGAAGGATTAGGGATACATGTGCTTATTTATTTGGTTATTTAAAAGAGAATTTAGGCTATTGAAGAAGGTCTGTAAGAAAAATAATTGAAATTTTTTAATTGGTTATGCCTTTAAAAATAGCATGGAGAAATATTTCATTTACAATACAAATCCTTTCTGACTGGGAATTGGCAGATAACTGGTTGCTCAAGTGTCAAGATAAGTACTTGTATCTAAATTTTTCTGACTTTATTTTCATATTTCTCTTCTCTGTCAATATCTGATATTCAAAAAAAAAGGAACTTCAAGAAAAAGAATCAAAGTAATCTCTTCATACACTTTCATCACCTTATTAAATGAATACACTGTACCAGACTGCTTATGCAAAACCACAGAAAAGCAATCAATACTAGGGAGCACTTAAGTGTAAGGGTTTGCTTAGTAAAAAAATCCAAGTGAAATTTTAGGCAGGTAGAGGAGTTATTATACTCTGTGGGCCAAATCCCAAGTACTCTGTGGCACTATTTTAGCTGATGACTGAGTGGTTGCCTCAGTCTCCCCAATGTGGAATTGCATCAAAACAGCACAAAGGCTAGTGCTGACAGCAAGGGAATGTTGAAACAGAAGCAGCATGAAAAATATCAGTCCTTCCTAGTTCAGCAATTATTAGCAGTAAATTTTTAACTGAAATGGACTTCTGCCAAGATGTATCAGCCAAAACTAGTACTTGAAAATGTAATTTTAATACAGCATTATACTCAGGAATCTGAAACAGTTTAGTGCAGGTGTACTGGCTGATCTTTTTAGTGGTAAGATTTCTCAGTAGCTGCCACATTATGACATTCGTAGTAGCACAGTGGTTTTGTGTTCCAAGGAGGGAACTGTTCTGGTGTCTTCCGTATCAGGGTGGTCACTATAGCTTTCTATTAAGTATAAATTACTGCATATCACTTATAAGGTAAAAATGGTCATCAACTCAAATCTAATCTGACAGAGTATTTTACAAAACCACTATATGACTTCAGTCAAAGAATATCTAAGAAAAAGGGGGAGGATGACACCTGGATAATTCTGCACTTCTTGCCTTTTCTGTATGAGACTGCCTCTACCCTTTGGAGGCTTGACTAGATTGCAGCATTTGCTGCTGCTAAAAATCCACTGAGGAAATAAATGAATAGAGATGTTTTCACCTGGTCAGTACTTGCTAATTTACAAGCGATGTTACAAAGTTCTTAGCTCCAGGAAAAGTGCAAATTTTGACACTATGCCTGAATCTCTGAATAAGTCACTAGTTTTGTAGTATCTGCTTTCACCTTACTCGCCAAACACAGTTTTTACAAAAGCTAGTCCCAAGTTCTTCCTTCTTTCTTTGATGCTCTGATATATAAACCTATATAGAATTTTTTGAAATCAGCTATATTGCTAGTGAGTGGAAGGCTTCAGCATCAAGCATAGTAATTCTCTTTGTGTGTTCTCTAGAAGGTTACATTAAAGTAATTAAAGATATATAAATGTATATATAAATAATATACAAATATTATAAGTATAAATAAATATGTAAATGTAATACATAAAATATATAATAAATATATAAAGTAAATAACAAAAATATATAATATAGAAAAATACAGTATATAAAGTAGATAAAGATTTATATAACTATATACACATATATATTTTGTGAAAAATGTGTGGAAGAGAATGAAGTTCAAAGGAGCAGATACATTTTTAAATCTTATCATTAGCCTGTATTATGTCTTTTCCACACAGGCCTGAAGGGTCCTGATGGCATGTATAAATCAATGGATTAAGTTTTTTTGCACTTTGTTCATAAGAAGGAAGTGTGGGTGTAGGGTGAACCTCACATATCATGAGGGTTTGATAGCCTGTTAACCTACACAATCTGAAAGCTTTCTCTATTTTGTGGGTGAAGAGTAGTACTTACTCTCGTGCAAGCAGGAGTTTAGCCCACACAGATTTGAAAAATGGGATAAAATGAAGAAAAAGGGAGAAAATAATGAAAAACAAATTTACAATAGAAATGTTTATTTCCAGCCTGACCTGTTTGAAGACAAGTAAATGAAATTGGAGCCTTAGTACCAGCTGTGATGCACAAACTTCTGGCCACCCCAGTGCTGGATCGGAAGACATTAACTTCCCTGAGTCTGATGACCACACTCTTCCTCTTTCAACCCACTATGATTTTGGCATGCTCATGAGGGCAGAACACCAGTAGTTAATGTGAATAATCAGGGTCTTTCTTAGCATGCCTGTTATTCAGTCAGTTGTTTCCCAGCTGTACAGATTCATGGGATTTTTATTCTTTTATCAATTCATCTGCAGAATTTTGCATCTCTTATGACTGAACTTCTCACATTTTCTGCTGGCTCCAGTTATGAACTTTATCATGGTCCCAATTGACCGAATTCTATAACTTGGCATGACAATTTTTATCCTAATTTAGTACCATTTGAAAAGGTGCTAAGGGTGCAGTCCATTTCATAATCCAGATGAGAATTGAATAATATCAGTCCAGCATTGACCCTTGGGCTGTTTATTTGTTATTTGTTGCCAAACAAATATTAAGCCAACAACTGCTACCCTTTTAGCCTCCTCGTCTAACCAACATTTAACCATTTAACCCCTCCAATGAACTGTTAATCCAGTCCATATTTTCTTAATTTTCAAAATAGAATTGATTGAATGTTTTATTGTTTTCCTATCACTGTAAATTATGCCTTCTTCAGGCCAGCTTACAGTAAATATGCAAAATATTGACAGTTAGTATCTAAAATAGACAACTCAGTGATAAATCTTAAGAAAAATCTTAAGGTTGTATCAGAAGGTCTGTCTTTATGACATTCATCAGACTTGCTCTATCTTAATAAACTATACAGCAATCGGACAGTATATTTGCTTTCTTCCAGTGGACTATATTTGGTTTAATAGTCAATCTGAAGTCTTTCAAAAGATATGGACTAGCTTAACATTTCATCCCCCAGATTTATTTTTTTTCTCCTTAAGTAGGAAGCAGTCTAGCCAACCTTTAATAAAAATAAAGTTTCTTTCCCTTCTATAGACAAGAAAATGTCTTTGTTGTAGCATTTGTTCATGTTTAGAAGTGTATAGGGTAATAACCAACTCTTTGCTTCAATGAAGTGTTGAAACTCTGACTTCCATCCTCCTCTCTCAGTAATTCTTAGGCGTTCTTCAGTGGGAAAGTTCAATGAACATCATGTTCTAGACATTTTTCCTTTACATTAAAAACATACATAATTCAAACAGCTGTAGTCTTACTGTATGCAGTGTATAATTGGATTTTGATTGAGACCAAACAAACAGAAATCAAATTACTTTGGGTAAAAAGTCCATTAGGAGTGATTGAGCCCTAACATCTTCCTTTTAGGCATGTTGTAAAACTGGTTTATATATCCTCATTATAATTGAATGATAGAATAATCAGAGCTGTGTTCTTACTGTTGGTCAAAACGAAGATGACTGATTAGATGAAACATATTATAGAGCCAGATTTTAGAGTGGCAAACCTCTTTTGAAATATAGTGTGAAAGCTTTAGAATGTTATTTCTGAGTCTGTTAGATGTGACCCTGTTCGTGATTAGATCTACTATAGATGTTAAGCATAAAAGTGTGGTTTTCAGTGAAAGACCCTCACCTCAAACTGTCTTTGGGATAAAAAAAAAACAGTAAATAAATATGCCCCTTAAAAAAAAAAAAGTTATAGTTTGAAACCATAGTCCCTAGAAGAAAGATGGCAGATCTCTAAGTTCTAAGAATATCAGACATGGCTTTCTCAGAAACAGATCCTGTGATGAATGAAAGCATCCCTTTTGCAAAATCAAACAGCAGCTTCCTTCATTGCTCCAAGAACTGTGAAAGTCAACACTTTGCAGTATGTAGTTGAATAGTTCAGATCACTGAATAGGAATGAGAAACAGAAATAGAAAATGTGTACATTAAGTACTTGGGCACTACACAAAGATAAAATCACTAGAGCTTAAGTTGAAACAATTAAAATGCTTCCTCTCTCAACCTGCATGACAGAGGAGAAAAAGAATATATGGAAGGTATGATAGTCATTTTACTTCTCTAACTGTGTTAGCTACAATATCTGTATTTTCTATATAATCTATCTCCTTTTCTGTGTTAAGTAGGAAAAAGCAGGAAATACGGACTCAGGTCAAAAGGTAAAAGAACATGTTATATATCTAGCCTATTTTAAAGTTTCTTTAAATAGCTGAAATAGAGACAATACGTTTCATAAGTATAATAAGTCTTTAGGATGGGTACAGGGAAATACAAATACATGTAATTTCCAGCATTACCAGAGTTATTGATTTAGGCTTCTCTGAAAGATAAGGGTAGCACTGTGTTAGGCATTATACAGAATTATCACATCGCAAACTTTGGATCAGCTCATCAGTGGTGACTTATGCAACTAGAACAGGAGCCATGTGGTGCTATTTTTTTCAATTATTTTTTCCCCTCATTTTGGTGAATGCACAGAAAAACATGATTGATAAAAGTTCCTAAGACTAAGAGAAAAAGATAATGATGTCAAAAACACTGCTGAAAGGCCAAACTGCTAGAATAACATTTTGGGAAAAAGTGATTCTGCTTTGGGGGAAAAAAAAAAAAAAAAAAAAAAAAAAAAAAAAATGAAAAAAAAAATTTATGAAAAAAATAGATTATAAATAAAAAAAAAAAAAAAAAAAAAAAAAAAAGCAAGAGCAACTTTTGACTAGGATACAGTGAAAAATGTTACATGGAAGTTAGTATTGTCCAAGTAAAATTGGGAAAAAGAGTACATTCTCTTAAAGTACTTTAAAAGGATAAATTGAAAAGGGGAAAAATAATAAAGGCTGGCAAAAAGAAAGATCATATTAGAAAATGTGAGATAAAGACCTTAGTTCTCATATTTCAGGTATTGATTAAAAAATATAACTCAGTTATTAAATAGGGCAAATCAAAGCGATTCAAATGAAATCTAGACAATCAAGTCAAAATAGAATCACACCATTATCTTAAATCACAGTGAAATCAGCTGGCAATTCACTTAAAATGAATACCATTACTTCTATGCAGCACTCAAGTCAGGCCCCAGGAATTTCACATTGTAAAATATTTCATCTTCCTTTGACTTTCCTTCAAATTTAGAGCTAAAGTTTACTGTGGAACCAAACCATCTCTTTTCATTTGTAAGGGATACAAACTTAAATTATATCCACAGCACTGTCTTTAAATGAAAGCAATATTTCTCATACAGCAAAGATTAGAAGGTGCTGAGGCTTTAAAAACGTTAAATATTACATGCCTGTGGTGAAATTATGGAAGTTTGCTGATAAAATAACTCAACTGTGCAACTCTGTGCTGATTAAGGATCCCCAAAAAGAGGAAAAATGAGGTTAATGGAGTTGCAGTGTTTTGTAGTAGAGGCATGAAGAGACGGCTGACCTTGATAAGCATTTGGGATTAATTACAATGAAAAGTAGTATACAAAGAATCAGTCATTAGCAAAATGGTTTTGCTCTGTCTTTAGGTCAAGATAGCAAAGCAGACTTACCACTTCATTACAACTGATGATGATGACGAAATACATATTCCATAGCAGTCATTGCATACATATATCTGTCGCAAGTAAGAGACCATGAAGAGGTTTCCTGTTGCCACTTCAGAACAGTTTTAGATTTATGTTAGATTTAGAAAATTCTGAGCAAATTTCTGAAGACATATTTTTAGTTCATATGGGATTAAGAGTGATCATCCAAATGCCATTGATTTTTTGTTTGTTTCCCGTTCAGTTAGACAAACTGGACTCAATATAAGCAAACTGAATTAATTTACTTCATGGAAAATTGTGACTACTAGCTGTAGAAAACACCAGAAATAGAAATCAGGCTAACATACAGTGTGTACTTGAAACAAGAAACATTCAAATCTATATTAAATGGGTTCTCACTTTGTACTTGAATAAAGCCGACCTCCCATCCTGCTCAATAGGTTACTGTTCTTCTTACCTACAATATTAAAATGATGGATAAAATAATGTTACTTAAAATAAAATTGTTCATGGTAAACTGTTTCAAAGAAAGCCTTTGTTGAGCTTACATTGAAATAATGGGGCAACTTTTTACCAGGTGAAAAACTCCTCTCTCTGGGAGAACTTCACTTCGAAAATACTGTTGGAATCAGTTCTTGCATTAGTATAATTATTTAGTAGGCTTGTTGTTCGTGATGACTGGATAATTTAAGAGATTAGCAGGTCATTTGTAACCATGGAAATCATGTTGCCTGCATATCTAATAGACTAATTTCCACATGAAGCAAGGCAGTAGTTCTGTTTATTTACTAGCTTGTTAAATGCTATTTTGAACTACCTTGTTTTCCTCAGGGGAATTGTCACTCAATTTCTGAAAAGAAAAACAACAAAGTAGTGCTATGTCCTTACGGAACCTCTGTGAATATGCATTTTCTTATAAAATCAGTAAATGTATATTTGACCATATTTTGCATTTTAGGTAGAGATTGAAAGTGTTTAAGGATTAAGTATGTTAAAAACATCCATTAAATTTCAAAATTTCCAGTTACTGGCCTCAGTACATAAGGATATGAATTAATGATTGAATCAGGGCAGCTTAACTGTAGTTAAAATTTGCTAGCCAACTGATTGCATATGTATGTTTCTTATTCTGTCCCATCTGCAGGACAAAATATTTAGATAATATAAATTTCAACACAGTAGAGTATGTCAAACTAAGAGTTCTTAAGAAAAGATAGGAGAAACTTGAGGAGATAAAGCATTTTCTGGATTTTTTTAATTCACCACTGATGAAAAGTAGTGTCAAGTTCCTAGCTCAGAGGAATTAAATGGCAATAATGCAGATTTTCTTAGAATAGGAAATATATGGTCCAAACCTCAGACTGCAGAAATTTTAAGTTATTAGTGGTAAGTGTTTGGGTTTGGTTTTGGGTTTTTTTGGTGGTTTTAGGGGTTGATTTTGGTTATTGGAGGGGGGGGCGTTATGCAACTCTCTTAGAGATCTGGGTTGTTAAAGCATTTGCTTTTCTGTTAATTGATGTAATCAACATTCAAAGGTCTGGCTTTCACATGCAAGATGTACATCATATCTATAAAGTACCATTCAAGCAGACATGTCTTAAAAGGTCGCAAAAACCATGAGTCACAAGGTGACTCACCTATCCTCTGAAGTGTCTCTGCCTTCACTAATATCATGCTGTCTTCATAATTTTGGCTCAAATCATTCTTATAAACAAATGAACAAAGTCCCAATAGATTAAACTTCCATTGTATTTTATTCCTCCTATCACAAATTTAGCTGAAATACTTTAATATTTCCATAGTACTTGCTTAATTTGAAGTTCGTGTCATGGCCAGTTGACAGTTTAACTGTCTTCATCTTCAGTAATCTCAAAGCTGTCTACAAGCTATTATCAATCACTTGTTAAAATGACAATGCTCTCTTGGCATCTAAATTATTTTAATAGGCAAATTGCACAGCAATGTGACATTGAAATATTAGATGAAAAATATTTTCAAAAGTTTGCTTCCCAAATTTTTAAATTGAATGAGCACTTGGGAAACAGAAGAGGAATTTGACAAAATAGTAACAACATGTTAGCCTTTAACCACAAAGCAGTAGTATCAGAATTGTCATTTCTATCCAATCGGATATCCAAACATATTTAATAGATAAATCAAAATAAATGTCATGTGGAAATCAACCAGTTACTCTTAACCAATAAACTAAGAATACATTCCCTACTTCATCAAAATCATCCCTGTTTAAATGCTAAACAACATCAAATTCTTCCCAAGAACAGTAGTTCATTCTTCAATACTCTCAAAATCTTAATAACTGGCATGTTTCAATTATGCTGTAGCAGTCTGGCACTTTTCATATCATAGAATCATAGGATGGTTTGAGTTGGAACAGTACCTTGAAGATCATCTAGTTCCAACCCCCTTGAAATGAACAGAGACACCTTCCACTAGGCCAGGTTTCTCAGAGTCCCATCCAGCCAGGCCTCAAACAATTCCAGGGGTGGGATAGCCACAATTTCTCTGAGCCACTGGTTGTAGTGCCTCACCAGCCTCACAGTAAAGAATTTTTTCCTCATATCTAATCTAAACCTACCCTGTTTCAATTTGAACTAATTCCCCCTTTGAACCCTTTTGCCCTTACATGCTCTTGTAAATAGTCTTGCCCCACCTCTCCTGTAGGCTCCCTTCAGGTGCTGGAAGGACACAATCCAGTCACCCCAAAGCCTTCTTTACTCCAGGCTGAACAATCTCAATTTTCTCAGCATTTCCTCATAGGACCATCTTGACATGCCTCCTCTGGACAGGTTCATGTCTTTCCTGTGCTGGGTACCTCAGAGCTGGATGCAGTCCTACAGGTGGGGTCTTACCAGAACAGAGTAGAAGGGCAGTGTCATATTCCCTGACCTTCTGGCCACACTGCTTTTGGTGCAGCCCAGGATACATTTGGGTTTCTGGGCCACAAGCCCACATCGCCAGATCATGGCCAGCCTCTCATCCACCAGCACCCCCAAGTCTTTCTGCGCTGCTCTCAATTTGTTCATCCCCCAGCTTGTGTTGATACCGAGGGTTGTCCCAACCTGGGTGCAGCACCTTGCACTTGATCTTGTTAAACCTCATGAGATTCCCATGTGCTCACTTTTCAAGCCTGTCTAGGTCCCTCTGGATGGCATCACATCCTTAAGGTGCACCACTTAGCTTGATGACATCTGCAAATTTGCTGAGGATGCACTCGGTTTCTTCATTTATGCCATTAATGAAGATATTAAATAATACTGGTCCCCATACAGATCCCTGAGGGACACCACTGATCACTGATGTCCATCAGGACTCTGAACCATTTATCACCGCCCTCTGGATATGATTGTCCAACCAATTCCTTTTCCACCTAACAGCCCACCTGTTGAATCCATCACTCCTCAATTTGGAGAGAAGGATGTTGTGGGAAACCATGTCAAAGGCGTGACAGAAGTTCAGATAAATGACATCTGTAGCTCTTCCCTTAACCACCGATGTAGTTCCTTCATCATAGAAAGCCACTAGGTTGGTCAGACAGGATTTTCCCTTGGTGAAGCTCTGCTGGCTGTCTCAAGTCACCTCCCTGTCCTCCCTGTGCCTTGCCAGAGCTTGTAGGAGGATCTGTTCCATGAGTTTCCCAGGCACACAGGTGAGGTTGACAAGTCAGTAGTTCCCAGGGGTTTCCTTTCTTCAATTTATAAAGATGGTTACTATGTTTCCCTTCTACCAGTCAGCTGGGTCTTCCTCTGACTGCCATGACTTTTGGGATATCATGGATATATACATCCATCTAATATAGAGAAGGGTGGTATCAGAAGTGTCCTCACCAGCAAACATATGGAAAAAAATGTGACTGTCAAAAGAGGAATAGCCTTGACCTTCTTGTATTGGGAAAATTTTGTTGAGGTGCAATTAAATAGCAGTGTTAATGAAGCTCATTTTTAGAAACTGTACTAAGCAATGGCCACAAATTTTAGTTAAACATGAAATAACTTGTGCTAGGTTTCATAGCAAATTTCAAGCACAATATCAATTGGAAAATACACTCAACAGAGTTCTATGGCAATTAGACTGACCCATTTCAATCATCTACAGTACATGAGTGAGAGATGATACAGGCTCTGTTTTTTCCCTTGCAGGAATAAAGAGAACTTAGATAACAAACTCATATAAAGATGTCTAAAACTGCCTAAAAAAACCCCTGTCTTCAACTTTGTTAATGTGAATTGACACAATGCAATAATTACCTTTTTTCTATCTCTAACATTACAAAACGCAGTTGTGACTTGCCTAGCTACAAGCATGCTGTCACTGAACACTATAGAGAAAAATTATTACACCAACACTATAGAGAAATATAATTACACCATGATTTCTGAACAATATAGAGAAAAATTAAATTTTTTCCTGCTGCCACAGTGAATTCAGGGAAAAAGGAGGACTGGGCAAAGTCAGAGAGGTTTCGGGCTATATAGGGAGGCTGCTTAGGCTTCAGCTTCAGGTACTGTGTCCTCCACCCATAACCAAACTGGACAAAGTCCTGCGTAATTAGATGTCACCTCAGATCTGACTGTGCTGAACTAGAGTCATTATAAAGTCCTTTCCAGCTTGAGAAATCCTGTGATAGGATTATTTATAGGATATTCCTATTATTTATAGGATATTCACCTATAAAATCCTTTTGTAGGATCCCATAAAAGAAGTGAGGTCAATCAGAGACCAAGATATGAAGCTTCTGGAAAATGTATGAGACTGACATGTGTCACTTCGGCCTCAAGTAATTGGATGCTTCTTTGAATAGTGAGATTGTACTTACTGTATTGCTATTATTCCTTGATTTATATGTCTTTCTTTCCTGTTGCTGTATTAGTCTGAGAAATAGGTGATCTTTCCTCCCCTTGCTCTCACTAATCTGCTATAGTAGGTCCTACTGGTTGTCTTGTCTCCCAAAGATTTCCTGGCCCAGCAGCCACTATTCTCTGAATGAGAAAAAAAATGTATGAAATGATCGAGATCTGGCTGATGGAAGACAGAAGTGGAAGCAATGCCTACCTCACAATATTTTCCACTGACACTTTCATCTTAATATCTATCTCAAATATTCACTGTGTGCTGTTTATATAAGGGAACAGGGATGAGTAGTCAATATTTTCATGATTTCTATGTCATAATATAATTTTCTTATATTACTCACTTATGTGTAAATAGTGAATTAAGAATTAAACTGTATTTTATAAGTCTGAAGAAAATATAATTTATGTGTTTCCTCCCAGTCTACATTTTTGAATAAAATTATACTTCTGAGACTTGAATCTGTATTCAGTCCTGAGAAAGAAAAAAATCTTTACCTGTTTTAAGGAATGCTTAAAGTTTTGGACTTTAACCATAGTGGAATTTTACCAAATTTCTCTGTTTGGTATATCTCTGCTGGACCAAAACCCACTTGTAATCACATGTATAATTTCTCTTCCTTTTGTACTCACATAATATTGTAGAAGATACTACAGAAAATATGTCATATAACATTATCATCACTTTGAAAATCAAGCCCTATGTATTGCTTTTTCCTTAGCTCAGTTAGAAAATTATTACAGAAATTAGTAACTGGAAATGGGTTGAATTTCCTATTAAAAATGGCACTCCATTTATTTTTGTGCCAAATTTACTATTACATAAAAAAATATTACTTTACATTATTAGAAAACTTTTTTTTCTCATACTGCTTCTTATGCATGGAGTGATCCCAAACCCTATATATGAAGATTCACATTATCTAAATGTAAGTTTTCTGTAAGACTCATTTCTCTGCTGGTGTCAAAAGAACATAGACTGTTCATACCTGCTAAACAGGAGAAATGTCAGTTTCAAACAATTTAGATGTATTAGGTTTAACAGATCAGGCAACCGGTGCACAAGAGGAAATGGCCTTAAACTGTTCTAGGGGAGCTGCAGGTTGGACATCAGGAAGAATTTTTTTCACTGAAGGGTGGCTAAGCAGTAGAATGCACTCCCCGGGGAGTGGTGGATCCATCATCCCTAGAAGTGTTCAAGAAACAACTGAATGTGGCACGTAGGGCTATGGTTTAGTCGACAAAGTGATGTTTCTTAAAAGACCAGGCTCAATGATTTTGGGGTTTTCTCCCAACCTTAAAGATTCTGTGTTACTATTATTCTAGAATAATAAAACCAGTTACATGTTTAATCTCATGTTGTTTGACTCACTTGGCACCACTGTCTTGCTTTGTAAGGCCTTTATGGTCTTTTTACTATCTTTGATCACAGTTTAATACCTGACATAGTAAGGTCATGCAGAGCCACTGTAGTACAATTTTTTTAACTCCACTTCTCTTCTTATCAGTAAATATTTTGTTTTAAATGTCCTTGAAAAGGACACTTCCAGCAAAATTATTGTTTTGAAGAAGAATTTTAAATCTTTATTCAAGAAATAAATCCAAATCTTAATAATTTTAGATATTTGATTTTTGTTTCATTGTAATGAAATCTGTCTTTCTAATGACTCATGTCATGCTCTATAATCTGTATTTTCTTGAATGGTTATGATAGAGAAGAAAGTGAATGTTATTTCATATGGAATCAAAAATGGGAAGACAACAAGGCAAACACGAAAAAAAGTTAGCAAAGTAAAACAGCAAAGAAACAATAGACATCCAAAGGGAAAAAAACCTGATACTGTTACCTGAAGAAAATATGGAATTAAATATTAAGTTCAAGAAAGCTGAAACTTACTATGTATCTTCACCATAGGTACTAGGTGGATATTTCTGAGGATTTATGATGATAATAAAAATGTGTGTTCTCTTACATATTACAAAATAAATTAAATGAAGTGAGTTTCCTGATGTCGGAGAAATAATAAAAGAGAATTAGTGAGCTAAAAGAGAAGGGTTGAAATTCCAAGTGTCTTTCACTGAAAAAGAGAATATGTTTGTTTTCCTACAGAATCCTAATAGACTGACCTAATGACTACAATGAAAAAGATGAGGGTTTCATTTGATTCATTGGTTGATTGATTGATGTCTTGGGGTGATTCTATGACAATACTGTATTCCTCATCGCCTGCTTGATCACCTGGATTTGTGTCCAAACCGACACAATTGAATATTTTAATGTGAACAGTAATAATAATAGCAAATGCATTGCATGTATTAAGAAGTTCTTCTTCCCATATATTGCATGTTGTCTTTTATGCTGGTAAGAACAACTTGAGGAAGACAATACTGGGTTGTTCAGATTAATTCATAAGTCACAAGAATTCATTCTGTAGTATGTGTTCTGCGATAGAGGTAAGAACTCTGCTGGGATGTGGGTACTTCTGAAATGATCTCATACACAGAAAGAACTGGGTTGAATTAGAACTTATTACACATAATTCAAGAAATAGAAACCTCCAGATAACTATATGCTGAGTTTTCTTTTGCTTTCAAACTTATTATTATAGGCATAAAGTAAGATATACAAAGAGAAATCGGGAAGCTGCAAAGATTGAAACACAAAGATAATTAGAGTTTTCAATAACTACTATGTATACTGGGTAAAATTCAAGTCGAGTTGTGAGTGTTACATTTTTATACAGTATAATTTACCTTTTCTTGGATGCTCAGACATACCACAAGAAAAAAGGCAACTCCTGCTCTAATCTTGACTATCACACTAGCTTTAGTTCAAAACATATCTTTCAAGCTTCATCTGTACAGTAAGACCTCAGAAAACTTCCCACATCTTTTCACCTTCCTTTTCCCTCCTCTTTCTCAATATGTTCAGATTTGTCCTGAAAGAAAACCATGTGTAGAAAAAGAACTGTGAAAAAACACATTGGAAGCTGCAACCAGACAGCTGGGGGGGGCATGAGGGGTAGTATTCTAGACAGTACAATTAAATTCACTGGCCACTTTTCAGATTAACCTTCAAGTTGTTATTTGGTGGACACAATCATCAAAATATATTTTAGTTCTGCATTATGTAGGAAGAAAAAGATTGACAAAGTTCTCTGAAAAGGGGAGCTACATATATGTGAGAAAGATAATTATTATGAAATTGAAATAGAGTCTTGAAATGGACTTTATTCATGGGGGAAATAGGCCTCAAAAAATACAAGTTGCATCCATGAAAGATTCAATAGAGCATAAACCTGGAAATTCAGATTTAAACCCATAATGTCAGGTCAAGAAGCATGTCAAGAATCTCCATGTTTAAGTTGTAAAGGCTCAAAATAAAATCTTTTCAAGCATGTCAAAAGCAGAGGACTTCTCAGAGAGTGAAAGGTATCAGCAGATGATGGAAGAATGTGAGGAACATTCATACAATAAGTTCTCATGAGAAAACTGCAGAATAAAGAAGCAAATTTCTAAAATCATGCTCAGTCCAAAGGCAATCCAGAAGATTCTTGTGTCAGGTCTTAATCTTACTGCATGAATTTGAGGAAGTACTTCCAATTGAATCTTTCTTAACTGGGATTTAAAAAAAAAGTCTAAATAAGCAAGTACAGTGAACTGAATAAAACTAAATAATTTTCAACAAACTTTTAAAGAACTCTGATATGAAGCGATGAGGATTTTACTACGATGTGTACCCTATTTCTTTAATCAATAGGCATAGGAATGAAAGGAGAGAAATATGAAAAAATATTTAAAATGGTAAAAACTAAGGATTTAACTGATATGTATCAACCTAACTGGTAAAGCCCGTGTAAAGAAAGGAACTAGCAAACACAGGATAGATAAAGAATATTGATAAGCATTTAATATGGGCTTTGCAAAGGAAAAATATACCTTACAAATTTTTCTGCTTTTTTCAAAGTATCACTGAGTAGGTGGAGAAGTATGATCTAATTATATTTCTATTTTCAAAAAGCTTTCAACAAGCTCTCACATGAATTTCTTAAATTTGGACATTGGCTGCTCAGTATATGCCTAAATGTTTGGAAACATGATAAATAGCAAGGCAGTGATGTTTTCAAATAATTCAAAATTACTCTATTCAGTCAAAATCAAAAGTGTCTGTAAGGTGCTGAGGATTTCTCCATAGTCAGTGACTCAAGGATGAAATAACATATGAAACGTAAAATTAGTAAGCATAGAATAATGCACACAAGAGGAAAATAAAAACACCCACAAAACTTAGTTACAGTGATAATCTCTAATTGAGTATAGAGAGAGAAATCTCCAGTCAATATGGACAGGTCTCTGGGAAAGTATAATATGCATAGATGACTTGAATAAATGACTGCAATATGGAATGTTACATTAAAAATATTATCTGTGATTTAAAACTAGACTATGGCAGAACTAGAAAAAATGTTACTGAGAAGAACAATTACACAAATGTTATCTCATCTACATAAAATTCAACTGAGTCTGAAAGGGTATGACTGAGGAAAAATAGCATCTGTATGATTTGGAAAAAAAAGGGTAAATGTGGTTATGAACTATAATATCTTTATTTTAACATTATAATTATGGATTGTCATCAAAAGTCCATCAGTTATATAGTAAACAAACACTGTTTTTCTCACACAGAACTGTGTTGAATGCAGTGTTGAGTTCTTTGTTGCAGTCATTCTGGAGGTCAAATGTGCAAGTGTATTCAGAAAACAGATTTAATACATCTCTCAGGCATTTAGGCCTGTAGTGAATATTAAATACTACACTTCAGGTGTAATTTTTAAAGGCAGATTTTAAATGGCTAATTACCAGAAATCAAGAGTTGACTAAAAGGATCACTTAGTGCTTCCCACATTTCGTAAGCTTCCAAGGAAGCTTCCAAGGAAACGATGTCAAAATATGTTTAACTTAGGTTTGATTCTATAGAGCGGGTCCTGCATTCCTTGTCTAATATGATATTTATAAACAAAGCATGAAATAAAGGAGTTAAACATAGACAGCAGAGTATTTTAAAATAATTGAACATGTCTTTTTAACCACTTGAACATTCTCTTTCAACTGTTCTGCATGTGCAAACCCTAAGTCCTTGAGCTGTTAAAGAATTTTGTACCTTGGACTTGGGTCACAATTTCTCCCTTTCATGAGATGATGAGAGAGATATCTATTTTAGAGTGAAATTTGCAACTCTGAAGATGGCAAATAGAGCAAAGGAAATCTAAGGAAATTATCCTAGATTTAGGCAGCTAACTTTTTAATATTTATAATATATAAAAATAAGCCCATTGAAGAAAACTTGTGTCTTGAAGTTACAATTGTTACTTATGTAGTGTAAAATAAAGAAATAAAGAGATCTATTGCTGTTGCTACAATCACCAAGTTGTCTGAATGGTAAAAAAAAAAAATTGTAAATATTCAAAAGCAAATCATCTAAACTATTTGTATTTACCACACTGTAGTCACAAGAGCTCTTACTTAACCTTGCTTCTAATTCCTTCCGTTACGCTGTTGGAGGACTAAAAAAACAGCTTGCATTGAATCAAGACAGGAAGCATCATTAAAGTGTAATGTTATGAAATGTGTTCTTCACAACCTGTCGTAAAATTCACTCTTGGGAACGAAAGTTCTAAAAACCACTAGGACACTACTGTAAGTGCTGCAGGTTTGACAGCACTTCATCTTTACATACATCTTTATCTTGCAGAGCAGTAAATTTTGAATAATCTACTTCATGGCATATTCTCATGCCATGAACGATATTGTAGATCAGTGAAGTTCTTCATCGTTAAATGCCAGTATTTCTAAGTGAATATAACTTAACCTGTCAACCCTGAGAGGGAGAGAAAATTGCTACTACTTTTAGAGGAATCACAGAACTGTGTTAGATGGAAAGCACTTCTAGAGGTCAGCTAGACCAGTCAAAGTAGGGCTAACGTCACTCAAAAGTAGCAAACTATGGCTGTAAGATGGTCTAGGCATAGTTTGTTTACTAACCACACACAAACCAAGGATCATAATCTCTGTGGCTACATCTGTACGAGCAGGTTAAGTATGATCACCAAATGGCTTCACACATAGCATGTAGCACTGGTCCACAATGATCCACTGCACTTCACAGTTATCCTATTGCCTGACACAATTTTTGGCTCACACCCTTGTCAACAAAAACTACAATGTAAGACAATAACTGCAGCTACACTAATGATCGGATCAGAAGACTGCAAAGGGCTTGAAGTGTTCCCAATAGTTAACAAAGATGAGACAGTTCTCTTTGGGAGGGAGAGAGAATTTGTCTGTATGGATTCAAATTGTACTGTTAAACTTGCTCTTGGGTTGAGAGATGAGCCTTTGGTTTTTCCAGTTACCAGAATGTGCTCAATCCACTGGTTATCTGAGTAACAAGAGAATTTCTTTTCCCCAGTGCCAAATCTAATATTCTTCTGTTTCATTAAAATACTGTGATTAAATGGTGCTTTCTGACTCAGTGCATTTGCTATGCAGTTTGAATGAGATTAGTACCATTTTCCACTGCACAAGTGAGGGGGTTTTTTGTATCTGTTTCTGTGTGTGTTGTAGATCTTCACTGTCATTTCTTACAAGGTAGTATTTTGCAGTTTGTGGGAAAATGGTTGTACCAGTTAATGCTGTTTGGAGAGAGGATAAATTTATGCTCAGGGCTGCCAAGATTCTCTGTTTCCTCTTGTATGGGGACAGCTTTATCCTGACACAATCCTTTAAATAACAGTACTCTTACTAGTAGAATTATTTGCAATAAATACAGGAGAAACACAAGCCCTTTCCACTTATATAATAAATATTTCCTTATTTTCCTAGTGCCAAGAAAACTTCCCTTCTGACCCTGTTCTGTTTATATCAGCATTGCATCAACAACACTGATACAAATTGTCCTAAGTTATTAGCCGAGACTGTTAACATTTAAAATCAGAACTTAAAATAAATGTTTTAACTTATTTTACATCTAGGACAGAGAAACTACCCCTAAGAATTTATTGCCTGCATTTATCTCAGAGAATAAAAGATGAATCTGGCCTCACTGAAGAAAGCTAATGAAACATGTAAGCCTCAAACCCTGTCTGCCTTTCTGAGCACTCTTTTTGTTTTCCTACTGGAATACTAAGGACACATACTGTCCTGTCTAACTCACTACAAGCAGTCCTTGCTTAGAAGCAGGAGTCAAGGTTGACTCTACAAAAATATCACTCTGGAGAACCACCTGCCTCTTGTAACAAAGGGGTTAAAACTTTAATATACATTCACTTCCTTTTCTGAACAGTAACACCTTCCTTCCTCAACATCAGTAGGCAGAGTAAATAATCATGAACAGATGTCCACACTGACTTGGGAAGTCAGAAAGATAAAATTCCATGTGCACACCAGAACATATTCTCAGCATTAGCAGAATGAAATAGAGACATCAGATAAGTGAAAACAGATGTTGTTAAAATGTCAAGTGCAGCAGATGTGTGTATACAAGACAAGCTTTGAAAAGATTAAACTTTGATCCTGGTTAGGCTGTAGGAATTTATGTTAATCAGGTAGAAACAGTAATCTACTTTGGACCAGTTATTTCCACCTTTACTATAATATGTTATTATGCATTGTTCTTAATGGAAGTACCTCTGAAATATTA
This sequence comes from Callaeas wilsoni, assembly GCA_013398955.1. Taxonomy (NCBI): domain Eukaryota; kingdom Metazoa; phylum Chordata; class Aves; order Passeriformes; family Callaeidae; genus Callaeas; species Callaeas wilsoni. The sequence goes on from VWPU01011673.1 coordinate 273,453, forward strand.
ATCAGTTGAGCATGAGCAGTGGCAACAATTTGGCTGTGATGTTTTATGTTGTGTTCCCATAAATCTGCTCTCTTGAACAGCCGGAGTTCTCAGTAAATCCTTTCCTAGTCACATACCCACATTTTCATCCAAAGGAAAGAGGAAGCAGTGGAGCAGAAGGAAGAATGCTGTATGACACGAGGTGCATTCAGGTCTCATCCTGATATGCTGTCAGCATACATCCAGGCACTGTGTAGCAGTTCCACAGTTTTGATGTGGCTCATATTTTTTACATCTTCCATTTAAAAGGTGAATATTATTCCTCTTTGGTTTTAGAGCCTTTCAAAGATGAATTTAGATGGAAAATCTGACTTGGTTTTGATTTCAGAGTTATATCTGCATATTTCCACATATCTGCTGTAGGATTTGTTTCATAGAGGAGGTTTTTGCTCTGTGTGTCTGTTTCAAAGTATCAGGACTGTGTTGTGTCAACAGTCACAACCATGAATGTGCTACTAAATGTCTTGTATGTATCTGCCAGAGAAAGGAACAAGGAACTGCCTAACAGAAGCACTGTGCTTCAGAAGAGCTTTGTGGTGTTGCCTCCACAGGGGACCGAAAAGCCCTCAGCTTTCATTTCAGTCCTAAATGCCTACATTTTATTGCTCCATGTAACTCCTTTCTCCACACCCATGCCCCATGCCTGTGTATTTTGTTAGTAGCACTGCTTCAGTGTGGAGCCAAGGTTCCTCAGGGACTCTTACCATTCCACTGAGGACTGGGAGCTGGTAGGCTTAGCTATGCATATTTCTGGTGTAAAAACTGCCACGTGCTTATCTCTTTGGGGCATAGTTCTTTCGTTTGTCTCAGAGTCATGAGAGAGATCGGGGTTTTTTATCATTTCCAAGCCTCCATGGAGATGAAATCTCAATTCCATTGCTTCTAGGCTCTCTTCTCTTTACTTTCTCATGGGAAGATCATTTTGTTGGCTGCCATATTCTCCTCACATACACCATCTGGATAAAGCAACCTAATCCATGAGAGGTTCAAAATAACTGTTTCATCCCTCTACAACCAAGTGTTACACACAGATGACATACAGAGTAGTAACAGCTACATGTATTTTACGAATACTGGATATTGATTTCTTGTTACCATTAAGTATTAAGAAGCACATTTATTTCTACCTTTTAGTATCTGAACATAATCAGTCTTCAGTCTAGATTACTAAGGACAAGAGTCTTACTCAGATTTTCAGATGATTGAAATTTACAGAAAGTAGTGCTCACCTTCTTGTGACCTTTACTAGGCTTTTGCTCCTGATAATAAACAAAAGAAAACAAGCTGCAATTATACCACTTCTACCCATCCTCTTTTTGTATTGTTCAACAAAACTACATGATTTTAGGTAAGAATTTATGCTGAATGAAGCTGATGGGAGGACTTTTTGTGGTATCAGTGTGGCACTTCAATACCTCAGCTCTTTGTGAGCTGCAAAAAGCTTTAACCTTTAAAGGAATTTTTGATAAGTCCTTTTTCTTTTGCAGAGATAACACCTCACAGAGTTGTGCTCTGAGATCAACTTCAAGATACTTTATTGCTTTTAGGGGCTTTAAAGTCATAATAGAATAGTTTTATTTTATTACTCAGATCAGAACCTTCTCATCCATCCCAACTCGTTTGATTTACACTTTGGTTATACTTTTAAGTTATTCTAGCATTTTTATATGGACTTGGACATTTTGCCTTCTGTTTATATTAACAAGGAAACTTGTGCACTTGACTGGGAATTGACAACTAGGCACATTTCTAGCAGGTCAAACTTGCCTTGTAAGTTTTATGTTAATATCTATTTTCGCAAAATTATACTTGCTATTTAGTGTAAAAGAGTTGACTTTGAATAAGAAACTAAATATTTTTACTTAATACCTTTTCAATATGGGTGTCTCTTTTCCATGTCCGTTCAAATATCCAATTGTCTTAAGTGTTCTCCTTCACTCTATATGTGTTTGAAATTTGTGCAGCCAGTACCAATTTATTTGATAAAGCAAATTCCAGATATCTTTTGGGAGAGTTTATCATGAACATAGTTTTTACACTGAGGATGTTACCAAAAATTGGAAAATGTAGTAATAAGTAGGAAAAAAAAAGAAAGCAAATATTGGATGTTCTCCTTCCTGTGGATCATCCCACCTTTGCAATAGACTTCTAGGATTCGAAAAAATGGCTAAGAAGTCACAGCCTTTTTTGCATGTTTTTGGACTTTCTCTAGTTTTACTACATGTCACCACCTGAGCAGCATGACAATATCCCAGGGCATGTCTCTGCTGGGGCAAGTAAATTTTCTAGTTCTTCACTGAATGGAGACTCAGGGGCATGACTGGCATGAAAGGTCAGTGCCCACTCCTGGCTTTTTTCAATAAGACAGTAGAACAGTGTTTCTTTTTAAAAAAATTGACAGTGACAGAGCATCATTTTATACTTCTTGCTTTAGTATATATGCACAGAAAACCAGGAAAACAGATGTTGAAAAACTCCATTCAAGATCTAGAATCCATAACTGTGGGAACACCCTGCCTAAGCTATGTCATTCTGTTTTCAGCATTGCTGAGAAGTCTAAAGATGTGCTGTGATTACATGGATGTACTGCTCTGGGTAAGGATAAATTAAAATGGTGTTAAAAAAAATCAACATATATATATATATGTGGTACTCTGCTTGTACAGTAGCAGTATGGTTTTCACATGTTACACTCTGCTCTTGAAATGACCCTTACCTGGGATAGGCCTTGCCTAAAATATCCAATTTTCTTCCATTGAGAGTAAGAGCAGCCCTGAGTAAAGCACTATCCAATATACTAAGGGGATTCAGCACCCACAGTGATGATGTGTTCTGATGAGAACATACAAATGGTGACTATGAGTACAAACTGCTTAAAATACCAACTATGTTAGATTTTAAGTCACCATTAAAGATGGCATAAGGGTCATATTTAACACAAGAAATAATAGCTGCAAAATGCAATGTTTCAAAAAGTGAAATGCATAGGGCATTTCAACATATTGTAGCACTTCTCTGGGTCTCAAGCAGTATTTAAGATGGAGAATTTTACTTTCTTCTCTGGCTTCTTGGTCATAACTACATTTTTATGGCTGAAAATTTTTGGAAACATTCATGAAGCTGTTTACTATAATAATTTTCAAGTGAAACAGGAAAGTTTTGCAAAGCTCATATAATAGAGATAGCTTTGCACAGCAGGGAGTATCAGGCAGCTCTAAAAATAGAGACTGCTACTAGTTCTGCCTAGAAAAACATGCCTGAAAGAAGAATACACATTTACACAGCTGGCTTTACATGACCCTTGTTTACGCAATGAAACAAAAGGAAATTACCTCTTCTGAGGTTTTATTTTTTTTATCAGGCACTGATTAAATAATAATTAGTTCAAAGTATCATGAGTCATTTCTACGTATGCATACTTATCTATTTTGAAAGAGCAATTGTCTCCCTGAGGTAATACAGAACATCAGCGATCTGTGCTCTGCTCTAACAACCTTTCAATACAGTAGATCCAGTTTCAGCAGTTGCATAACCTTTTTTTTTGTCTTAAACCAACGTCAGAGTAATGGCTCCTTCCTATGTGGAGGTGATCAAATCTGAATTTGGTCAGAAGTTATCAGTTGGATACTTAAATTCTATTTAGATCAGTGAGAAACTTGCCATTTCTTTCACAGTGTTTCTTTAGGATTCCAGTCTTTCAGCACTTTATTTCTTCTTGAAAGCTCTCACTCTAACTCTCATATTTATATTTTTTTCCAAAAAAAGTTACACATTGGTAACTTTTGGTGTCCCATTATTCTATTTTTTTTCTTCACAAATGCTATCCAGGAAGTCTCACAGACAGTGCATTTCATTTAATTCTTCCCTAGCAAGTTCATAATGGAATTTAATTGTGTTTCCCTTATCTATAACCTTTCTGCTCCCTCGAGGAGTTTTCTCCTTCCTTCAATATATTAGAATACTCCCTAGTATTGTTAAGATGTTAATCTCATTTATGTCCTCTTTTCTAATTATTCCATACCTGCAAAGATGACAAGCAATCTTTTACCAACAGCATTACATAAAGACAAGACCTTTTTTCCAAAAACATAGAATAAAACCAGCAGTCAATCAAACGTTGTTTTCCTGAGAAATCTTTCTTTATTTTTCCACAATCCTTTATAATATTGTGAAGGAGAAAAATGAGAAAATCTGTAAAGGTTTTAATTTAAAAAATAATAAAAACCCATGCAGTCTGAAACCTTTGACTGCTTTACAATTATTTTTATTTAGGCAATTTAATTTTTCTGAGTTGCTAGTTTCTCCAGTGTAAAAAAACCCTTATTACCATGGGAAACTGCAAAATAGGGGAAAAGATTGGAATACATATTTTGCTCCAAAAGCTGAAAGAAAGTGAACTTCCTTTCACTTTATCAGTGACTACATCTATGGTGGTCATACATGGTTGTTCTGATCCTATTCAATTTTATAGATTCATCTCAGGTTCTACCACATCTCCAAAAATAAATTAGAAAGAAAACAAAGATTTGTACATGTGAGGCTTTTTCAGCCAGTGTGTCAGACTGGCAAAATGCCCACTTTGAAGATAGAATAGAGCTGACACATAATTGTTGCCCTTACCTTTGCTGCTACAGACACTAGACTCTGAACCTTCCTTGGAGACCTGAAAACAATTTTGGTGTGACAATCTGAGAAGTTACCACTAGCATTTTACAAATGCTGTGAGGTCACAGATGTTGACCTATCCAGAGCCAAGTAAACCTCTGGAGGGCGTTGTGTTTTATGGGAAAAATGTTTCCATTGATTTTTAGATTAGCATTTTACTGTGACACAGAACAGATCAGTAGCCATGAAAGACAAAATTCACATCACAGTAGCAAGAAAAGTAACATAGCCCAAGATGTGTTTAAAAGCTAAGCTTTTTCTTTTTTTTTTTTAATATTCTTTTACCCATGATTTCCCAGAGTCACAGCAGGAATATAAAGAATGAGGACTAAAGGTCAGAAAGGGTTAAAACTAGTCCTTTAGCATGAATCTTAGTGTTTAATAACATTGTGACATGTGGAATCTTTCCTTCTTTTTCTGAATTTCTGTAAACACAATATTTAAAACTATTTTGCAAGAGTAAGCACCAAAGTTATGTTCCTGATTAAATTTTAAAACATTGTCCAGATATCATTCAAGTTTATTAAGTTAGATAGCCAATGGCAGAATTTTTTATGGCAATTACCTCATAAAAAGAGCTTGTTCTCAAATATATTCATTCTGAGGCTGACATTTATCCACAAAATAAGTCATTGTATTTGCAGGCGTATGTTAAAATCTGGGGAAGTAAACTAACATTTTCATAAATTACTCTTAGTAATTTGACAGAAATTAAGGTGAAAAAGGCATGAGTGCTTTGTGCCTCACACCTGTAGACCATCTTGTGTTATCATCTGCTTTTTAGGCAGGGACTGAGCGCTGTGTCACAGCATAAGTGTCCATCTCTTGACCTCCTTTCTTATGAAGAGGGACAACAGTCATTAGAGAACACAGAACAGATAAGATATAAAAGTGGTTCATTTTACAAGCTGCTTTAAATGTATGTGGAAAGATTTTTTCGTTAGATAGAATCAGGGTATTAAAGCCCACATATAAGACTTTCCAAGGCATTCCCTATTATTAGATTATTGCTATTATTTTCCTGTTAATTCAATAAAAGCTCTTCTTTTTTACTACTGTGACAGATTTTCCTAGTTGAAGAAGGATTAAGAGTTGTCAGTCTAGGCACTAATGTGATACATCTTCAAAAAATCACAAGCATTTAATATTTGAAAATTTACCTTTCTTGTGGTTTATTTATTTTAACACGATACCGTGTCAAAATAGGAACTTCTCTATTTATCATATTCAGCATGCATCAGGAAGAATTATAACATAATGGATGTACTGAGATAATCTGGTAAGATAACTGTGAAGAGTATTTTATAATACAAAATTACTGCCACTAAGTAATACCTTTTAACAAGCAAGACTTGAAAAGCAAGGATTTGCAAAAAAGGTAAAATTCAAAATATATTTTGAGATATGTTGGAAAAACTTTCTTTACAAGAAAATTTTTCAGTACAGTTACTCCTTTTGCTGCCTTTTATTTGTTTCATCTCCCATTTGAGCACTGAAAAAGAGAAGAGGAAAAATTAGCAAAAAATTTAACAGAGCTTTATGGTTTTAGTGTTAATTATTGCTAGATCTTTTACATAATTCAAATATTACATATTACTAAATGTTTTTTGTTGTATCGGAATCTCAATTTTTTAACATAAGCTTTTTTGCATGGAAAAAAATGTCTCCCCTCCAACTAAAGTAATAATGTAGATGAGACTCGTGAATGAAAAAATGTGGTTTTTTCTGATGTCTATGAATTCATTACAGCATGCTATTCCTTCAGATATATGAAATTCCAAGAAATCAAGTATTATCAAGATTAACTACTAAAACATTATACCTAAGATATATGAAATATTTTTACATACTCAGTTCCATGGTAGTAGTTTCACAGACAAACAAGCAAAGAGGAAGGAAGGTTAAGGAAAATTCTGCAACATATTTGTCAAAACCTGGGAAAGGACTAAAGAACTTGGGAATCCTGGCCCATAGCCCAATATTTATGACCACAAAATAAATACTGCACTCTAATATATCCAATCTAGCCAAAGTGTTTTAGTCTACATGACAGGGCTACCCAGAGCTGACCGGATATTAATTCTAAAACTGATCCCCATTGGTCTTTTAGGCAACTTTATATTAATCCTCCTGCAAACCATGCAATGCACAATTTTCATCTTACATTTACTTTTCATCATGTGCACATTATTTCCTATTAAAACAGTTACGCTGCTATCCGATATGAGTTTTGGGAGGTTTCTGTAGTTCAGAGCTGCTGCCGATAGTGAGGACCCTTCTCTAAATAATCATCCTTAATCTCCTTAAATGAGCAGAGAGAGAGAAGGTGGTAATGGCAAGTGTGGGCCAGGCTGTGAGCACAGTGGGTGGGCAGAGGCTGTCGGGGCTGGGCTCTCAGTATTTCCCCACTGGGCAGCAAAGTCAGCCCACTCCCACAGCCGTGTTGGCTTCATTGCTTACTGACCCCTTGCTGAAAGCCCACCCCCCTGTGGAAAATGAGTAATAAAAAATTGTGATGCTAAAATGAATTTGGCTCATTCTTAACCCTCCATAATAAAATCAGAGGTGCACCTAGTGTTCTGCACATTGTAAGATTGTTACTCACATGTTTACATTTTTTTAGATGAAGTGAGAGGAAGAATCAAATCCAAATTAATTAAGCTTCATGTGAGACTGGCATTGGTAGATACAGTTAATTTTCATTTTCTACCAAAGAGATTAGAGTTCATATCTCAAAGGTAATTGAAAGCCCATATTTGAAAGGAAATAATTCCCTTCGGTTCAGAAGCAGGATTTACTTAACCTACAACGAATGAAGGAGTGGTGCAGTGAGTTTAGCTAATATAACAGCTTTATGCTTTTCAGATATTTTTCCACTGAAATTTCCCTCCTGCTTCCTGTGTTTGACATTTTAAGGAGTACATTTAGTCGAGTTTTTCAATGAGTCTCTATGGTAACAGTAAAAATGCCCAATCAAAATACTTTACCTCCTCTGCCTTCTTGCCTGTTCAGCCAGCAGAAGCTGCAAAGCAGAGAAGTGAGAACCACTGGTCCTTTCAAGTGTAATGGGAGTGTATTATAAAGCAGAAGAAATGATCTGTAGATTTCAATCTACTAATGATCACACTAACTAGAGAAAGAAGTAATCATTTGTCAAGTAGCAGCTTCAGTATCAAATAACTTTAGTTTCAAAATTAAATTTTTCTTTTGTATAAAACGAAATAATTGATATTTTGTTTTACATTAAATGGAAGAATTGTTCTTTCAGTTTTTCAGCCAACACTGGGCTCTACTGGAGTACAGCAGCAGGTGCAACATATTCATAAAGTCTTTTTACTATAAGTAACCACAAAATGCCACTTTTCTGGCAACGTATGTATTTTTTTCTTAAAAAGTCATAATCAGCAACTCCATTTTTGCACTTTTAAAATAAAGACATTTGTTAATAGATTGCCTGAATAAAAAAAAAAATGGAGGAAGGCAGAAAAGATACACAGGATTAAACCTTATTGTCAGGAAACCATGGTAGCTTACTGAAATCTATTGAAGGGATATTACTGAACGGATACTGTTGTAGCAAGAATGGCTTTTCCATCTATTACTGCTTCTTTCAGGAGGTACCAGAGGGTCAGCTGAAATCCCCTAAAACGTAACTGAGTCAGGGTATTGCCATTTGCCCTAGAAAATGGTTGTATAAGACATATTTTAGAAAGCTATTGAGTGTGCCACGGGACACCTCCCTCACCATTGTCAGAGCAGTGGTGCCAGGCTAGAGGTTGCCAGCATTTGCCCGCCAAGAAAGCCCTCAGGGGCCGCATCCCTGCCAGCCCAGCATGGCAGGCTGGGAGCTGGACCACATCACAGGGCTGCTGCAAGGCCCTGTTTGTGCCACCTGGTCACGACAGCCTGCTCTGCACAAAGAGCCAGGCAGCACAGAAGCAGATCTATTTTACTGTTCTAATCAACCTAGTGCAAACTCTACCGTGGTTATTCATAGCTTAACCTTTTGAAGATCATCCATCATTAATAAAAAGTGATATGTTCATAAAAATACACTCATAATTAATAGTCTTTTCAGCAATGCAGAAACAAGCTGCAACATTTTAGTGCGATTAAGAAAACTTTTCTCTAGCATTTGGTACTCAGTGGACAGCTTCTCATTGGTTTCTAATGAACCCTGGCCATTATGTTTAAATCAGCTGAGAATCTCCTTGGAAGTAGATAACTACAGTTTCTTAGGGGGTAAATAGATGAATTAATCATGAACAGATGCATTGTGTCCAAAACAGATTTAAGTCACTCATTTTGACTTTCTATTTTTTGCCTGTTTTCAGGAACAACTGAGTGGGACAAAGGCAGGAAAGCCAAAAAAGCTGTACAAAAGATGAAATCTCCAGTGCAGTGCTTGTGCTAGGTTTCTATTACCAAATAATTAGTGTTTGTCCAGCTTTTAACCAGTGAGGTAGCTTGATCGAGTTTTGTTTAAAGGTGATGGTAAATGTAGCAACAGAGAAATAACTTGTGATATATTGCAAGTTCCAGGTAACTCCAATTCACAAATGTAACATCAAAAATGGATAGAACACATACAAAAGTAAAACATATTCAATTATTTTTGTGTGGAAAACTGGCATTCTACAAGCATTTAAAACAAACCTTGAGATTTGGATAACATCATGACTTTTAGAAAAGCTCTGAGAGGGCTAAAACCAGAATTCAGCTAGAAATGAAAATATAAATTAGTGTTGTATATCTACTAGCATATGCTATTAAGCAAAATTCCCTGTCCAACCATCCAGGCACCCCTCTGACAGTCACAATTAACCACCTGAACTCGGACCGAGGTCCCTTCGCTACACACCCCACACTCACACAGTCACACCTGGTTTCCTCACTAGCTCGACCCCAGGTTTCCCACAGCAGAATCTTAGATGTCCAGATGCTTAAAATAATTTAATCTTGCTGCAATAACAGTAACAAAATAGCAGCTCGGGCTGGTTGCCTTCGAGGAGGGACCCCAAGCAAAGGAAGCCATGGGCTTTCATACCCTCACAGTCTAAGCAAGCAAAAGTCTGGCGTCACCAGCTCCTGCGTGTGCATTCACCTGGCTGGGCCACAAGTCCTCGCGCCCTTCCTTAGGCAAAGAGCCCGCAGTTCACAGCCTCTTCCCGGGGCTTTCTCCACCCAGAGCTCAACCTGCAGCTGGCACTGCATCTTGCAAACCGAGCTACCTGTCCTGAATGTATTCCCTAACAACGAACAGCACCAAAGCTGATGAAAATTACAAGCAGTGCAGTTTCATTGAAGAGAAGCTGTAGATGAACAGCTACACTTGTTTTTCAGAATTTTTACTAAAAAGAACACATGTAAAGTCAAGCAGATAAGTGAAACATTTCCAAATACAGTAACTATTGATAAATGATAACAGAACTGAAAAAGATTTCTAAATTCCAGTGAACTAGATCTGTGGCCAGAGCAGATGTTATTCATGAGTTGTTGCTACTGTACTGAATTTTTGACAAAATATGCTGTTACAAATTCAAGATCTAAAAAGTGGCTAGTACATATAGATCAAGACATAATGTAGTATGAGGAGGTAATGAAGGAGATAATCAAAGGCATGGTTATAATACAGAACTACAAAGAACTGATGATTCTCATCATCTTTCAGAAGTAAATTAACATGCAAATTATTATTAAGGCTTTCCAATGAAACCATGAATGGGTTTTTTTGCTGTCTTACTTTAATTACCTCACAAAAGGAAGTGTAATTCACAATCAAAATCACTATAGTGCATTTGTTATATAAATGCTTCTCCGCACTATTCAGATATAGGGAAGAGTGATGTAAAGGCCTTTTCCCTTCCATTCTGGTCTGCCTTATTGCTGTGTTTTAACCCCAGCCAGCAGCTCAGCCCCATCCAGTCCCTGCTCACTCTTCTTCAGTGGGATGGGGAGAGAACCAGAAGAGTCAAAGTGAGAAAACTCAGTGCATTGAGATAAAGACAGTCTAATAGGTAAATCAAAAAGTGCAGTAACAAGTAAAGCAAAACAAGGGATTCATTCACCACTTCTCATGGGCAGATGTTCAGCCATCCCCAGGAAAGCTGAGCTCCATCGTGTGCAGCCTGGGAAGACAAACATCATCACTGCAAATGACCTTTCTCTTCTTTCTACTTAGTCCAGCTTTTGTTGCTGAGAACATCATACAGTCTGGGACATCCTTTGGTCAGTTGGGATCAGCTGTCCCAGCTCTGTTCCCTCCCAACTCCTTGTGCACCCCCAGCCTGAGCACTGGTGGGGTGGCAGAAAAGGGGGTGGCCTCACTAGAGGCAGAAAAGGCCTTGACTGTGTACGAATGCTGCTCTGCAACAGCTAAAACTTCCTTGTGTTATCAACAGTTTCTCTCACAAATCCAAAACACAGCCCCATACTAGCTACTATGAAGGAAATTAACTCTATCCCAGAGAAAACCAGCAAAATCGCCACTCCTTATGCCATAACATTTAAGTCAGACTCAAATCCCACACTATCCCAACGGGAAACGATTCCTGCCCACCTTTTTCCACACACCTTGCCACCCATGACCACACTACATTGGGGCATATCCCTGTGTGATTCTCCTAAAACAGTGTGATAACTTTTGGAAAAGCCAGGAAGAGATTTTTGAGACACATCAGTATGAGTATTTTGATTACTCAAGCATGCTTAGAGTACTGGAGAGTCATTCTAACAAGGCAGAAGATATTTACTTCACAGAAGACAGGGAAGGTACCATTCTTTGTTTTCTCCACAAACTGGTTCTTGGAGGACAAGATGGGAAAAGTATAATTGTTGTTTCCCACAGCACTTGGACAACAGCACTGCAGATAACAAATAACAGATATGATAAAGATCTTAAGATTCTCAAAAATGCTTTAAGACATTCTTTCTATCTAAACAAAGGAAATATACATAGAGGCTACATATGGCTACCCATTTTTACATGAAAGAAAAAAAATAGTAACCCCTAGACCTCTATTCCAATACGTCTATAACAATTCTGTCCCACAACAGGAAAATAGCAAAAATAAGTGAGATACTCCTCACAAAGAATGCTTGTGAAGGCATACAACTACTTAGTATAATACTGATGACAACCAATATGAGAATCCATGTCATACCACTTAAAATTAAAAATTCTTATGTGCCACTGGCTAATCTGTCTATCTGTCATAGATACATAACATCTTAAGAACCTACCTGAGAAATAAAATATATTTGTTCTCATAAATGAAGATTAAAGGTAATAATTTTCTCTATAATCCGATTAAAAATTCACTCTTTGAGTTGCTTTAACTCAAGGTTAAATATGCTTTGCAGTACAAGACAACGGATCACTCTGTATTTCATGTTGGTAGGGTATTGCTCTTGTGGTCTTAATAAAGAAAAAATTGAACACAGGCTTGCTTTGACAGTTTTTGACAAAAATAGAGACATTGGAAAGTGCATGAAGTTTGGGGGTTTTGTTGTTGCTTTTAAATTGCCAGTGTTGACAGCCTTCCCAAGTCAATCTGTCTCTTAAATTCTCAGTTTGTGCCATAGATGAGGACAAGCACCAAGTGGAGGCATTCAAAATCTTCTAAATTAAATGACCGTCTCAGCAAGAGATCCCACTCCTCTAGCAGCACGCAGTTAAGGGATTACTGGTGCATTACTGCAGTAGACAAGGAAAGTCTGGGTATCAGCTCAATAGCAGAATCCTATGGAAATGGCAATTTCAGCAATAAGCCGTATGGGTCACAAATGAGGTAAGTAAACTCAGAAAATCCTTTCAAGGCAAGTATTTCCCCTCAGCACTCTCCTACAGATTCTGAAACTGAGATTAGTGAAATGGTGTATTTTACTGAATCCCTAGAGTGTCATAATTTAATAGTATTTCACAGCTACAGTACATCATCACATTACATTACACTCTCCCTGTCACCATACAAACTACAATACCATGAAGTGATAACACAGTGTAATGAGACATACAATACAGTGTAATATGATATACAAGAAAGTCAATGCAGCATATCTCAAAAATTACCCCCATTTAAAGGGAAACCTAATACATATTTCATTGAAATGTACAGGTCATTCATTTTCTCAATTTTTTGGATATGTTTAATCACTGTGCATCTTTATACTTCCACAGAGAAATTTAATATTATAGTCAGAAGCAATCATATTTTACTAAGAAATCTGAAATCATAAAATGGAAACCATTTTCTATGCAACTTTCTGAAAGGACTTTAAAAGTCTTTGGAAAAAAATGCTTTTACAAGAAAAGAGCTCAAGCGATCTTACAGGAGCCTCATGTCTCTGAGAGGTGGTATTCATGGCAATTAACATTGTCCACAGAATTGAAAATCAGGTTGATTGGTGCTGGCTTCCTCCAGCATGTGCACATTAACATCCTTATACCTTGGCTATTCCAAGAGTACATTCACAGATAGATAGCTAATCTTTCCTATCTGCTGTTGAGATGTGAGTTAGGGAATTTCTGCCTTTACAACAGGAAGAAATGGTCAAAAACTAGTAATAAAACCTCTCAAGAAAAAGCTAATAAGGACAAACTTAGTGGCAGGTGGGTTTAAGTACTCATTATGAGTCTCTCCAAAGAAAAAACATTCAAGTATAACCTAATCAGAGGAACATTATACTAACTTCTATTATACTTCCATTTATATGGAAGAACAGTTATCACTCAAAAGGAAGCCTAGATGAGAACCCACTGAAAACACACTTATCAGATCTCCCAAGTAGATGAGTAAAGTAGCTTATTTTTTTTTTGTATCAAAATTAATACTTTGTATTGTCAGTTATTTAAATCTGTAGTAAGATTGCCCAGCTAGCCTAAAGAAGCTGATTTTCTCTCACATCCCTCTTCATTTATCTGGAGCTGTGTCAACCTGAAGCATACCCTATTCCAGCTTACAAAGCTAGGTGCTTTTCACCTTCTGTCTGCTGAGAAAGGAAGATATAAATAGCAAACAGGAGAGAAAACTATGTACTGATGGACCCCACAGGCATCTCCCCCTTTCACATGTGGAGAGATTTCCTTCCTCATACTTCAGTGAGAATCGTAGGGTCAGCGGTGAGACAGCAGGAAATAGAACTTCGCCTAGGAAACTGTTCTGTATCTGTCAAAAAATCATTTAACATTGATATTATAATACAGATTAAGTTAGAATATATTTCAGGAAAAAAATAACAAACAGGCATCCAGTCTTCAACCTCTGTAAAATAAATATTCAGTGTCCTTGAACACACAAAGTAAGATTTTTATAGCATTTTCACATTTAAACTCATTCTTTTAACAAGTCCTAAGTATATGTTTAACTAATTTGCAATCATGACATGATTTTCTAATTCTTACTGTTCTACAGAACTCGTATAAGTAGCACTAAAATTGAACCACATTTTCTGAATCTTGCTGAGATGTATTAATTTAGGATTATTACTGTCAAGAGTGAAATATTCTCCTAAACATGCTTCTTCACATCAAAAAACTTCACTGGAACTGGCATTCCATTATATCAAACTAGCAAAGTTATCTGCCATTTAAAATAATTTAAAATAATAATGGCTGTTTCTATGGAACATAAAGATGCCTGTTCTCAATCAGAACAACCTCAAAACACTTGTCTGACCCCAGAAAATTCCGTGTTTTGAATAGCACTCTTTTCCTTACTACTAATTTTTCAAAAGCCTGGAAGATGATGTTTTTTTTAAAAATCCATGTGCAGAAAAACTTTCGATCAATTTATTTGTAGTTCTTAGTGAGATGGGTGGTTTGCCTGATTTTCTTTTTCATTTTCCTTTACAGAATTAAAGTTGGTAGCTTACTTAAGCATAATTATTTACATATTCAGGCATTCACATTAAAATATATCGAGACTGACAAATACAGAAAACAAAATTTATCCAGAGGCTTGTGCTGCTCCAGGACTCACTCACAAGATGCAAATTTCACAGCTAATGGTCTGTTAATGTTAAAATAGGTCCCTAAGACATCATGACTTCAACATTAGATTTGAAAATAAAATTAATTACAAATACAGAATTATTTATACTAAAATTTCCCCAACTTTATACTGCCAATTACTCAAACAAAACTGTAGAGATATGCAGGATGGAAGCTAAACCTACAGTGAAAACACTAGTGCAGTTTCCATTTTGGTTAATCACAAGTAATCAGCATCTTAGAGTTTAGATGGCTTCCTAAGCACACTGCACTCCTGTTCTCAGCACCTTCCTTTTTAATGCAGGGGGCTGAGCTGCAGAGGGGAAACTGAAGTGTAGAACCTTAGGTCACTGTTCCTTATTACTTCTACCCATGGGCAGCAAAGCAGCATACAAACTGTTTCTGTCAAAATATATTCTCTGAATGCCTAGAAAGTAAAACTGAGTAATCTTCTTAGAGCAAGATATCTTAACTATTTTCAACACTGTTAAAGGAACTAAAGCAGAGAAATGTTGCAATGTTTACTAATAACCAAATTTTCAACAAATGTGCAAGTATGTTGTTAATTGACTACCAGAACTAAGGAGGGAATGACGTTTATGAATGAATCGTTTTAAAATTTTGCTACCGTGGTCTAGAAGAGTCCCTCTTCAGAGCTTGAAATCCATTGCCTAAGTCTTCTTAGTTATCCTAGATGAAAAGGCTGTACATTTTTCCCTATTCTGGCAAGACCTCTAACACCCTCTTGAAACAGAAAAAGGGGTTTTTAGCTTTAGCTCTCCTTTATATCTCACACAGGATTAATCCTCAGAGATGAGCGTGGCCAAAGGCACAAGATAGAAAGCATAGTTATTACTTTGGCAGGTTGTTCAAGTCTTTTATTTGGAATCTAACATTGTCTTTGTTGTTACAAGGAAAACTGTTCAGCATTCTTGTAGTATTTGTTCCATTCCAGTTTTCTGGCATATAGCCCTTTTGTAAGCACTTCAGAGGCTACTGTCTGTGCTTAAAAAGGCCATTTTATGTTTGCAGTATGATCTTTCTGCCTAGAGTCATGCTAAGAAGAGGAATGAGATATGCTGAAAAATTCTAACAGTAATGCCTGTTTTCATTCTTCCCTGTACCCATGCAGTTGTGAGGCCTTTGCTCTACATATTTATCTTCTTTGCAGAAACTCCCAGTATCTTTCCCCAAGACAACCTAGGAGACCTGACAGCTATATGGTCGAGTCAAAATACTGAAGCCGAAAAAAGAGATGAAGGGTAAGACTGTGCAAAAATATAATAAAATTATTAATAGCAGATCCTCTTCTTCTATAGTGGCAAAATTGCCACTGAAGCTTTTAGACCTGCATTTTTTCCTGCTTGTTCCATTTTGTCCAGTCTTTTAAATATTAACTTCATACTTTTCTTCAAATTTATAGTCTTCATTGTCCACCATGCTAACAGAGTAAGAGGTTAGGAATTGGTTTTATTTGTTAGAAGCTATGTAATACCTCTACTGTGGATGTCCAAGTCCTGGAATATAATATTAAAATAACATGAACACTCAAAAAGCAATCAGGTGAATTATTCCTTAGGTTACACAAAGTTTTTCTTATCCATTCAGTGCAGCATCTCAATTTCTACTTTTAAATTAATACTGTTTCATTAATTTCTCTTTAATGCACTCCCTCTCATCCGTGTCCTAAAAACCTCCTGACAACGTGTAAAGAGAAATCTTAATTTATAAGAGAAACCTTGTTTTATAAACCATTATATATTTCCTGAATTTATGTTTTAAAAAATATCTTCTTTTGTAAGCTGCAGAGTCTTTTATCAGGATGAATGACAGCAGATTTGAAAAGAGCGGAACCTATCTTTGTTTGCCTGTCCATAGCTGAAGTAATAGCATAGAGCACTAAACCAACGTCTCTTAAGACACCAAATAAATTTTCTTTCAGGATTAATGGTCCACTGCTAGTGTGAAGGAGATTAAAACTAGAAGCAAAGAGACAAGAGAGTCCAGGGCTGCCCCACAGTTCATTTCTATGGAATTTGTTAGTGAGCAGAGCCAAGAAGTCAAGCATTTGGGTAAACAGTTCAACATGAAATTGCTTACTGAATGCTATCAGACGTTATGGTCAAATACATCTGCTGCACAGTTAGGCAGTAGATAGAGTGATTTAGCACTGCATACAAATCACTGGGATTCTGTGTGCTGGTACCAGCTGAAAGGCTGGCAGCCATAAGGTTGCCAGTCACCGAGTGTCACTTCTTCATTTACATCACATTGGTATTCAGACAGTGGCAAGCAACCCCAAAAGTGAATTTATTGCTACACGAAAGTCAATATTTTACAATAACTGTAGGAATTCTGAAGCATTAATTTAAAAGACTACTTAGAGCAAACCATTTACTGTTTTATACGCATGTATATTGCTGTTCATTGCCATGGATACCTAAAATCAGAGTAGTCCTGTGAAGCTCTTAATTTTAGACACTTGGTCTTTTACAAAGCAAACTGCCAATATTTGGTTTAACTAGTAAAACTAAGTTTTTAGAGACCTCCTTGACTTTCCTAGAACAATTATTTACTGTACATGGTTCATTTGTCTCTCTCTTTTTAATTTTCTTGAAACAACATTTCATTAGGTTTTTTTCCCTGAAATGTGCCACCAGGCCATCAAATCAAACCACCCTATTTTCTTTGGAAATATCAGTCTTGCAAAGAACTATCCTGAAAAATAAAAACTACTTGAGCCAACAAAATGAAAAGTAAGGAATGCTCTGATTTTTTACACTTTCCTTGTAGCATATAAAACACCAACAGAACTTAAATTTCAGTATGCTTTCAATCCTTTTTATGTGCTAAACAAACACATAAATTACATAAATACTCTCTTTATCATCACTGTTTGTCTTTGGAAGTATAGAAATTCCTAGACTTGGCAAATATGAGACTGATACTGAGCATTCATGTAATTCTAACATTACCTGATCACATGACTATGGCAATTTACCTACATCAAGTTGTCCTTATTTATGTAACTTGTCTTTCATGCTATGGATGGACTGCATCTCCTACTTTTCCTTCCCATACTTATCTATCTGATTTTTTTTTTAATAAATTGGTGGGTTTTCCCTATTTGGGAAAAAAAATAAGTCTTCAACAAAGACACAAATCTATCAAATAAAATTTGAATTCTATCCCATAGACATATATTTTCCCACCTGCCACTGCCTTTTTGTCTTCATCGCAAGATACATTTTAGTAGATATTTCTGCAGCTGCAATACAGAAGAGTTAAAAGGCAGCAATAAGCTTTGTTTTCATTAAAGTTCTGCAGGTTGTGAGAGGGGGCATTCATTTTGAACAGAAAAGGAAGCATTTCTCAGCAACTAATAATGGTAGCTCACAAGTCTGATTATGTCAGTACTGGCTCCGAGAAAAGACCAACCGATATAATTGATCTTGTAACATTTAAAGGCTCTTCACTTCAAGCATATTTTATTGCTGCCTGGCTACAATTATGTTGACCAGAAGTGAGGCCATCTCTGGGGTTCCGAACTCAGATGAAAATCAGTTCAGCATGTAACCACTTCACTCCTAATGGCAGAAGTTGCATGGGAAATTAATTTTCAGGATCACATTAAGTCAGACTGCAGAACTATTGTGGGATTCACTTGGATAAAATTGCTCTAGCTGCTGGAAAGATGAGTGTCAGTAATGATATTTATTAAACAAAATGAATAACGTTTGGAAGCCATGGAAACCAGAGAACCAAAATTGGGTATATGCACAAAGTGCAAGAGGTCACCAAGAGCTTTTAAGACAATCAAAGGACTTCAAGTACAATCGTAGATTAGCTAAATTCCTAAGCATTTTTATCCACCCTCTATCTCATAGAAGATAACAACATAAAATTAACAGAAAATACCAGAATGTATAATCAAGGAAATGAATGTCCAGCCCTGCTGTAGAAGAATATTTTCATCCTTTGAATATCAGCCTCAGTTAAGCTTCCATTCTTCTTTCTGATTCAAATACCAATTCTTTACCTAGATAGACTGCAAAATAGAAAAAAAGAAGAAGGGGGGGGGGAGGTAGGAAAATATCCTAGATAGAATTAAAATTTGTGAAAAATGCATAAAAAGATGTACAGATGTAGTCCATAAAGATCTTAACCATATAAGTAAAACAGAGCATATTTGACAGAAATGAAATTAGAAAAGGTAACGGATTAAAAAACATTTAAAGACACAAGGCTCTGAATGACAGGAGGTTTTATTTCGTTTTTCTATGGAAGACTACTGTACTCTAAATCTTCCAAAATATCACATCCATGTTTACCTTTATAACTATTATTAGTTCAGTTGACTAGTCAAACTATTTACACTGTGCAAAGTTAAGATTTTAAGACTACAAATGAGAGAAGTAGAAGAAGGAAGAGATATAAAAAAACCCAATAGTTTTGTTTTCTAAAAGGCCAATAGAGATCACTGCTTTTGAAATGCAGCAAAATATTTTTATTTTGAATTTTGCTTAAGTAATTCTTTAATAAAAGAAAAAAAAATGCTAGATCACTATAGTTACCATAAAAATTCTATAATACACTTCCTATCTCTTGAACAATGCAAAAGAAATAAATGAAAAATGCATTCACATAGTTTCTTTTTATTTTTAAAGCAATGGTCCAGTTGTTCAGAATATCTTAACTTGGAAATGAGATCTCAGTTCTTTCACAGAGCGTTTTGCATTGCTTTATGGGCAATACAGCACTTACTACACTCGAACTACTGTTTCATTAGTCGTATTATCTGTAGGAATAATGGTGTCAGGTACTTTGCCTTAAAAATATGTGTTTAAATGCAACTAATACAACTAAAAAATAGAGATTATAAAGATTTTGAAAAGCAATTAGTCTCTTCAGATTTACTCTGTAGCAAAAGAGCAAAAGAGATAATGTTACTTCCAGCAGGAGCACTCAAATTTAAAACACCATCTTATTGTGCTTCATTTGAAGCCATATTACATTATAAGGTACAAATACAGTGAGAGTTAATCAGGCATACCTAGTATATAATGCAGCTGACAGCTTTCTAAGATAATACAAGTGGTTCATTTTACCCATTAGTGGGAACATCATAAGGTGAAAAAGTCCTTATTACTCAACTTCCATAAATAGGCCATCTGTTTTCCATTAGATCAATATGAAGATGTACTGAAATAAAGCCAGACTCCTGTATTTGTTGACAGTAAATCCTTTACCATACCTAGAATTAGTTAATTTACCTTTAAAAACTCAGAGCCACGGATGCCATTTATGTGGCATATTCCCTGTCCTGGAACACCTGCATTGTACAACATATTCATATATTACTGCACTGTAAACACTTCTGTTGTAAACTGATACAAAAAATTTTGTATATGTGAGCATGCTGGTAGGGAAGAGATATTCACCTGAGATACCCAATACTTGGTGGGCAAAAAAATAAACGAAAAGTGCATTCTGAATGACACCACATTTCTCTAAACTGCTCACCTCCAGCATTTTCTCCCATCTCCTAAAAGCCACTTTCTTATTTGAATGGGCAGGAGTTGATAAGAGGTTTCTCCTCCCTTCCACGTTTTTCACAAGATGGCAACATTAAGGTAATATCATTCAGAGAAGACACCAGACCCATTCCAGATCTTGCAATCAGAATTGGATGGATCTATTTCCACTGCACAGAGATGACTATGCACCCATGGTGCCAGAGATCCACAGCATTATATCTTCTTGGTTCTCACCAGTGAATGTTCCAAGCAATGTTCCAAAGAAATCTGTTCATATTATCAAGTGTCTTCTTGCACCCTGAAAACACCGGCAGATTTAAGAACAACAGATGTAAAAGCAACTTAACAATAAAAAAGAATAAATCCATTATGTATTTTGTTTAAGAGTCTAACTGAAATAATTTTTAAAAGCCTTCTGGTTTTTTTAATTGGTACACAATTTGAACTGGTGTTCTTTTCCTTGTAGAGGTGGGGGGTTTTTTACCTGCATACATTATATAACTACTTTGTGATTAGGAAAAAAAAGAAAACTTTAAGTCAAAAAGATAGAATATTTTCCACTATTAGTGAGGAACTAATTAAATACAGGATACATGTCACCAACTGTTTTCACTATCCTAATCAGGGAAGGGGGTTATGATTATTTTTCATTTATTTCCCTAATGTTATGTCTTTAAGGAATTTGAGAGGTCAACATAAAAATTATTTTCTCTAAAGACTGGATCACTGCAAGATATGTAGAGAAATTGTTATACATATCTTATATCTATATATGTATATATATGTGTGTATACAGATATAGATACAGTTATAAATCCAAAAATTGTGAGTGTAAAGGGTAGGACAGAAGACAGGAAAGATGAGATGTGTATGTCAAGAACTGAGGAAGTAAAAGCCAATGTCTCCTCTTTATAAGGGAAGAGGTATTCATAAAAAAAATCCTTTTTCTCTGATGGAAGAGAATCCTCTTTAAGTAATGCAAAAAGCAACTAATTTTGTCATTTGCTGTAGCCAAAAGCCACCTATATGTCCTCCAATATCCTTTTCCACTAGCCAAGCTGCAAAGGCTTAATCTGATTCATTCTGTGGTAACTTTCCAGACTGGCATCTGCCTCTGTGACAATGATGCCTGATTATTGTCACTCCCTACTCCCAAGCTTGAAGCTTGTTCAGAGCTCTACAACATGATTATTAAGTGGTTTAGGCAAATCTGATGCTAATGCCTGCATAATTTTCTTTTACTACTATTTGTTTGAAGATTAGCCTAGATGTGTTAGTGTATAATCAAAGTCCATGCTGAAGCACCCTGTTAAAAATCTGCTGTGAAGAATAGGGAGTAGTTTGCCTCTCTTTCCACCTGTAAAATAGACAAATTCTTTTTTTTTTTTTTCCTCTGATGTTCCTCCCCTCCACACACTGGCTTCCTTCTCGGACCCTTTTGGATGAGGCAGCCTTTTGATACAGCATGCAGGTTTAAATATTGTCTGACAGGAAGCAACTGAAGTAATTATTATACATGCTTTCCAATTTATATTTCAATATGGAACTGATAAACTTCATGGGGCAGCTCTTCAGCTGATGTAAGTCATTATAGCATCTTTATCTTCAATGAACCTTTTTAATTTTACCATAGAGGAGATGGCTCTTTTGCTGTTTACCATATTTAGAACTGCTATTCAGCAACTCGAGTACTGCTTTTGAAGCTCTGATTGAAATTACTGCTCATTACAGACTCTGCTATTTTTTTAAATACAATCATCCACATAAAACGCACAAACATTTTATCTCTTCTAATATTATTTCATTTTAAGTTTTTTTCTCCTGCAGGATTGCATATGACTTGATTAATCTCATTCCACATTTTAGTTATTTGCCTGGCCAAGTCTCTTTAAAATTCTCCATATCACAGTGCAGTATTCTCCTTACTTTTGAGGAGCCTCTGCCTCTTTCTCATTCCTGTCATTTTTAACCTTAGGAAGATCAATTCAGAAATATTGAATTATCCCATCTACTTTTAAGATAAAATTGATATTTTCTCTAGATTGCTGTCATTTAGAGAGAGCACCATCTCTACTAACTTTGCCAACTGCAGTTTAGATGTCCAGTCTAATTAAGTCATCCAACTCCCCCTGTCACCAGTGGAAGGAGGTAAGTTGAAAGTTGACATAAATCACATTTCAGGGCCATCCACCCCCCTCCACTGATTATACAGAACAAAGAGATCTAGGCAAAGGCACCATTTTAAAAACCATCAAGGGAATGCTAGGGAAAGGAGTGAAAGTCTCCACTGTTCAGCAGTAACTCCAGCAGTGCACTGGTCAGTGTATTTAATTAGGAGGTTTTTGTTCTCACCTGTCCAAAACCACTCAGCTTAAGTACTCCATTTTGGACTGCAGACATTGCTATAAGTGGTTGGAGGTGATGCACACTGCCTCATTTAACAGCCCTAATCTCTCTGTCACTGAGGCATTACCGTTTTTGTTAGTCCAGCCCTAGGGAGTACAGAAATGTGACAAGCAAAATAAAAGAACTTTTCCTGAGCAGATTTTGACCCTTATCACTGTGCTCTGTTAGCTCCAGCTGCCTCAAGGAGCAACTGACGATGAGCCTGTGTCATCTGTCACAGCTGCTGGACCCACTGCGACAAGGGAAGGACCCAATATGACATTTTGTGAATCAAGCATGCTTCTAAACTGAGGCCGCATGGTTAATTCCCACTAAAAGGAGAGGCAAAAGAGTAAATCTACTTCAGTCATCAGGGTGTAGCAAACCACACTGAAGCGAGCACTGGTGCTACCTCAGCCCCAAGTCCAGAGGGCAACTCCCAAAAATCTCATCCTCATGGCTTCTAAAGCTGACTGACTTGGATTTTGGGAACCAAGCGTGCACTGATATACAAACTTTTATCTTCGTGAGAGTTAGTAACTCTTAATCATAGTATTACTCATGGAACAAGAAGCATCATTTGTACAACATTTGGCCGAATTACATTAGTTTTATTTCATGCTATGTCACAGCGCATCATACACAGAAGCCAAATTCCTCTGATTTTAAAACTTTTTTATTAAGATTGATGACTCTGCATACAACTAGACCCACAGACAAAATTCTATTCAAGACTCCATAACAAACAACTTTTGATTCAAAGGTATTCTTAAGAAAATTAATTCAGTGGGTGCTTGCAAAGTCAACCTGTTGATTAGCAGCAGAATTTTTCCGATATTACTTTTTAGATGCTTTCAGATTTCCTTTATCCACTGCACAACATTTGTGCCAAAAGAGTGCAGATTTTGATAGACACTAGAAACCTGTGATACAATAGACATCATGATTCTAATAAATTTGTCTTTTTCAAAGCAAACAAAATCACCGATTTCTTCTTGACAACCGAAAAAATGTCTACATAAAAAGAGCTCCAGAGTATACTACCTCGAGGCCTCACCTCACTTAATAACAACACCGTTACCTTAGAATGGGCTCATAACTGTCAATTTAATTAATTTTCTCTCTCTTTTCTAGAGCAATGTATTTATCAAGTTAGAGGAAGAAAATACAGCTAAATTAATTCATATAGAAGGCACAGGGAAAGCAGAAGGCCTTAGTAGGAAAGGTAAAACCTCAGGACACATCTTGGCCTAGTTGTTTAATCTGCTACTTGACTCTGGACATAAATAATCTTAAATTTTTATATACTTAATTTCAATAATTTGATGTAATCCATTCTGTACTTCTCATTTTCAATAAAAATAAGTATGGACAATACAAAATGGGAAACTTAAATGAAATAATTAAATTCTGTAAATGCAATTTGTCCTAATTATACCAGATGCCTCACCCTTGTGTAGCAGTCTTTTCTTAGGTAATCACCACACATTTAATCTCCTATAGTCATAGACACATCTTTAAGACAAAAAACAAAAGAAAAAGTTCAATCAAGTTTTCATGCAATTAATTAACAAAACACTTGCACATATCAAACAGAATAGAAGCGCCTAGTCCTGAAAATATATTTATCCTACTTACCGTGAGTTCTCCTTATGTTGTCATGGTATGATAGGAATTATTCCTACCCCCCACGGTGGGCTGAATTTGCCATGACTAGATACAACGTTTGTATCAATCACACAAAAAATTCCATAATCTGCATTTTAGCATCAAGGCTTCAGCATTTTAGGGTGTAGGATAGTTAGGTGTTACTCTTTTTAAACATGCAGCACAAGTATTTCTGGCCTTGAGAGTTTTTCATCCAGGTGGAAGACATAAAGTAAAGCCAGGACGGGTGCACTGTGGAAAAATCTGGCTTTGCCATAAACTCTAGCTTTAGACAAAAAATTATGAGATGACAGTTCTCTAAACCATGAATGAAAAGACTTTTTTTACCAAGGCACCTTAAAGATGCTTCCTAGTCTTGCTTGCATCAGAGACACCCAGACAGGTGACTTTTTTATCTCCCTACAAGGCAGGACCTCAGGTACTTTCTAATTTGTCTTCTCTCACTTCTGTTCCAAGAAATAACAACCTAAGGACATGATACTTACTCAAAAAAAGAGAAAGGAGGCAATTTGTATCTACAATCCACTTCCTAGCTGTCCTTGCTCTCATTCTTAAATTACTTAGCTATGCATCTGAAAATCAATTCAGCAGTATCTGGGAAGGTACTGGAATAGCAATAAGACTCAGAGACCGTCAAGCTGGTCTTCAGCCAACAGACCTTGTTATGAGCACAGTTTCACAGATCTCATGAAATACAAAACTTTCAATTATTTTGTATGTTCTGTGTCTGAAGAGACAAATTCAGAACTAATATGAGGGAAATACTGCCACCTGCTGTGGTACCAGTAATATTCCCTCCAGTACGCAGGTCAGGGAAAACTCCAGAAGCTGAAATGCAAACAGGATGAATTGCCCAATAGTTAACAATAATTAAATCACAAAGGAAATTATCGCTTGCAGATGTTGTTATTGTGGAGGATTTTTTTTAATTGAGTTAAAGGGGTTTTTTAAATTACATTTTCATTGAGATATTAGACATGGCTCTGTTCTCCATCCCATTGAAGTACAATTGTCTTTGTTATTCTACTTTGTCTGCTTCAGCAGACACTGAAACTAAACTCTTTCTGATGTGTCATCTATGTAGTGTGGCATACAATACGCATGTCCCTATGTTTTGATTCCTCTTTAACTTTCTGCTCTCACAAAGCCAATATATGTATTTAGAGATTTTTCTTCTACACTACTACTTCTGTCTTCTTGACAGAAAATTGATTTTTCTCATCCTGATCCATGAGCCAAACTAAAACTGCTGCCCTATTGCTCAAGATCTTACAATACAATCAACTACAGCTTTAAAGCATGTCATTAGAGAGAGACATTAGAATAACTATAAGCAGTCTGAAGTAGTTTCTTTATATTAGAATTAAACAACCCCTAGTTTTCTGCTGATAACAAGATACAGAATACAAAATTCTTTGCTGACTTTACTGAACATTGTACAAAGAATAAACCCCCCCTTTTTGCTCTTTGGAAATACTATTCAGAACTATATCCTACTATAACTGGTATTCCATCATGCTCATCTTGAAGCAAGATGGAAACTCACATTTACTTCTGCATTCACTTATTTTGCAGATACTTTTAAGTGCAATAATTTAAAATTATTGCTTGTATGGTGAGTTTTTACCCTAAGTTTATAGAGATAAATGCTGCTCTGACTGCATCACCCCATCATCATGACCTATCATGTGTCACTTTACAGAAGGCGTATGGTGATTTACACAGAGTGTGCTGATGCCTTCTGATAATGTTGTAGAAGTGTCCACATCACATATCTACAAACGAGATCTATTCTTTTATTGAGCTGTCTCTAGGAAACTATTCCAAGACAGAGCTCCATTAGCGTTGAGCTCTCTTCCTCTGCAAGCAGACACACAAGTCAGATTTGTAAGACACACATATGTGGTGCTGCATGGTGATGAACAACCTGGTCTACCTATGCTACAGTGTTCAAGTATGCTGAGGGCTACAGTTCACTTAAACTCTCACAAGAAATCTATTTCTGTACAAACTTGGAAGGATTGCTTTTTCTGATACTGTTTTCCTGGAAATGAAAGTGTTTGAAAGACACTGCTACTAACGATATTGAGTGGTTCATGTCATTATTATGCTTTTACTTCTTTTTTAAATGCAAACTGTATATAGTGAGCCAGAAGAATTATCA
Source organism: Callaeas wilsoni (assembly GCA_013398955.1). Lineage (NCBI taxonomy): Eukaryota > Metazoa > Chordata > Aves > Passeriformes > Callaeidae > Callaeas > Callaeas wilsoni. Next base: position 299,902 of record VWPU01011673.1, read on the forward strand.
AGGCCTCACTTTCTGAGACAAAGGAACATTTTATGTTTCTCCTGTAACTCACAGCTGACTTAAAATTAATTTCAGTGTCCACTACAGATAAAAAATTGAAGTGACAAGTTTAATGTTAGTACTGTAACTTCCACCAGTCAAAGGCAAAAGGTGAGAAGGAAGATGTCTTTATTCTCACAGTTGTCTCTAGACTTTTCTAGCTTATACAAGGGGCAGAGTATCAACCAGAGCAAAACTTCAAAAGATTATTTAAAACACCTCTTCCTAACCTTAGATATATTTTCTCATCCAAAGAATTACAACTAATTCTGTAAAACAACATATATTCCTCCTAAACATATGAAAATAGGGATACTCTTCACAGAAGTTAATAACATATCTTTTGTAATACATTCCTTCCCAAATTTGTTGGCAATACAAGTAAATAATTATATTTTTGAAATTTTCTGTAATGTTTTAAAAAGTATAATATTACAAACTAAATTGATTTGACTAATAAGCTTTATAATTAGTTATTTTGTGATAGGATTGTTAAAACTTCGTAAATTAGAGATTAATTGGTCCTAGCATCTAATATGACATAAACCAAACCTACAAAATTTGAGTTGCCTTAGTACATTTAGGCTTACAGTAATGCGATTTTAAGAAAATATTATTTTAAATTATTCTGTGTGGTTTTCTATCTGGCCAACAGTGGCCTCCCTAGGAAATACTAACTCACTTTTTTTTTTTACCTGATTTCTCTCCTTTTCCCTCTCTCAGGCATCAAATTTTGGTTTATTTCACAATCCAAGCCCACAGTTATTTCTATTAATCTCTTATTTTGTTGTATACAAAATCATTTAGGATATCTAAAGCAATCAAGATGAAAACAATGTTGATTCACTCAACAGACACAGTTTCATAGTTATTTTCCTTGCTTTGGATAGCTAAAAAGGTAGTACTCTTTGCTTTAATGTTGTTTTCTATGCCTGATTTTATCTACCTTTTACAATTTTCAGCACTGGTGAGGCCGCACCTAGATTCCTGTGTCCAGTTCTGGGCCTCTCAATTCAGGAAAGGCACTGAGGTGCTGGAAGGAGTCCAGAGCAGGGCAAAGGAGCTGGGGAAGGGTCTGGAGAACAAGTCCCATGAGGAGCAGCTGAGGGAGCTGGGGTTGTTTAGCCTGGAGAAAAGGAGGCTCAGGGGGATCTTAGGACTCTACAGCTGCCTGAATGGAGGTTGTAATGAGGGGGAGGTCGGCCTCTTCTCCCAGGCAGCTAGTGACAGGACAAGAGGAAATGGCCTCCAGCTGTGCCAGGACTGGTTCAGGTTGGACATCAGGAAGAATTTCTTCACAGGAAGGATGGTTAGGCATTGAAATGGTCTGCTCAGGGAGGTGGTGGAGTCACTGTCTCTGGAGGTGTTTAAGAAAGGACTGGATTGGGCACTTAGTGCTGTGGGCCAGTTGACATGGTGGCATTTGGTCACAGGTTGGACTCGAGGATCTCTCAAGTCTCTTGCAACCTCATTGATTCTATGGTTATTCCGCTGGTATATATTAGTATGGTATAACAGCCTGTATTTAGTGACTGAAAAAATCTGCAAGCTAGGAGACACTTTGGTGAGATCAGTCTGATTCTACACTTTGAAGATGGTTATGTGGAATGGGCTATGGATCCATAAAGCATACCACGTATTTTTTTCTGTGGGTTTTTCTTGCACTGAAGAAATTGTATGAAATGAAATTAGACATCTCTTCATAAGAGAAAACAAAATGAAAAGAGAAAGAAAAAAGAAAAGGAAAAAAATCAGTATATTGGTCCTTAGCTTGATGCTAGTACGTAGCAAAGAGTGAAATCCTGCAAACAACCACTGTTGTGATGGGTGTGCCAATCTGAAATCCTACTGATCTCAGAGTAGGATGAATATGTAGTATGGTTGAATAATCATAACCATTGAATGCAGTTTGGATCTACTTACAGGTCCACATTCAAATAAATCTTTATCAGATTTCATGCTGGTATATAAAATAGCTTTTGAATTATAAAAACAATTCAGCCTGGTAAGTTAATGTCACACACATGTACATATATATACACACATATAATGTTACATAATGCCACAAGAGAGTTATTATGTTAGGAGATATCATTATTTACAGGTATTCTCCCAGATATCAAAGCAAGATAAAATACTAATCACATTTAATGCCACAAGAGGGTTATTATGTTAGAAGATAGCATTATTTACAGGTATTCTCCCAGATATCAAAGCAAGATAAAATACTAATCACATTTAATGCCACAAGAGGGTTATTATGTTAGAAGATAGCATTATTTACAGGTATTCTCCCAGATATCAAAGCAAGATAAAATACTAATCACATTTACTTGATCTTTTATGTTGTCAGTTATTTGAATTGTTTACTCCTAAAACCACTGACTATAATATCTAGTTCTGCAAATGGACAAAGAAGTCCATTTTCTTCCTGTAAAGACTAGTTAAGATTAACATTCCTTTAGAGAACCAGTACAAACCTTATAAAAATTGCCACGTTTTCCTTGACTCCAGGCATCTATGGGAGTTTGAGTTATTTTTCCATTTTTCTAGAATACCACAAACCAGAAAATGCACATGTAAATCATACTGTGTGTATGATGCAGAATTACTATATATGCTTAATCAGAACTTGTTGTTTCAAAGTTCTGCTGAAGACTTTGTAGCTAAATGTAAGGTATTTCCTACAAAGTTTAAGTTTCAGAAAGATTAAGTTTCATACAACCAAGATCTGCACAACTGTATAACTGACACATAAATTATCCCAATGAAATGTCCTTACATAAGCCAACAAGTAAGCACGTTCTATTTTCAAACTTGGGTGCTTAAAACAATGAAAAACTTGATAAGCATTCATGGCTGAATTTTTTTTTTCATTTTGTTTCAATGCTCTAAGACATTCTAATTTGAATGGTTTGGCTTTTATTTTTCCTTTTCTGACTATGAAGATGACTTCTGTGTATAAGTGCTAACGATACAACTCTGAAGCTCTGAGGTTTTAAAAAGTTAATATACATTTATATTTTAGAGCTACTGTGTCCGTAGAAACACCAACCCAGTTCATTTAATTTAAAGTTGAAAGTTTATTTAATTTAAAGTTCACGTAAATTAAAAAGATGTTTTGTAAAAGTCAATTTCAAGTTTCAAAGGCAGAGTACCCACTAACTTAGTAGTTTCTAGGAAGCTAGAAAGGTACTTCTTTCTATCATTTCCAGATGAAAGCATACCATCTAATCACACACAGAGAGAACAACTTCCACCTGACTTTACAGCCTGCTCTTTTCCACACATTCATCAGCACAGGATTTACCTCACCTACCTTTAGACAGGCTGATGCCTTCACAGGAGCTACATCCTGAAGTCTCTCTTAAGTGTCAATGGAAAGAATCAAAGGTTCTTCAGGACATGATTAACCAATTAAAGTAACTGACCAAAATAGGTCAGATAAACCACAGCCTAAAAATGTCTGTTTCTTCTCTCTGGTGGGTGACTACTTCAGTTGTAGACAGCTATTGGTTAGGTATCTATGTTTGATCAGGCTAATCCCTCCTGTAACAGCAATTAGTGTTTGACCTTTAGGTATGGTGCCTTCTGGTGCACTGTGTAATTGCAAAGGGTGCTGCTGCAACTTCCTTTTAATAAGGCAATAAGACTATTCTTAATTACTGTGGGTGCCAAGTGTCTTTTCTGAGAAGGAGACTTGGCTAGGATTCAATGGAGAACAGAAGCAGAGTGATGGAAAAAGTTTAGAGAGACTGGAGAGATATGCACCTTATCTGGGCATAAAGTCAAACAGCAGTAAAGACTATTTTAATCGCTTGTCTTAGCTGATGGACATCCAGATGAGACCAAGAAGGCTGAAAGGGCATGCTCTTTCTGAACTGATCTGTAAAGTGATTACTGTCTTCTCAGACATATATCTCTTACAGGCCCTTTTCAAGCACAACATGTGTCAGATGTCACTCAAGCTGGATCCTACTAGATGTAAAAAAGAAAGTATTCTTGGTAGTGTGTTCTCAGTAAAGTCTCTTTAATCGGAAATAGTCCAAAACTAATGCCCTTGAGGGCATGCTGCAAGACATATCTTTTTCAGAGAGTTGCTGAAGCGGCAAACCTGACCAAGGACTGATGTATAGTGAAAATGAAGAAACTTTCATCTTCATTATTTATCTGCTAAATGGCGATTGAATATTATGAGATGTAGTAGACTTCCATTCATTTCAACACACTGATTGGTTCTCTTTAAAAAAAAAACCAAAAAAACTTATCAAGAACATCTAATGTGTAAAAAGAAAGTCTTTTGTCACTTTACAATTTAAAATCAGCGGTAAATGAGAACCCTTCTGCAAGACTATGGCTGAAGTGTTGGTATGGAAAACAAATTATATACCTCTAACATGACAAGAATGTGTTACTAGAATATTATACAGCCTAATGTGACAAACAGTTGTTTTTACTTTCCATCTAATTTTCTCTATTCTACCTGTCTTTTGATCCCACAAATACTTACATGTATACTTAACCACTTAAAGGCTCTTTCTAAGCTCTAAAGCCATGTTTATTTTACTAAACTGAGAAACATTCCCAAGTTCCCCTGAGCAAGGGAACAATTTAGCCCTACTCAAGCTCTATAATGAAGCAATGTCTTCTCCATGCACAGACTTGCACATGTACATGTGGAGTGGGTGCCACAGGAAGAAAGTTTAATAATCACTGAGCACTCTTCCCATGTGCTGAGGGCATGAGGGCACCCAGCAGCTGAAAGTAGACAGACTACAACTGTGTGTGTGACCAGAGTGAAGCACATAGACTTTCAGTGTGACCTGAACTGGAGGTTTAGTTTGTGAACACTAGGCTGTCATAATCTGTAGAGACATTAAAATCTTTTCCCATTTTTACCCTAAAGCAAATTTTTCATGGGGATCACAAGTTCCTTTCTATTGGTAGAGTTAAATCCTAACATATAAATGAATAATAACACAACTTTCAACCATGGATACCAAAAAGTATTACTTTAAAAAGTCCACTTTTACTTTTCCTAAAAAGATCTCCCCAGAGGGTTGGAATAGGGCTTTGAAAAAGTACTTTTGTTAAGAAGAAAATTTTAAAAAGTAGGCAGAAGAATTATCATGACAACATGTTACATTTTTAAGATGTTCCTGCCTAAAAAAAAGTGTATCTTCATGTAGGTCTCAATCATGGTTCTCTATTTAATTCAGTTAATATTTTTTGAAAATTAATTTTTCTTAGAACATTAATTTTTATAGTCAAAATACTGGTTTGAGTATTATGTGCTAATTATTTCCTTTCTTTCTTTCTTTTTCTCTCTTTCTTTCTCTCTCTCTTTCTCTCTTTCTCTCTTTCTTTCTCTCTCTCTTTCTCTCTTTCTCTCTTTCTTAAGCAGCACCTGTAAAAGAAAGTAACTCATCCAGGTAGGATTTCCTGTCACTGCAATCCTATGGCGTCTCTTTCTCACAGCGTACTGACACACCAGGCTGACTCAACCCTCTATACAGGGTATCTGTATCTGTAGGTCCACAGATTCCTGCACCTGCTGCTGTAAACATGTGCAAGGGCCTGGAGGAAGGCAACAAGAGAGGAGAAACAGAGCAGAAACAAATAGAAAATATCTGAACAATACTAAATTTATATTAGCAGTTAGTATAAAATTGTTACTCTAAATGGCATAATTTCACCCCCAATAAAATCAATGGGAAGGGAGTGTTTGTGTGTGTGTGTGATTGTTTTGTTGCTACAGTTTTTTGTTGCTAAGATTTTATCTGGAACTTCATTTGGACCCATTTCTACAAAGAGACCATTGTAAAGTGTAGAGAGATTTATTAAAAAATACCAAGAATATTCAAGTTAACTGCTTCAAAATAACGCATTAATGAAGGGGGGAAAAAAAAAGAAAAATGTCTTTCTTTAAAATTGCAAAACTGGTGAGCTATTTTTGCTGGAATTTTCCAAAATTATTCATCTTAGAGCAGACATCTGTCATGGGACATATCAGTCTGAATAGTTTAAATATGGCAATTATAGGCGACTCAAGGCAGGGTCTTAAAGACAAAAATTTTAGTCAACCTTAGCTAAAAGCATTTCTTGGAAGTAAAATAATATGAATCAGTAAAAAAATCCTTGTAGTGTATAGGTGAACAAACCTGTATGGTTTCCTAACCACGTACTCATAATTATGTACACATGGATAGGCCATGTGTACATAATTATGAGTACGTGGTTAGGAAACTGCCTTTGAAAAAAAATCTTTAAGCAAAGGCTGAAAAAGAAAACAAACAAAGCAACTGCCAAACAGTTAAAGTTGTCATTTTTTAGAGCACAGCATATCTGCTCCTTCTAAATTTATTTTCAGAGTTCAAAAGACATCATTGACTAATTATCTGCCAAATGCAGTACTATTGTTTGAATTGTATACACCTTAGTTGAAAATCACTTTTATTTCCCTAATGCCTTCTCTAAACATTTTTTTTGTGCCATTTTGTAATACACTGCATAAAATCTCCTGGGTACAATGACAAGAAAAGAATTTTCCATTTATCTTGGGAGTCAAAGGCATTTCAAACTTTAAGACAGGAATACTGTGGGCTGATTTTCAATGGAGAGAATTCATCTCTGAGGTTTTAGTAACTGAAAATACTAGGAGTAATGCTTTGGAATCATTAATGTACATCATTTTCAGGCAGTCTGAATCCTTTTCATTGAGATATTTCCAAAATCTCTTTATTGGGACACAGAGATACCTTCTGGAAATGAAGGTCAGTCTCTGTGAACACTTCAGTTGGCAAGGAGTAACTTCAGCTGGCAAGGAGTAACATTCACTTCATTAATTTTACGCCTATTTTCAAAAGCATAGTGAAAATAAACAGTCATAAGTTGAAAAGATTTGCAGCATTCCTCAATTCTGCTGCATCCTCTCCTGTCACATTAATCACAAATACAGCTGTGCTTTGGATACTTCCAGATCTTTTCTGAAATGATTAACCAACACACATTACCATCTACCCCCATTAACTTCATACTTATTAGTAAAATATGAAGCTACTGAACAGCTGATGCCTATTTTGATATCCAGTTCTTGTAGATTGGAAACGTCTGTGTTTGTGAGATCCAGAAGATTTGTTTGGAATGCCACAGATAATCTGTCAATTTGTGATGTACAGCTCTTTAGCAGAAGCTGGTTACTTGTAATATGCAGGGTAATCTTTTCACAAAATATTGAAGAAATCTTCAAGACAGACTAAGCAGCCACAGCAGCACTATCATCTTAGGCAGAATAACTACTCAAATAAAGACTGACTTCCAACTGTGAGGTCTCTAAGCAAAAATCAGGTTTTTTCTTGGTTTATGTTGTTTTCATTTGTTGGCTTTTTTAAATTATTTTTTGGGTTTTGGGGGTTTTTTTTGCACTGGAATACGAAGAAAGTCTGTGAAAAGTGAGTTGTGTTGTTTTGGCTTGAATTGGTTTTACCAGGTAGACACTTATGAAATAAAAATCTAAATGTCTCTCACAAATCCTCAGCACTTTTGCTCAGCTGGTATTAAGGCTCTTGAACTGAAAAAAATAGGATGACTGCTTCTCCCAATTTAAAAACGGGAAACATCAACAGAAAAAGCTATTTACCGGGGCTATAGTGAACCAGCTACTATACCATGTAGGAAATGAATTTTAATTTTCACAAAATTGCTTAGTAGGTTGGTTTACTCAGCCAAGTAATTCTTCTGGTTAATAGCTTTTCAGGAGATTTTGCCGTTACAGATATATTGGAATTCATATTCTGCAGTAATAATACAAGTGGTTTTTAATTCAAGACCTGGTTAAAGCAATTTTGGTACTGATGTAACTATTGCATCATTTTTTCAGTGATTATGGTGTTAGGTGGATCCCTTAAGATTTAAAATGAATCCAAAATAGTTGAGATACAATTCCACAAGAAAAGTCATTAGTCATTTTCCATCTTAATCCATTGATATTTGAATATTTCATGGCACCCTTTACATTATGAAGAAGTGTATTATATTTTCAAGGTGCTATTAAATCATCTGTGAAACCTCCTCATGGAAAGCTTTGCAGAATCTCAACTGCAGAAAACTAGGAAATAATTGTTGTGCCAAACTTTAATCTTTATATGAATATGAAGGGGAAAGGATTGATATTAACTATTTTTAGACAGCAGCATATCTAAAAAGCTTTCATACTGGCATCTGGATTTTCAATGTTAATTTCCTACACCTTTCTTAATAATTTTATAAGCAGAGGGGGAAATTTTCTCTGTCCCAGACATACAATTCTATAATCACAGTGTGTGTTTTTACTTCCATCTTCAAATACACTTTTGGGTTTATATTCAGACTTCACCTCATCCTAAAGTAGACATCTAATGTGGGTCAGGAAAATGTTAAATGTGCCTAAGGTGAATAGCTCAGATGTGGATTTCTGTGTTAAAGATGTCTAAAGTTAGGTGAGACAAATACACCTCTGAAACAGGCTTACTAGATTCTCACATCCTATCCAGAGGAAACGATTTTTCCTGTTATGCTGCTGCATAAAGAATTATGGAATTCATTCTTCTGACCATAATGATACAACAGAGTAAATATATATATTTATATTTATATTTATATTTATATTTATATATGTAATAATGAGCATAACACCATATGTTGGTTTTCCACAGTAAAATTAATGCATCCAAGATATTTTCATTTTATGTGCTTAATTAGAGCCTTCCTTTTTTTATTTCAGCTGCTTTTTGCTGACAGTGATGTCAATAGTAGTTTAAAATGTACAGTTTGTTTAAGCAAGTGATGATACCTGCATTTCATAAGAACTCAAGTTAAACTAAAATCTGTTCCAGAAAAATATTCTTTAAAACCAGCACAAACCAACAAAACTTCAGTTGCATTTTCTAAAACTTTTCATCTGTCTTCAGTTTTTTTTCCAGCTCCTCGTAAACCATCCCATAACTACAAATGGCTTCGAAGTCAGGTATTTTCTGTTCATACATTACTTCATAAATTTGCTGATTTGGTCTCATTTGAAAGATTAATGTCTATTTTCTTTCCACATATAAGAGACTAGTGGCTTTTTTTCTTATCAGTTCATTTAATATTATTTGTTTCAGAAGAATAAGCTTAGATTTCTCAATATTATTATATTTTGAGTACTATCCACCTTTTATAACATTTTTTCCTTATACACAGTCATTTTCATTTGTAAAAAGTCTCAAGCACTTGTTTCTCCTTTCAGTAGCACTGTAAAATATCAGTCAATCAGTTTGCATGAATTATTGTTTACCAAGGGAACAGAAAATCAGTCACTTACGAACTCCTAAAATCACTCAGGTTATGTAATACAATTTTATTTTAACTAAGAGACGTAGAGTGTTTCAAGACAGAGATGCCCTAAAAATATATCTCTAAACTTTTGCAAGGTTTTTTGATTTCCCCAGTGGTCATTACAATAACCTTGCTTGACTTTAGGGAGTGCCCTTCAAATCAGGTTTCAATTTTTCTGCCAGTGCAATGGCAATAACAGCGCCTCCTTTCCTCTTATAAAATGTTAAAAGTCAGTCAAGAAACGATAACCAACAGCAATAAATTACTAGCAAAAGTAATAGCTGTCTTCCACATATATATAAACGTAAAAACTGAAAATGAGATAAATTTTTTTCACTATTAAAATTATTTTCCAAAAGTCTTAATTTGGAAATTTCAAAATGTTTTGTTCCAATTTGGCAAGAAGTTTTCTCCTCCAGAACTGCTATAACATCTACTAGGAACTGTTATTCAGCTATCTTGCCTATTGCCCTCCATGGCACTGGGTTTGGAACTAGATAATCTTTAATGTTCCTTCCAACCCAGGACATCATTATATGATTCTATGATTCTATTTAATTATGTCCTTCTCAGGAAAATTTTCTTGGCCAGAATTATATATCCATGGACAATTTGCTCATAATTCATCCCAACAAATCAACCTAAATTTTCTCAGATATATCTACAGTGAAAGGTCTCCAGTTCATTAGCAGAGGCAACCACAAACAACCTCTCCATCTCCCCCAAAAAAGTGTGAGGTCTACCAGTTGATATTGCTCCCCAAGGCACAGCTTGAAATGAAGAATTTATTCTTCCTCCAACTTAGACTGAAAAAAAAAGTTTAGAAAATTATATTTTTTATAACCTTGTCCTCATTTCCTCTGGCATTTTTGAGTCTAAGTCAATAAAAGGGCTATCAAATGTCTGTAACAAAAACTGTTGTCAGAATTCCTTGACTCAATTCCCAGTTTACACAGTCCTAGGTCTGAGCACTTTTAAAATGTTAGATACTTTGCAAGAATTAAGTAGAAGGATATCTTGTTGGTGATCTCTGGTATCTTCATAGTAATTGAAACTGATTATTGCTGTTGTGTTTTGCCTCGGCAGAAGTTTGGCCTTTTCAGAGCTTTCCTGAACAAAGTCTCCTCTTTTTCTTAAGTGATCCTCAGAGAGGCCTTTTTGTGTATCTAAAGGGAAACAGCTAAACTGACAGTCATATATCACAACTTTGGGCATCTAACAGGTGTCTAAGGACATCAGCTCATCTGTTTCATTTAGAGTCATTTAAAAGCTATTAATGTAAATCAGCCATTATATCAGCTGCTGGGGAGGAAATTCTGAAGTGACGCATCTAAAACCATCTGAAACATTTATCTTAAGGAGGGATGTAACCAGCCTAGACTGAGGCCAGCTGGATTGTACCTAAAATTAGGTGCTTAACTGCTTCAGTTCAGGCATTCTGAGTCATACTCTGAATCACCCTGTACATCACAGTCTACAGAGATAAAAAAACCTTAAAATTAAATGTTCAGCTTTTAAATACTTGAAGTCATCACAAATATATCAACATCTGAGTAATCTTGTGTAGGTGGCATTTATTCACTTTCCCATAGAGGCCATGTCTTCGATGGTATCACCAAGGAAGTGGGAGCAGAGGAAATGAGATGCTTCATCACATTTATTTGAGTCCCCAGCAGATTTGCACCTTCCAAACAAAGGACATCTGAGAGGAGGATTCAGCCTGATAGTGGTACCTGTGACACTCGGGGCTGCAGTACAATCCACAGGAGTGGGCATGAGTAGCTGTATGGATTCGCTGTGACTGCTCAGTCAGGCCATGTAGGCACTGACACTCATGTTTTTGTAAGCTCAGTAGGGGTTGACTTTTTCTTTTTCACAGATAAATATACATATATATATATATCCATATATATATAGATATATATATATATATCTCCAAACTTGTTGGCTTCATTTTGTCATTTCATACAGCATAAAATTTGGCCATTATTCACACATGCAATAAAGAAAGAATAAAAAATTCTATCAACAGCTGAAATACTTACTTAGTGAGGTTTCCCAAACTGGGCTAACGGGGGAAAAAAAAATCAAGTTCAAATAAATGACTATAGAAAAAAGTGTATTTAGATATGCCAAAGTTCACAAACATGGAAGCTGTTTGAAATACAGCCAGGCATTAATTTTTAAAAAAAACCCCTGTAACAGTGAGTCAATTAAAATAAAAATCAATGCAAATTGAAGGTTAAATATAAATATGTGTGATTGCATGGCTGTATTAAATGTAATTGTTATTAATAAGTGAGATATTTTATAATAAATGCCACATGTAGTTAATTGCAAGCAGAAATCATAGAACGTGGAATGGTAATGTTAAATTGACAATTCCATTAACCTCAGCAGGTCTGTCACTTACATGGGTGCACAGTCTGCTCAAGGGCAAGGGTGTATATACAGTCTTTTCTTATCTCACATAGTATCAATTGAAGGAAAACTGGAAACTATTAGCAGTCTAACTGGGAGTACAGCAGTCTTCTTGTACACAGAAGTAGAGAACTATTTAAAGAAAACAATGATTCTGCACTCATTAGGCATAAAACTAGATTTCAGATAAGCATTTTTGAACATTGTAAAACAATTACATATCTATGTCTATCTAGGACAGCATTGAAGTTCCACATCTACTAAGAAAGAAAGGTTAGAAAGACCAGGGTTAATTTCAGTGATGTATCTTTCAGTTTCAGTTTAAAGGTGTTTAGAAAATACTTCATTTTATGAACAATGAAGATCAAAGGTATCAAAGTGTTTTAATGCACTAGGTCCTTTTTCACCCCTCAGGAGACTAACTTTCACTTCTGATTTATGGTACACATTAAATTAGCTTGGTAGTAGTCTCCACTAATCCCCTTGTCTATATATATGTCCGGATCCCAAAACCACTAAGTAATTTTGTGTGATTGGCAAGCTTTGCTCAGGAGAAACTCTGGTCAAGGAAAGAGCACTGCAGGTCAATACTCACCTAAAGTAGCAGAGAAAAGCTCAGTATTTGCCTGTACCTAGTACGAGTCTAAGTGAAAAAAGTAGTGACTGACCAGAAACCCCTGAAATCACCACAGAACTTTTGACAATAGCTCACTGTATTTTCCCTATTTTTAAAGTCTCTTGACATTCCAGTTAATTTCAGTAACTCATGCTGACATAATAAGAGCAAATTGCTTCAAGACACATTCATAAAAGCAATATACTTCTGCTCTCTTTTAGGTTTTGTTACTTTTGATACCGGCATAAAGTATCCAAGTATCTGCTATTCATAAAACAAGTGCAGCTGATGTCACCTAGTGTCATAGTGAAATTGTTCTGTTATTTTTATTCATGATTGTACCTATTGTATCTTTATTTCATCTGTAATCTTTCAAGGTCCATTTCATTTTCCAGTACAGGGAAAGTATGCTTTGTAGGTTTGTGAATTTTCTCTTTTATACATACAGCAGAAATAGTTTGGTGGAGCAGAATTTTCTATCTACCTGGCTTGATAACTGAGACATTTTGGAGTAGTTTCTCTTGCCATAAATTTTCAAGTTCAACTGCATTTAAATATTAATTATTCACTAGTTGCTACAGTTCAACCAGTTTTTGTGAACAGCATGTATTCTTAGCTGAACAACCCCAGTGAAAATCAAGAACTTATGGATACTGAAGAATTTGGCTTGGTTCTAGTATTGTGTGTGTGTCTTCTTTTTTCAGAAAAGGTTTTTCTATTTCAGGTGTTTGCCTGTGTGAAAGATTCTAATCTTCACTTGACTGGCAAAGATTCTCTGTCCTTCAAGTGGCTCTGCTAATCTTATTATGCAGGTGAAGGAGCCATTGCCAGACAAGTGGGGTTTCAGAAAATCCATATTTCAGAGCAGCAGCCTAAGCAGCGTGTTCAAAGCAGCTGCTGAGCATGGAGCCATCCTCATCACACAGTGCCATGGATAGACAAGCAGCCCCGCACTGTTTGAATGTCTTGCTCCTAATTGTTTGGCTTTAATCAGCCCTTGCCCTTGAGCATGTTTTGTCAATATAAAATATTGGGTTCTCTCCATAAAGAGTATTATTGAACATACTAAGCTTGCCTTGCAATCAATTTACAAGAGAGAAAATGTCTCTCTTTTTCTGTTGGAAAGGGCAGAGAGAGGCAGCTAGTTTATACAGAATCACTGCCTGATTTTGGATACAGAGAACATGGCTGTAAGAGAATACCTGTCAAGGTCATCTCTTTAGGACTAGAACCAGAATGTCAGAAAGATCTAGTTTAGTCAATAGTTTGGGTCACAAACAGGCAGTATAGGAGGAGGTGTAATAATGAAGTTAACACTTTTTTTGAAGTTAACACATTTGCTAAACAGTCAAGACTTCTAAAGGGTCTCTCTCTCTCTCTCTCAGTAATAATGAGAGTCCCAGAGACCTGACTTATTTTTGGTAGCAAAAGCCTGTTATTCTTTCCACCAGGCAGGGACTGGTTATCTTAAATCTCATTATTTTCCAGTTTCTACCTGTTGCTAGCACTGCTATTGCATCATTTCTTCTTTGGTGGAAAGCAACAAGAAAATGATGTATACAAAATATATAAGGTCGTATCTCTGTCTCCCCTAAAAGTAAATAGATATGTTATAAAGTGTATTTCAATACTGACTAAACAGATGGGAATTTAGTGTAATACCTGCTGCTCTAGTAACATGGCATGTGCCTGTACTTTTTAAAAATATATTTACAGCTGGCCTATGCTTGCCTACACACAGAGCTTGGTCTGTCAACACCAGTATTAATGAATACAGCCATAAGATTATTTGGGGGCACAGCTGTTGAAATGCTCACGTTCCCATTAGCATGCACTACGTGCAGTGAAAAAGCTATATGAGTGTTGGAGGTTAAGTTCTCTCCTTTTGTTTCTTTTTACTTAAGGAATTTTGTCCCATAAGTTGCTAAGAAACACTAATGACTAGTTACTCAAGGAAAACAAAAGAAGTAGCCAAGCTCAGGGGAGGAAGGCATCTGGCTGCACTTCTCTTATCTGAGGGTTTCTCTGAGAGGGGCCGAGATACTGGGGCTGGGGCAGCTACTGGCTCTTGCTCACTCTCTCTTTTGGCTTTGGAGGAGGACAGTCGGAGCCACTGCTTGGGGAAGGGAATTCACGGCCACCGCCATAGTCCAGCTTGGTCCTGCTTCTTCTGTCGTAGGGTGAGTCCCTGCTCGTGAGAGCAGCCTCTGAACTGGGAACGCATTAACACCCACTTCACTGAGGGAGGGACTTTTTACCATCTGCCTGGGTGCCTGAGATCTGGAGCCTGCCTCTCCCTGCCCTGCTTGGAGCCGGGCTGCCGCTGCCCCACCCCGCCGCTTCTTCGGCACTGCTCCCAGCCTTCGCTACCCTGCAGCCCCGCACCTCCTGCCTGCCGGGACCTCCCGGGGATTTCCAGTACCGCTCTGGAGTGCGGTACATCTCCTCCACCACCCCAGGATTTTTGTTCATCCCTGCCATTCCAGCTTGCCGCTTCCGAGAGTCCCACTCGGGCCCCGGGCTCGGCTGTCCCTGGGGTTTGTGCAGCGAGTCTCTCTCCCGTCCCGTCCCGTCCCGGTCACGCCGTCCCTCCTGCGCGCTCCCCGAGCTCGCCCCACAGCGCCCCCTGCAGCCGCGGGGGAACCATCGCACCTGCCCTGCGCACCGGGAGCCACCAGCGCCCCTGCCGGCTGTGCCCGGAACTGCGCCAAAGGGGAAAGTGCCTGCGACCGAGACGGCCGTCACTGGGTTCTGGTTCTGTTGTGTTGTTAATGCCAGAGTTGTTGTTGGTTTTGCCTTATAGGATATACTAATAAAGAATTGTTATTCCTATTCTCATATTGTTGCCTGAGAGCCCCTTAATTTCAAAATTATAACAATTCGGAGGGAAAGGGGTTCACATTTTCCATTCCAAGGAAGGCTCCTGCCTTCCTTAGCAGACATCTGTCTCTCAAACCACGACAATCAGCATGCAGAAGGTGGCCTGAAGGAAACCAGACTCGCACAATGTGGTGACACACCTAATTCAGCCAAATGGAGATATAGCATACAGTAGACACTGACAAGAGGCTAAACAAAGAAAATATTTTATGTAATTCCAAAAATGATAGCCCACAGCAAAACATATGCAGATCTGCCAAAAGGATCATTTTCCCTTCCCTATCCATAAAATTTGTGGATGACATACGATCAATTATGTTTGACAACTCTCAGAGAGAAATTGAACTATTGCATCACCTACCATTCGCCTAAGAAATGGACACTCATAACTCTATCTTTGCCTCTTTTTGAGCAAAGATGAGCACAGAAAGCAGCTTTACCCATGCAAAAAGGACAGATATTGCTGTTGGCCACATAAATTGATAAATTTCTCAGGCAAGATATGTATCCCTTAGTAACAATTTCACTCTAAGAATTTCACAGATATTATAGGTGCCTTTGAAATGCTGTATCTGGTAATTACCTTCACTGTTTCTGAGAATTTGGAATTCATAGGCAGGATGTGTATGAAGAGTAAAAGTTGAATTCAAAGCCATGTACTTTTAAAAACACAACCTTCTTTGTTTTCTGGTTTCTTCCTATTTCTATGGATCTTGAAGCCTGTCATATTAAATTTCCCACACATTTTATGTGTTTTGACTTTTGTATGGTTTTCCTGGAAAGACTAGATGCTGAGATTTGCAAGCTTCAGAAATAATTTCCAAACCTTAGAAATAAATAGGAAAATAACAAATAAAAATAAAACGCTGAGGTATTATATAGAGATAAATTAAACAAGTTCCACAACACTACAATACCTGAGAGTCAGGCTTTGTGGTACACAAGGTCTGTCATATCCTCTGGCAATTGCCAGGAGTTTCCTGTATGAATGACAATAATATGTGAAGGCACCCAACAAGACATAAGAAATTATATTTTAAAAGTCTTATTTTTAAATGTGGTATTCAGCATCAAGCTATTGTAAAAAAATAAACCTAGTGCAACATACTGCTGTGATGTGAAACAGTGTAATGATGGAGGAAGAGTAGGCAAATTACTTTTAATATTGTTGTAAAGTATGACAGCAATTATTAGGACTGTTGAGGCTCTTTGCTTAGATACTTCCTTTGTTACGTATCTAGCTTGGTTTTAAATTTCAGGGAAATTTAGATATGCAACTTTCTTATATAATGGAACAAAAATAACCAAGATTTCACCTGTATTAAGCCTGTCACGAGATGTAACATTTTTGATAGAAATTTGACCAATTGAACCCTGCTATTCAAGTATAGCAATGCAATACAGTGTATTAATATATATATATCAATAACATGCTAGTCAAGATTACTGCTGTTCAAAAGAGGAAATCTAATACATTGCAAGGAAATTCTATCCTTGCTAACTGATTAACGTTTAGGTTCTACTTCCTCTCTTCTCGTTCACTGAGTGATGTTTTGTGAGGCACCTAGAGCGTCACACTATACAAAATGGAGAATTGTTAAGGTACAGCTCTTTCTTTTTTGATTAATTAAAAAAAAAATACCACCACTGCTTGCCAGCATATATTACCAATCACGTTAAAAAGAATTCTATTTATGAAGGTAAATTAGACATGAGTCAAAGAATTAAGACATATAATAATGATAATTATCATAATACCTCAAATTCTTACACATTAAGCAAAACAGGATAAAGGTAAAACTATTTAAGAGATAGTAATATGGGGATACCTTAACAATCCAGAAAGTACATGGACACACAAGAGTTGAAAATACGTCCCTTTTGACGTACTTTCAGAATATAATCAGCTGCAATTCTTTCCTCAAGTCCGTTTAATCAGAAATGATTTTTCATAGCCTAAAGTCTAAAAGAAATCATCATACCAACTGCTGAGTTTTCTAAAGTGCAACTGGACAGCCTAAGGGGGGAAGAATAATGTGCTCCAGTGGAGCAAGTTCTAAAATATTCTATGGCAGATGGAGTTTTCTCTGGAACAACTAGATTACAGATTACATTTTATTTTAAGTGTGTGCTCTGTCTTTTTAAGTATTGTATTTTTATGCTGTTAGTCCTTCCTCATGAAAAGGACATAGAAAAGATTTTAATTCCATGTTAAAATGCAAAACGTATCAACATTTATTAGAAAGAGAGAATGCAGCAATTTTTAGAGTTAATACTGCCTGGTGACTTCTACTTTAAAATCCAATTTTCCATTCCATTTCTATTATCTTTGCCAAAATATAACCTTGAGCTGAAAGCATCATTATTATTAGAATTCCTGCCATTATTATTATCAATATTATGAGAAAGGGGATTTCCAGACAAGAGTTCGGCTATTTTTCAGAATAAGTTGGGCAAGTATTGCAAAGATGTTTCATTACCTGCACTCTCTAGAGGAAGGAAGACCACCTTATTTCATTTCTACAAAAATATCCCTAAGTTCGATTTCATAGAAGTTGCTTTCGCTGTGCTGAATATAGCATGTATCAAGAGGTGGCATAAAAAATTTTGGTTTGCACATTTGCTAAATTTTGGAACAATCGTCTCTCTGACCTTTCCTGGAATTTTAATGCTGAAATATGAAAACCTAATAGTCATTAAGTATACTGTTTCACATGCAATTATGTAAAATAGTTTAGAGTTTAAAAAGGGTGAATGATCTTCTAAGATTTTTATCCCATACATAGGTTTTGCCTCCCTATCTCATGGGTGGGCTATTAACTGTCTTTAGTGACTTGCAACCTAGATTCATTGAAATGTACTTTATTTATTCATACTGCATAACACCCATCTTCACACCACTGTAAATGAGGTGTTAATAGAGTTGTGGGACCACCACTTTAGGTAGCTTGTTCCCAGGGAAACAAAGCCATAGGAGGTTATCCAGAGATTTACTGAGAAACAGCTGAAACACAGCCTGCCATCTGCTCAGTGGTGCTCCTGCAGGAAGGCAGCAGGGGAACTAAAGGCAGTAAGGTGTTGGGGTTCATGCTTAGGTCTTGAAGAGGCATAAACACCACTACAGCGTTTCAGCTGCTCTACTCAGACTGGCAAAACTGATGAGCCTTCTGTTTTAGGACTGCCACTGCCAGTTACAGACTGCAAGCTTTCTACTGAGTTTGCAAGGCCTCAGGACTGGTGCTTGCCAGGTATTATATGTCTGAAACTTTCTTCAACTGCCTACTGCTCCCTATGGTTTGACTTAGCTGACAGCAATTTATTTAATTGACCAGGTGTCCACAGCTAATTTGTTTTAATTTTGTCTAACTCTATGTGCTTTAAAACTCATCATTTTATACATATAGCAATACTGGGGAATTATTTTATGTAGAATGAGGTATTTACAACTCTCTTACAATTTAATGTAGAGAAACGCAGGCCTGGCACAACAACAGAAGTCTTGGGAAGGGGAAACAGGAAATGTATAGGGAGGAACAGGCATGGGCTGATCAAAGATAAGGCACATGCTTGCCGTAAACCACTCACCAATAATCAGCTAAAGAAATGCAGACCTGGTAGTAAATGAAACTGGTTTTAGAGGTAATAAAGAAATCAAAGACTGCTATCTATTTTGCATGAGACACCATATAGAACAAATTCAGATGAAGTTTTCAAATGTAAGTCTCCAAAACAATGAATAAGAAAAATGTATAAAAGTATGTTAGTGAAATTTTAAAACAACAACAACAAAAAAATCCACCCCTACATGGAACCAAAGTGGATGACAAAGAAAATTGTCAAGATGAACATTGTATTCCACCCATCAAAGAACTACAGATTCTCACAAATTGCTCTAATGCCTCCCATTGCCACCACCAGAGTGAAATCACCTACCTTAAGATCTATAGAAGCATGAGAAATATGAGCATTATACCAGGAAAAGCTGAAGAATTAAAGTGTTTGCACAACAGATTTACCTCCATTATTACTTTTTATCTTTCTGTAACAAAAGATTTCAGTTATGTTTTTAGGTTACTTTTATATAAATGTCATGGTTTAGGAATGGTATTTTCCAATTTAGAGCTCCCACTGAAACTATGTTCCTCTCACTCACACCCTCCTCCTCCCTTGTGGTAGTCAGGAGAGGAGAATTGGAGGCACAAAAAGTAAAGATAACAGGTTGAGATAAAGAACAATTTACTGGAAACAGCAGTGAGACAAGAAAACGAACAGTAAAGGCAACTATACTAATGACAGAAGGTACGAGAAAGGTAAATGGTTCACATGGAAACAATACCTGGGTCAGTCCCTCCACCATGCTGGGCCAACCCAGAAGGGACCTCTTCTCCCTGGAAAAAACTCCCCATCCCCTCCACCTCCAGCAATGACATGAGGTGGTATAGAATAACCTCCAGGCCTTAGCCATGTCCCCAACTGGCTACCACAAAAATTAACCCTGTCCTGGTTGTACAATAAAATATGCTGTTTCTTTATGTGAGACCAATATTTTGAGCATAGTTCTGAAGATCCATTGATTATGGTGATAGATACATAAAAAGCAACCTGATTCCTCCCTACTCAGGAGGCCAACAGGTACTTTTTAAAATCTGAATTATCTCTGCCTTTGGCTAACTAGGAGATGTGTAGTTCTTTCCTCTTGAAGTGCTATGTGTAGATTCTTGCCTTTCATTTTTGTGAAAAGGAAAACTTTATACGCTAGTCTGTCTCGCTGTATTTCTAATGAACTAGCCACAAATATAAGAAACATAATTTATGATGACAAGGAAATTAACTTCTTTTTCCTGTTTGGTTTTTCTTAGTTTGCTCACGGATCAAAAGTCAAATGGAGTCATTCAGGATAATGATCCTTCTCAGGGGCAAAATTCACTGCAGTTACTTAAAGACCAGGTAATTATGCTTGAAAAAGCATAGCATGAATTTCAGCCCCCAGTTCAACAGCAAGTCCCAGAGCAACACTACAGCCTCTGTGCTATCACAACTTAAATCTATAACCCAAGGAGCTATTACAGTCTCTTCTGTGGCACTTCAAAAGTGTTCGTTTTTCTTTTCTTGTCTGCAAACCTACAAAATTGGCAGTCAACTTCTCCCTTTCTCCTTACAAACCATGTTACTCTGAAGTAACATGGTAAAATATGTACTATAGCCTGTGTTCAAATGCAATTTTTTTCAATAAATACAGCATCTTACAAGAGTGGGGATAATATTCCAATTTTAAAAAACTGGAAATATTCTAAGATTTGTTAACAAAACTGGAAAGAAAGAGAGTTGGTTTTGAGCTAGGATTGGTTTTCTTTTTCTAATAAAGCTATGCCACAAAGGGGCAATATTTTCATTAATGCTCTTTAACTTAGTTTCTATGACCACTTCTCTTAAATGACTGTATTGGAGTTCCAAATTCATAGCCCTAGGTAGCCTGAAACAGTCAGCCTTCTCTTGGACTTTGGTCCACAATAAATTAGTCATAAATAGCGACGACTCTGAATATAGATTAAAGTGACTACCTTTGAGATTTTTGCAAAAACAGATAAATGTCTGGAAGTTTAAAAATGTATTAAGTTTGCTGAAAACTGTGAAAAAAAATATGCCTTTATTGAATTTTTATGTCAATAATTTTGTACAGTTTTTGAGTCTGTCATGCAAGTCATCTAGAATAACTGCTCCTAAGTAAGTTATCAAAGAATAATAATTTGTTTCTCTGCAGTGCCATATGTTACTCTTCTAACTAGCCACAATGAAGCAGGCTGAGAATAGACAGTTATAAATATCCTGCAGAGTATCTCATTCCACCGTTGTCTCTCTAAATGAAGGACAGCGCTCTTATAATTGGGGAATGTAACCTCTAGAAAAAGAGGCAAAACACATTCCCTCAGGTAACTCCGACCCTGTTATTCAATCACTGAAATGAGGCAATATAACTTTCAAAGCACCTTTGTACCTGGCAACAACAGCATCGCTTTCTATCAGGAAACAGCAAGCTTTAAAATGTGCTGCTTAACGTGTGAACAAATTAGCATGAAATGAAGCTTGTGGAAAAGATGCGACTAACTGGAAAGGTACAGTAATTTTTAATATAAACTTAGCATGTCAGCTCCATAACAGCAGACCTTCTAAGATGACACTGTTTTCCTGTAAAGATCACAGCAGAAAAGTATAGCCTAATCCTGTTTTGCACAGAAAATGTCACCTCTGAACTGGAAAAGTAGCCTTATTATACTACTGAAATAAGGGTAAATCAAGGACAGAAATACATTGTTTTGACTAAAACAAACAAGAGACTATCTCAAACAATGAGATAGCCATCTATATCCATGCCTTGATGTGACCAGTGAAGGTCAGCTTTGTGTGTCCTTCTTGAGGTTTATCTCAGATTGTGGTCTGAGGTTAACACTGGCTTGTCTCTGTTCAGATTTTACATGGAGATCACAATCTTGATTTAGCTTCCCTGCGCTAAAAACACCCTTATACTTGCTGTAAACAGTCTTAAGCAGTGTTTTTCATTTACCTGAGCTGCCCTTCCTTGCATCTTCAACAGCCATAGAGAAAACTGGCTTCCTGAATGCTCGATCTTTATCTGGTGATTAACAATCACGTTACATCACTCACATTTTTATATCTGAAATCAGAATGTGGTAGGACCCCACAGACCCCAAGCCAGGGATTAGACTCAGCGCCAGATGACTGAAGAGTGTGAATGTACAGGGAATGTCAAGGTTATTTTCCTGATCATACATCCTTTTTTGGAGTGAATCCAGAGGAGGCCAACAACGATGATCAGAGGGCTGAAGCACCCCTCCTATGAAGACAGGCTGAGAGTTGAGGTTGTTCAGATTCAAGAAGTGAAGTCTTTGGAGACACCTTGGAGCAGCCTTCCTGTACTCAGAGGTGGCTATAAGAAAATTGGAGAGGGACTTTTTACATGGGCATGTAGTGATAGGAAAAGGGGAATGGCTTTAAGCTGAATGAGGGTAGATTTAGATTAGATAGAAGAAAAACATCTATAACAAGGAGGATGGTAAAACCCTGTAACAGATTGCCCAGAGAGGTGATGGATGCTTCACAACTGGAAATATTCAAGGTCAGATTGGATGTGGTTCTGAGAAACCTGATATACTTGAAGATGTCTCTGCTCATTGCAGTGGGGTTGGACCAGATGGTCCCTTCCAAACTCTTCCAAACCTGCTGGCCACTGTTGGCACACCATTACAGCCATTCTGACTTTCTGAGGTGTACACTTTTAAGAAAATTTTTTAAAAGTTAGGTGTGGAGTTCATCTTATTTAAGTTCAGTCATTTGTAACTTAGGCATTTGGCTTAAAGCTGGTTTCCTAGACTTCCCCTTTAATCAAGTGAAAAAGAGAAATGATTCAGAAAAATATATATACAGATATTTAGGATAGATGGGCTCAGAATTTTGCAGGATTGTCTCTTTCTCCAACTCTGCCCTCCATCTAGGCAAACCTAATTTTTATCTGAATTACAATCTGGTTTCAGGCAAAACAGCATTAGACTTAATTCACAAAGAAAAAAAAAAAGTGTATGCATGTGTCTACATGTTCATTCCTGTTTTGGGATGCTCTTTTTCAATGTAGAAGGCACTATGTAAAGATTAGCATCATGTTTGTTAGTATTTCTATGACCCTGTTTTTTATTTGGTGGTCTTTTTTTCTTTTTTGACAAAATGAAGTGAAAGCAATAGTTAGCTGGATACAGTATCCCTTGAAAAGTGACATACAGTAGTAGAGTGTGAAACAATTTTGTTTTTCAAAACTTCAGACTCAATAGGGTCTAGTACTTTTACCAGTCCAAGAACTGCATGTCTATTTAACATGATTGTCAAATAAAATAATTTCTTTCTGACAGCTAAATTAAGAACAAATGAATTAAAATTTAATTTATAACTCTTTTTCCTTTTGGGAGATGCTCATGAGAGTCTGTATCTGCAGCCTGACAAGCTTACCTCAGAAAGTGCCTGACACACACACACACACACACACAAAATCTGTAGATCAGATAAGACAAAATAGCCTTTCATCAGAATACAGAAGAGCTCCTAGGAAAAAGTTTTTAGAGGCCTCTACTGATTGCTGTGAATTAAACATAGGCTTTGTCATATAAGCAGAATTTCAAAACAATTGGCAGCTACTAAACAGAGGTTTCCTAAAGTGGTAAGTAGATGGAGCTGAGCTAAGATGAAGATGAGTCCAAACTTAGGGAATTTATATCATGTGATGACTTCAGGAATAGCAAGTACCTAGTGGGCTGAAGTTACTTAATAGGTTTATATAGCTCAAACTCAAACATATGGACTCCCCAACATGAAGTGCTGGCTGAAGTGTGAAGTATTTCTCAAATGTGACTCTACTCATCCATGTTTTCTGGACAAAATTATTTTAACCTGAATTCAAGCTGTTTTCAGACAACACATATCATGTTCCAGGCTTTTAAGAAAGGACATCCAGTGATCCCCTCTCTCTGACAGTGAACTCCTGATACTCCTGAGGGCACTTAGAAGGAAAATGGGATACATAGATGTGGCAGGCAAAGCAAAAACTGGGATACCTGTGCTGCATCTGCAGCAAGTGAATTGCATCTTAATATCAGATTTACAGAGAATGGAAATCTAAAAATAAGGTTTGAGTTATTCCAAGGCTGGACTGAGCAGCTTCCCACCAAACAAGAAATACAGCAAAAATGTCTGCTTCTGAATTTCACTAGAGTAGTTACCCTAATGTCTTGAGTGATAGAAGGAAACCGTGACTTTCTCTTTTGACACAGAACCTGAACACCCGTGCTTGTACAATATCTTGAAAGAAATAAGCTTCTTCAGATGTCCTTCTGTTTCAAATAGAGCTTTGCTCTAAGCTTACCTTCTTTTCCAACTGTTGTGTCTCACCTTCAGCTACCTATCTTGGAGCCTGCTCAAGGAAATGAGATATCCTTCAACTTTTGCAACACAGTAGTTACTGAGATTTGTTTTTACAGGATTCACTTTGTACATAGAAACATCCTGAACCTTTTCGATTTATAATTCTTTTTTTTTTTAATTAAGCCATTGCCACTGCCCCTGCCTCTTCTTCATCATCTGGAACATTTAAATTAAATCAAAGATATTTTCTGTAAATTATATGTCATTACAATTACTAGATAAACTTTGATGGCTCGTTCTATGAGCGGAGGTATTTTAGATGATCACTATGATTTATTCTTTCTTTTAAATTTATGAGAAATAAAACTATTGCAATAAAATGCAATATGTATTGGCAGAAATCTACCTACAGTTTTAAAATGGCTGCAGCTTGTGCTAGAGACCACTTCATTTCTGATCTAATTATATATAACTTAATTTAAACTGCATACTGCAGGTGAAACTACAGGAATGCAGCAGCTTTCCAACACCACCTCTCCAGCGTGCCCTTAAACAGGTGAAGGTCTCTAAGAAGCTACTTTCCCTGGTGTACTCTGTCTCCTCCCCCAAAGGAGAGCTTCAATTTTTCAAGGACATGCTCCAAGAAAGAACTTTTAGATTTCAGGGACATATGATATTTTTCAGTGGGCATGCCTAATTTCTTCTCACAATTCCCAGCAATCTGGACAGACTACAGCTTTACTGTGGAAGAAAAGTGGCTGTGCCTCCCACCTAAGCAAACTTTGATGGATTACATCAGGAGACATTGCATGAGAGAGTTACAGTACATGCAAAACAGCACCGGGGAAACAGGGTGAATGAATAAAACCAATATCCTTTTGTATGAGTAAGAAGCTCCTGTGCATAACAAGCAGCAGTTCTGTAATTTGTAGGACATTTCTGAGAGCACAGTTACTGTGCGGCAGACAAACACCCCAGCTGTCACTCCTGATTCGGTTGCAGGACTTCACAGAGTGGACATGCTGCCCAAGATCAGCTTTGATAATGGTTCATGTCTCAGCGCAAACCAAACAGATTAGTTCAATAAACTCTTCCCAGAGAAGTGCTCAGGTTGCTGAGAACTCCTGCCTAGGTATGACATTAGGGACAGGGTTTAGTGGTGGGTTTGACTGTGCTGGGTTAACAGTTGGCCTTAATGGTCTTAAAGGTCTTTTCCGACATGAATTATTCTGTGATTGAATGTATATAGGCATTGAGAGGTCCTTTTTGCCGGTAATAAGATTTTGAGTCTAACAGCTGAAAAATGGAGAAGCCAGGGCTGTGCTGTGACAATTTTCCTTGCATGAAGGTTCAAATTTCGTGGGGAAGCATTTGTTTACAGGAAGCTGGGGGAGGATATACCCCAAACTCTCCATCCCAGCTCTACCTGTAATTCTCATTGCTGGTCTTCCTTTAGCAGACTTGGCCAAAACTAGACCATGGCCATTCACTCTTTCAGCAATACACACTGCTGAGGCGCTGGGAAACCTCTACGCTAATTGCTCAAAAAAAGAAGAGTCTGGATATTGACACTTTAAAGGAATAACCCTGTAGCATCTTTATCTAAATGATAAAAATTAATGGGTGTTTTTATTTTACTTTTTCAGTGCCCTTTTGCCACATTTATAATATCTGCAAATTCCTTACGTACATTTTGACCTTCAGAAACTGTAAGATTTAGTGTTGCAGAAGAGCATTTGACAAAATGAACATTTTATTATAAATAACATCTACAGCCACAAATAAAGCAATGTAAAATTAAATTATTAAGAGCTCCCTCCACTCAAAATACTGAATTACAGTCCTTTAGAATAAAACTATATATTATCCTTATTATAAGGGAACTCCAGGCTATCAGCTACCAGTTGATATTAGCTGATAGCTGTCACAAGGCTATTATTACAAAATATATACAAATTAAGCAAATGAAACTCAACCTGAATCTCATGAAAACTGACTTTTAAATCTTAATTATCTCTTTTTAATGCAGGATTTGCTTTTTCAAACCACTTTTTTCTTGATTAAGCCAAGGAAACCTGCACCTCTTTTCTGGGCTACTGAACTGCAATTCTTTAGTATCCCTTGGCTGTAATATGAATGCCATAGACACATTTCACAGTGCAAGTCTATGACTGGTTTGAAATAGATATAAATATTTTTAGAAAATCTTAGCATATGCCTTTTGTTCTTTTGTCTCATAGTATTTAATTTATTCAATGGGGTTTTTTAATTAGTGTCAAGTGATCTTTCCATGATCACAAAGTATAAAATCATTCAGGGAAAAGAAAAATCTACCAGGTGGCAACTCTGAGAGTACTTTCATAAATACAAA
Source organism: Callaeas wilsoni (assembly GCA_013398955.1). Taxonomy (NCBI): domain Eukaryota; kingdom Metazoa; phylum Chordata; class Aves; order Passeriformes; family Callaeidae; genus Callaeas; species Callaeas wilsoni. The sequence goes on from VWPU01011673.1 coordinate 326,508, forward strand.
TCATATTCTTCCTGTGTTGTATCAAGCTACATCCTAGATGATAAATTCAATGTCTTTCATGGATAACAAGAAGTCTTCCAGCTCAGCAATTCTAGATGAGTCTGTAATGTCTATGACCTCTGAAAATACTTGTTTCTGGTACAGCAAAAAAGGACTTCTGGTCTAACCTTGGAGAAATACCACAGGCCACAAGCACTGATTTTTGTTATACTTCTGATACATTAAGTTAAAACCAGGTTATATCCAAAAATACAGATTCCATTTTCATACATATTTTTGGTCTCTAGAAAAATAAACTGTGAATCAGGGGACCAGAATTGAATTAGAAACTCCAAAAACTGCAACTGGTCTTGAACATGTAGCTAGGAAGAAAGTAGAGCAAGAAAAACAGTTTAATCGATCTACCAATTGCCATGAGACCTGTTTGTAGCAATGCATGTACCACAGCTGGGTACCAGTTCATGAAGGGCATGTATCCAAGGGAAACTGGATGATTAGCCAGCCCCTGCATGGACTAAACAGAAGAGTGAGGCAGAAAATTATCTAATGCTTTAAGGCGAAAAAGTGGGCATGAAGAGAAAAGAGGAGAAATAAAGGTTCAGTCTTCTGAACCAAACTCTCTTGAGTTTTCTGGCATAAGAATTTTGTCAAGGTAAGTTAGTCAGCTTCTTTGTACAGCAGCACAATACTCCAGAAGTGATCCTCCCACTTACTATTCTGTTCTACAGACTCAAGAAATCAAGCATCCTTTTCTGTCTTCACTTTAAATAATGATAATCCACCACAAACTGATTTCTCTACCCAGTTCCCTTGTTTCATAATTTGCTTCTGTGAATCCTGCCCATGACCCTTGTTTGCCATTCTCACTATTTCAAGTGCCAGGCTGCTGTTCCTTGCTGCTGCTGCTCGCTTTTACAGTGCAATTCAAGTCATCAAGCACTGTTAGGCCATAAGTCATTTGCGACTTCTGTAGTCAGCCACAGGCAGAAAGTTGTCACAAAACCAAGCTTTTTTATTAGGTGGAAAAGGGGGCTCTTTAGACAATAGCTGAAAATAGAAAGAACGAAACACTCATGGTGATAGGCCTCAAAGCACTGGGCATGTAGTTAGGCAGAAAATTCAGAATAAAAAGAAATGTGGCTCTGGCAATGAAATGAGACAAAGCTTATGGGAGAGAACAAAACTGATTGGAGGAACAGATTTGAAAACAGTGAACATGAGAACTGCAATTAGGCAGGAAAAATAGGGTTATGACCACTCCTTGCAAAGAATTGGTTTACGTGGAAGAGAAAAACCGTATCCTCATGTATTTCTCCTTCTAAGCCACTTCAACTTTCAATAACAACTTGAACTTTGAATTGAAGAGAGAACATTGCTACCTATGCTACCTGACCCAACAAGTAAACACCACTCAGTAACAGCTACAAGACTTAAACCAACTATGGAAAACCATACAGTTTGGTAGAGAAGCAGATTCGAGTAGCTTCTACCGACAGTTATAAATTTACAATGTCTGAAAAGCCCAAGCCTTCCCTTACAGTTATTTTTCCAGCCATAATTCTGCTTTCTTTTCCAGTTATCTTCTTCACCAAAAATGACCAATGACCATCCTTTAGATTCTTTCGATTAGCTCTGAGGGAGAATTTTAACCAAACTTTGAGGGACAAAGTAAGTCCACTTACACATCTGAAGTTCTCTGATAAATATCAAAAGGCCCATTGCATACATTGAAGAAACCTCAGCTTCTCAAAATATTACATATGCAAATCCTTTACAATGCAGACTCTCGTGCAACCAAAATCTAGGGCTTACAGCTAGCTAGTCATCTTGTCTCCTTTTAAAAAACTGTCTTGGTATTCTATTTTTTCACCATTTCCTTAAATTATTTTAGTTGTGACATTGTCAGTTTTTCATTAAACCATTTGCTAGGATATCCCATGCTTCCATATTCTTTTCTCAACTTGCAAGTGTGAAATGAATTAGCTATTCACTAAGTAGAGAAGCTCTCATTCTCTCGAATCTCATCTTTCTTTTTGTGTTTTATGTCTGTGTACACATATTTTTGTAAAGAAATCAAAACAAAAAAGAAAACCTTGACTTGAATTAATACAATTCTTCCAATTTTTAGGGAATCATTTGGGGCTTAATCTTGTTCCAGTTTAGTTGAAAATTTTCTGGTTAGTTTATATGAATGTATTTCATCTTCTTTAATAAAGCAATATTAAAATCATATATTTCTCAAGTGTTCCCATGTGGTTGTTTCCACTGAGTTAAACAATGTCGTCTGGTTTTGACCTAACCTTTTTCCCTCATAAGAGACAGCACATTTAAGAGAAAGAAGTGCAATAAACAGGATGCATGCTAAGCATATTTTGCATTATTTACACCCAAGCTCCAATATTTAAAAGCAAAAGCTAAAAAGAAGATAAAAAAGGCTGTCTTCCATGAACACTAATCCAGAAACAGTGAATAGTTTCCAGAAATCATCTTTACCTCCACTATAGCTGCCTGGAGCACAGGCAGAGAGAGATGTCTTATCTCTGGTGGCAACTTTCCCCCTCCATGAGTCCTCGCAGTACAAAAGTGTCACAACCATGGTGAATGGCACCAAATCATGTCTTCATTATTTTAAAATATGCTCACATTTTAAAATATGAGGGCAGAACAATGACAGCAAAAATATAATTACTTTTGATCTGGTACCATGAAAATTATCCTCAAGGTCCACCTGCTGGTAGGAAACTCACACAAGGTCCTGTCCTTACTCAGCACAGAAGGTAAAACTTCTAGGTTCAGCTAGTCCAATTTTTAATTACTTTGCAGGTAAATGCTCTGTTTTTGTGGGAATGGAGAAAATTACTGTGTTCTTGATATTGTCAATACAAGATGTAAATAGTGATTCTGAGGACTGTACACAAAAGACTGACCATTTTCTTTTCCAGTTCTAAGTAAAATGTATGCTCCCATAACATACAGAATTTATCTCAATTTACAGAATGAAGGTATTGTACTCTCTACTGTTAACAATATTATTTTCGTTGCTACTTTTTGAAAAATCATAACCATTCTTAGAATAGTAGAAAATGGTAACTGATCCAGTTTCCATATCCCTGTGTGTACTGACAACTTTGTCCTCTGAGACGGAAGACATCCATCCAGATCCTTCCAGAACCACCACTCCTAGGTTTCCAGAGGTAAAATAATTTAATTTAGCACACTGTGAGATCTGTGCTTTTAAGAAACAATCTTAAAAACAAGGTACAGATTTTGTGATTGGGTTTTAAAAAATACAGTGCAACACCTGTAACCACAAAAACCTCCCACATGACTGTTATTCTCTCCTCTGACCATCTAGGTAAGGACATAGCAATCTCCACTCTCCATATCAGCACAGTGTCCAGCAGCAACCTCGAGGAATTGCAGAAATGTAAGTGTGTTCCAGAACACCAGGGGAGAAATAAAAAGAACATTGTGCATCCTCTCTGAGTGCTGTGAAATATGAACATGCTACAACAAGTTCTCTTTAGTATGCTATTTTTTCAAAGCTCGATACAGTCCAGTAATGAGGCAAGAATCTTAATCTCATCTTCAAAATCCAAAAAGACACTTCTGTTTTCCCTTAAGTCTACCAGAGCTTGTGTTGTTGGGCTGTTGTTCTTGTTTTGTAGCGGTTTTTTTCAGTCCTGTAAGGTGACTGTGCATAGTCTCTCTTCCCATCCCAAGACCATATTAGTATTTATTTGTATCAGCAAACAGTATCAGTTCTCTGCACTACAGAGTGAGCAAGCTAATACTTCAGTAAATTGTTGCTGCCTCCTGTTACATCTGTTCTGCTCTGTTCACTAATTGCCTGTCACAACCACTGAGCCATGGTGCCAGCCATGCTGCCACTTCCTCTTTGGTCAGCTTGTCAGCTCCTATTAATCTGAGCCCTGTTGCTTTTTCCACAGCCAACATTTTTGCACTCTGGATATAATGAAAATCTATTACTTTAGTGTTATATGAAAGTGACAAAATTATAATTCAAAAGAGAAAAAAGTTAATGACTTTTTGTGTGAAAGTTGACAGTTTCCTACTGTAGCAGCGAATTATTTTCTTTGATCCTGATTCAATTTCAGGACTATATATAAAGGTTTACATATCTTTCAATCTGATGCAATATTATTAATATTATTATTCATTATTAATTCTTGTTATTGCATTATATGGAAAGAAACTTCTAGAATCAAACTTGGTGAATGTGAACAAACTAAATCTGAACATAAGTAGTGATATCTAGAATATGACAATTTTAAAAGAAAGTCACCTTTTATGCTGAACCTTGTCAGCTCTTTTTCCTTGTGAGGGAATGCAGTTGGTTTGAAACTGATTTATATTTGCTAGACAAGATAGTTTATGCAAAACTTTTATACTCTCAACATTTTAATTCAGTAGCCCAGAGTACAGAAGTGAAAGATCCCACCTTAACAGATAGAGAATGAGAGCCATAGAATCAGAAAGTAGTTTGCATTGGGTAAGATCTTTAAGATCATTGAGTCCAACCATCCAAATTAACTGCTAAACCATGTCTCGTGCTTCATCTAAATATCTTTTAAATACCTCCAGGGATGTTACCTCAGCTGCTTCCCTGGGCAAGTTCTTCCAATACTGGCAACTCTTTCCTGAAGAAAGATCACTGCCCTGGTCCTGCTGGCCATACTAGTTTTGATACAGGCCGGGATGCCATTGGCCTTCTTGGCCACCTGGGCATGCTCACCCACGTTCAGTTGCTGTTGACCAGGACCCCCAGGTCCTTCTCTCCAGTTTTCCAGCCACTCTTCCCTCAGCCTGAAGCACTGCATGGAGTTGTTGTGACCCAAGTGCAGGACTTGGCATTTTGCCTTGTTGAACTGTTCTGATTCCCAACAGTGTTCCACAAGTTAAGGCATGCACATGGACAGTTACTTCTGAGCAGCTCAAATGTAGCAGAGCAATGGTGTATTCCCTTGAAATTGTTTGTCACGCATTAAGCTTTTAACAAAATGTAGATATAATGTGTTCCTTAAGGAAATGAGAGCTCAAGGTGACACATAAATTACAGGACTGAGAAACAGAATGATGTTCTCACAAGTAATTAAAAGTGGCTATAGCAGATCTTGCTTTTTTAGGATAAAATACACTTTTAGTTATTAAATTATGCACAGGGGGAAAATAATAGAAATATCATTTTGGAATAATCAAAATAATTTCACTGCACAAATTTCTGAATGTGACTTCATATGGGAATCAAAGTCCTAAAGCTTCAGGGCTAAGCATATGCTCTCAGATTATACAGATCTGAAGGACATTTTCCCCAGATGGGATATTTTGGCTGTCTATGCTATCAGCTCCCCGGAACAACACGTCCTTGCTGTGGTCTTGATGAATTAGCATGCTTTCAAACAGTTCCTGGGTGCAGTTCAGGGGTTAGGATGGGTAAGAGACCTTTAACAAACCTGCTGACAGAGCAGAAGCTGCATGTTATATTTACAGGCAGGTTTATGCCTGTTTTGCCCTCCGTGCTGGAGAACAGCATGGAGCACCTTCATTTTATTAGCAGGCATTTATTCTCAGAGGCCTAATAGAAGAATGACAAGGCAAAGCCACGTCTCTGTTCACCCCATTTCACTGTGTGCATGAGCAGGAAGACCTGGCACTGGAGTTTTGGGATTCTTGGCTCTGTAGCAAACTCCACAGAGCCCATAAGAAGCCCTGGACCCACAGTAATCAGTCTGACAGCTAGACATTCAGGATGCTTTCCAGCCTGATGTTGAAATGTAGGACCTGGGGAGTTACTCTGGATCAAGGAGCTTATTCTTTTAGGAACAAAATGATTTTATGATCCCTCTTTGTTTGCTCAACAATAAAAACCCAAATATGTGAAAATTCTGAAGTTAGGAACCAAATACAAAAAAGGCATTTTTCAGACTGGGAAACAGCTGACCAGTGGTCATGCCATTACTGACAAGGTTGGCATGGATTTTGACATTTTGCAACAGAAAAGAAAAGAAAAGAAAAGAAAAGAAAAGAAAGGAAAAGAAAAGAAAAGAAAAGAAAAGAAAAGAAAAGAAAAGAAAAGAAAAGAAAAGAAAAGAAAAGAAAAAATTAATCCAAACTCCACAGCACTTATTCAAATAAAATACAAATAAATACATCAGAAATATTTACATCTGCATAATTTCATAATTACCTAACTTCTGTTTGAACTTCTGATACAAAGGGCATATACATACACAGAAAAAAGGCAGCTGAAAAACGATGAGCACTTTTTCAGAGACCTAGGAAGAGGTAAGGCACATTATATAAGTAATGCATGCTCAGGAAAAGAGGCCCATATGAATGAAAACATCATGATGTAAAGAAGAATATAGTAAAGAAGAACAAGCTGCATGACATGACACTTCATTTCTGGAGTACCTAGGAGATCAATAACTTAAGTCTGTGTAAAATTACACACATATCTTCAGAAAGTATGACCTGAAGAATGAGTTGATGTGCATCACATTTTCTTTCAAGTAACTGGAATGTATTGTAAAATCTGTAGACAAGATCATTGATTTTTTTTTTCTCCTCTAAAAAATGAGATATTATAATGAAATTTTTCTGAAATATAACATCAATGAAGTTATAGTTGGGATAAACTCATGCCTGTGCACTTACTTATTTAAATTGGCATGTATATTCTTTTAAATCTTTCCTTCATTCTGCTTTGCAAGTTGAAAAATAATTGCCTTATATAGGGACTACTTGATTATTTCAGTTTCTATGCTCTTGTGACTTTTGAAAAGTAGAATCCCCAAATATTGTCTTTCTTATTTTGCTGGTAAAGCACCCAGATTGTCACAGGGCTGGATTGAAATTGTTCAGGACATGATGAGACTCTGGATTTCCCTGGGCTTTATCAGCCAGTCAGAATTCAGGCAAGGCAGCCAATATATTAGAATGAAATGTCAATTACAACACTCTTCAGTGTTACAAGTTTCTGAGGATGAGTGGGAAATGAATGTACGATGGTTGAAGAAATTACTTTCTTTGTAGTTTAGCTGTAATACTGGCAGCCAGCAAAGGGAGAAATCTTATTTTCTGTTCAATTTATTTAAGGGTCTGCACATCTGTGCAAAGCTCAGACAACAAGACACGCTTCCTTAACCAGGCCAAGGTACCCAGCCACTTCCTACAGTAACAGCCTCTGCTAGTATTTTCAATACAATGTCTTTCTGTGTAAGAATTACTTCTTCTGGTAAAAAGAGAGCAACGCCTCTAACATTAATTTCTCTAGCACAAAGTGCTTCCACTATATTTATTCTCCCATTGAATTAACATTATCTTGGCTAGAAATTAGAATTTCTCTCTATTTTAGTGAGATCTCCACAAAGACAAAGTCTTAATCTGGAATGACCTTACTACAACATCTCTTAATTGTTGATGGCAGCAAATGAAATGCAAGTGGACACAGAACAAATTGCTTCATTAACAATATAGTCTATACCTAAGGAGCTGTAACCCACATTTCCAATTCATGGGCCAGTTAATCTCATCATTTATCTCCCACAATGAGGTACACTGCTCATGTAAGCTAACAGTATACTTACTCGCCACATTATGAGAATATGCTGTTTAGCAGCTTATAGTAGATATTATTAGTCATGTAAAATATTGTCTTCACTTCCAAATGCAGAAAGATCATCATATTTTAAAAGTGTGGTGTGTCTGAGAGCGCATGAGAAGGCCACATCAACTAGATTTCCACTGAGAGATCCCTACATTTGTCAAGTATCCTGTTTAGAAGTCTACTTTTTCACATTGGCAGTAGGGCATCACAGATCTCATTGAAAAATAAGTGTCAATGATAATAAAGTTATTAGCTATAAACTCATCCAAACACTGGAAATGAAATAACATTTGGGTTCAGAGTCTGCTACTTACGTAGTTGTTGTTGAAGTGTGAAAGTTGCAACATTAAAGCTCTTTCTGTGAGTTTCAGCTATTTTGACAATTAAATGCATTTCTATGTGTATGGCACTGTGCAGCTTCATATATTTAACTTTCTTTTAAAAGTAATTAATTAATGGCACACCAAGACCACAAAGGCAAACACATAGAAAATGGGAAATGACAGAATCAAGCTCTATTTGCAGCTTCAGTTCAGCTTCTTTGCAGTTACATAAGTTCTTAAACAAAATTATGTAGACAATGGTGACAAATCCAGAAAGGCTAGCTAGCTTTCTTCTCAACAACAAATTATATTTTGTTTTATTACTGCTTTGTTTGAAATTCAGCATCCAGGCTGTGCAATGAACAAAGGAGATACAAAAATATAACAAGAACACTTAATAGATTATCAGCATAACACAAATACAAAGGCTGAAATAAAAGGGTATATTTAATTTCATTTGTGTGGGTAAAATATCTTTTAAAATAAAAGTTAAAGGAAAAGGATGCTTAAAAAAGAAAATCTACCTCTAAATAAACAAATAATTCCATATTTCAGGATGACTTTGAAGACGAATAGATTTTATTTCAGGTCTTTTAAACTGGAAATCTCAACCAGGAGCTTCTGATGCAAAACATAGCTGATAGAAGTAAATTATTCTTTGTGTGGAAGATCTACCAGGGAACGGGAGGGGGAGGAAAGGACAGACCACGTATCTATGAAGATACTACTCGGCTCAACCATCCCCATCTGAATGTGATGAATCCAGAATTATTAGCAAATCACTGGAAAGATCTGAAACTCCTATCTCCCTGCCAAGCCCTGCTGCACCAGTACCAAAGTCATGGTTTCAGCTGTTGTACTTCATCCATGGATCAAGGTCTGTGAGACTTGTGAACTTTCTCTGCACCTGAGCACACAGAAAATTCAACAGCAGGTTTTTCGATGGCATGCCTCATTGTATGTGAACCTGTGGCTTTTCATAGTCTTAATATTTTTTCCCAAGCTAACCGTATTTTCATAAGCATAGAAGAAAAGCACCCTGACAAAGTAGTTCTCCTGCTCTTAAGCCCAAAGGCACTAGAACACTTCAAAGAAGCAAATTGTAATACTATTTTTAAAAGAAAAATGTTTTTCTTCTCCTAAAATAATTTGCATTTTAAATTACAGAGACATTTTTACTGAAGCACTAAAATAAAATAACTACTTAAAATATGTAAAAACTTATGTCAAAATTATTAGTGTTTGGGGAAGTTATAATAGGCTTATAATAAAAAATATTGTACACCAAACTTTACTCATAATAATAGGTGTTATTTCTGCTCTCCAAGCTCCAGATAGGAAGCATCTTAGGATCTCAATAGCCACTAAGGTACAATTCTTTTTTTAAGATGCTAGGATTTAGTGTGTATAATAATTGTGTGCTCTCAGATTGATGGTTTAGATCGACCACCACTCACTGTCCTCTTTGCACGCAACACTTCCTCTGAGACGAAGCCCGGTGTGGTTGAGGGATAGTTTGCTCCAGTCTGCAGGACTGCAGCTTGTTGTGATAAGGTAATTAAAGGTCTGCATTGTCCCACACCCCCTAGGATTATCCCAGGCACCTTTCTAGGCTCAAACACACCTATGTGCCATTATTACATTTTGACACATTGAGGCATGTGCTCCTACCTACTCTACATAAAAACCTTGTAAGCAGACTGTGATATCTCCATCTCTATGTATTTTGAAACAAAATTATTTAGTCATTAAAGGCCTGTTGGGTCATAGGGCCACAGAGAAGACCTGGACCAGCTGATAGGTAATATTAATATGTCCAGAACTTTGAAGAGGAGGTTGCACTGGGAAGTGAGTCACCCTGCACCACGACCTTGGGAGGCAACAAAATCAATCTCTGAGCAAGGATTTTAATAGCACCAGCATAGCCAGAACCAAACCTGCATTGATTTAGAGAATGCATGAATGGCAAAAATACTCATTTTTTATTTGATCACGCCATTTATTTGATGTGCATTGATACAGAAAGCAAACATTTTAAAGTGTCTCTCATTCTTTGAAACAATGCTGTTAGTGAGATCAAAGGCAGAATGAATAATAAAGTTTAGCAGAAAAAAATGTAGATGAGAAATTATACAAAAATCTATACACCTCCATGCAATCTCATTTGAAAACACTATGGACAATTTCTTAAAACAGACATCCTCCTCCATCTCTACTGGGGATAATGAACCTTGGAGATTAAATGAAGGAAAGAGGGAAATGAGCCATTTAGTTCTATTAACTATTCTAACCTGACATGGATGGAATTATATGATAATTACTATTGAAAGGTAGAACATACCATATGGATAGGGCAGAAATGGTCAGGCAATATCAAACTACAGTTCATTTCAAACTGGACTGTAATTTCTTAGCACTGCCAATTTTAACAATCTTGCCAAGTCACTGAGGAAGCTGAATCAACAAAAATGAGTTTTTGATTGATTAGGATTAAGTCACGGTATTCCATTTTTCAAACACAGAGATATTGAGGTTATTGAAAGGTTATTAAATATATTCTTCTGTGTATATTTAAGCGTCACCTTAATCTCATCAACACTATTCAAGAACAGATGTTTCTACAGTAGCTCAAGAACATTTTGAAGTACAAACTGTGTACTTAATGATCAGTTAACACTGTGAAGGTCAAAGCCCAAAAAGGCTAAATCCAAAATGCCACTATTTGCAGTTGATGATGTGTCCCATTTCTACTACTGCTAGTAAACACAGTAAGCTTTAGATTCATAATACAAATCCAAGCAACCAAAAATTTAAATTTTTAGAAGCATCATGCAAAATGCCGCAAGCAACTTGAACGAAAGAGGGTCTACACACTGCAGGACATCAGAATCTGGCCCTGTGTAAGTAGGTGTCAGGTTGGTAAAGGTGGTTTCAGATAATGACCCTATCTCTGTGCAAGTTATAAAATTCCTATTAAATATTACAGTGATCCTCAGGTACAATAAGAAATTAATAAAAATAAAAGTCAAAAGTGAGTATGCAGAGGAGAAAATGTCTCATAAATGAAAAATGACCCAGAACTTATAGGCCTTGAGTCATTTCTCTAACAGCTGCAAAAATGTCAACAGCAGTAAAACATAAAAAGCCAGCAGTGATTTCATTAATAGTACTCTGCTACACTGCAGAGGGAATTGTGCTAATATACACTCGAAGGACAGACATTGCCTTTAAAATTCAAATACACGAACTGGAACTTTCCCTCTGCTTCAACTTACCTGCTGCTACCTACACAAATGAAGCTGGCCAACAGGAGATCATTAATCCACGGTCCCTACGAATCTCTCATTTTCTCAGTGAGTGGAGCACAGCATGCTGGAGCACATTCTACCCACAGTAAGAGCATCACAGAGTCCAGAGACTCTGGAGGAATGATTTCTGATTATGCTAATTCTGTACTTAGAGTATCAGTGAAAAACATTCATCCCACACCACTGCAGGTTGAGAGCTACTATATGTGTGTCCTTGAGCTTTTTGTTTTCCAAATGATAGTGACGCTATTTAATAATTTAGCCTGTCTTTAAAGCAGCCTCCAAAAAGCAGAAAGCAAATATACTCTCTGTGAAAGAAAAAAAAAAGTCACTGTGGTTAAGACATTAAATGAGGTCTCAAAAAATTTGGGTTAAATATTTAGGTCTTCTCACAGAAGCCTGATCTGACCCTGGGCAAACCAAGTGGAGAAGTGCAAGAAAATCACTTAAGTGAGGCATGAGGACATTGTCTTCTCTATTTAATACCAAGCTGTCTGAACAAAGATGTTGTCTCCTATTACCTGCAGGCATGGCACTCGTATACCAGGGCATCACTGAGGACTTCTTGGTGCTACTTTAATACAGCTTTACATTATAGCAAAGGTCAAGTAATATTTTGGGATGCAATGAATTTAGTGTCATAATATCCAGATTGCCTGAAAGCAGTAGAAAGCTCACTGTTTTCGGTTCATGTAGGGAGGAAGAAGCGGAGGAGACATGGGGCTGACTGCAGTGCTCTAGCCATACCCTAACCCTGCCTTTCCCCTGCTCTCTCATGTGACACTAAAAATCCAATATGCTGATAGAGGCTAGAGTAATCAAAAAAGTTGAACGCCTGAAGAACTGGAATCCTAGCACAACCTGGAAGGATTTTTAATAGCTAAGATCTCATTAAAAGATAGTGTTTGCATGTAAAGGCAGACAATAGTGAGATAGGCCTTGTAGGTTGTGATTGACAGTGCACCTGCACTCTTCATCCACTAGAGACCTACAGGTTTATGGATCAGCAGCCAAGGACATGACACTGCTTAATTTTGAACTGCAGAAATGCAGCACAATACTACTCTTTCCTTCTCCTGTTTTTCTTCCAGCACAGGTGACCTTATTCCATCAGGATATTGACAATGAATGCAGCTGCATCAGATATTGTTACTGAAGTTAATTTCTGGCAAAAAAATCTCTGTGTCCTTCTAGGCAGGAACAACTGTTGAATGTCAAGTTAAATCTGTAGTAAATATGAGGAAGTCAAGAGCCTTGTACTGGCAGTTTGACAGGCAGAATGTACATTTCATTATGTTTTAAAGGTATTAGAGTAGCTGAGATGTAATAATTGCCTTGATATTTTATTTCCCAGTCTCTTTGCTAAAACAGAATCAAAATTTTGTTATCTATTTTAAATAGACAATCAGTCTCTGATCTCTAGTATTCTCTAAATCTTAATTTTTACCAAAGAAAGAAAGCAATGCAAAGGCCTTTATATGGTAAAGGTCTTAATGCTCTTTCACTCAAGATATCTTTGAAAGCCCTTGAAAGCACCACAGAAAGGGGATAAATGAATCTCTGATAAAATTCTTCAACAATCTTTACAGATCCCAGGAGTAGTTCTCTTTCTCAATGATAGAAAAGCTATGTAAACATCCATCTTTTTTTTCGGTCTCTCAAGAAAGTCTTGTTTCTCATTTGACAAAGCTTCAAAACCTGCAGTTCTTTAAAAAAAAAAAGAAATCTCTTCTGCTAAAAGGAAAAGTGATTTATTCCTGAAAGAGCTTACTTGTGGCTTTTCTGAGCTATGCTCTATGTGACAGCTTGGCCCCTACAGGCCTGCCCTCAACTATGGTGGCATAGCCCTAGTGCGGCCCTCTACATTCTCCTTCCTTTATATCCCTTAAATGAAAAAGAGAAATCTGTTCAACCTTTATCATCAAGGGCTTTGTAAATCTAGTTTCAGCCTTCATTTGCTTTTAAATTTCCCCTGAATTCCACATGTTCCGTATGTCTCAGAGAGCTATGAAATTACTCAAACAACTAACTACTATGCGCATTCCCCAAAGAAAATGTGGAAAGGCCATCAGGCTCTTCTTAGCCCATCTCTGCTTTCCATCTGGGAAGCATAAAAATCCTAATCAATTTCTTATTCCATGAAACAATCTTTTCTATTTCTATAGGCTTCTATTAAACTGAGCCAGACTCACAGAACATTATGGAGAAATTTTCCTGATTTTTACCCAATCTTCGTCTATAAAATTTCATGATGGATTGACCCTGGCTACATGGCAAGTGCCTGCCGAACTGTTCCATCATTTCCCCTCCTCAGCTGTACACTTAAGAAGAAATATAAGGCATGGCTCATGGATTATAAAAAAGGACAGGGAGAGAGCATTCACCAGTTACCACCACAGAATCACAGAATCCCTGAACGGGTCAGGTTGGAAGGGACCACAGTGGATCGTCTGGTCCAACCTCCCTGCTCAGCCAGGGTCATCCCAGAGCACATGGCACAGAATTGTGTCCAGATGGTTCTCAAACATCTCCAGTGAGGGAGACTCCACAACCTCTCTGGGCAACCTGCTCCAGTGCATGGTCACTTGCACAGTAAAGTTCTCCTCATATTCAGGTTGAACTTCCTGTGCATCAGTTTCTTCCTGTTGCCTCTTGTTCTACTGCTTGGCACCACCAAGCAGAGCCTGGCTCCATCCTTTTGACATCCTGCTGTCACATACTTACAGACATTGATGAGGTCCCCTCTCAGTTGTCTCTTCTCAAGGCTGAACAGGCCCAGTTCCCTCAACCTTTCCACATAACAGAGATGCTCCAGTCCCTTGATGATCTTTGTTGCTCTCCACCGGACCTGCTCCAGGAGCTCCTGTCTCTCTTGTATTGAGGAGCCAGAACTGGACATAGCACTTCAGATGTGGCCTCACCAGGGCTGAGTAGAGGTTCGGGGTGACCACCCTCCACCTTCTGTCAACGCTTTTCCCAATGCACCCGAGGATACCATTGGCCTTCTTGGCCACAAGGGCTCAGTGCCAGCTCATGGACAGCTTGTAGTCCACCACAGCTACAGATCCTTCTCCACAGAGGTCTCCATCCGGTCACCACCCAGCCTGTACTGATGCATGGGGTTATTCCTCTCCAGGTGCAGGACCCTGCATTTGCAATACCTGCAAAAGCTTTATGCAGTTCAAATGGCTGCAGATGAACTTTATTTACTATAACTTCAAATTTTTTAAAACCTCTGCTTTTTTGGTTTTTGTATTTCTTTTACTACACAACTCAAAGCTTGGCCTTGTCTAAAGGTTCTGCTGTAACCTGTTTGCCAGCTTGTTGCTTGAGATTTCCACATCATTAGTTGTAGCAAATGTTTATTCCCTGCTTCTTTTCATCTCCTCTCCTTCTTTTTAATAATTTATGAGACCTTCTGCACATTTTTAATGCTCATTCCCCAATCATGGCTCTCCATCTTTCCACTCTGCTTAACATGTTCACAGTTGAGTATCATTGAAGGATGAGATCTGTCCTTCCCTGAAAGGTGGAAAGGTCTTGCTGTTGAAAACATTGGTCCTGTTGAGACATCACCGTATTTTCCAACTATTCTCTTCAGCACAGGAGACAGAACCCTGTGATCAGAAACTCAGGTTTTTTTCAATATGTCATGTCCAAAAAGACTGCCTATGAACTGATCACTTCCCATGCATGCCATTTCTCAGTATGTTCTGTACTCATGTCTGTGAAACACAAAGCATGCATTTCTTCTCCCTGAAGGGCTTGCATCTTGAGGCTGCTGTGTGCTAAAACCACTTATACAGGCCCTCAAATCATGCAGTGCTCAGCATTAGGATGTTCAGAAACATCACAAACAAATATCTGTCTGAAATATCCACAGTAACAAAATGGGGAAAATACAAACGGTAAACAGGGAGAAGAAGTTGAATGATTTATCTAGAAAAGTTCAGAGGTACCTTTTAAATCATGCTGAAATGGACACCTTGAACCTCACACAGAAGTAGTTCCAAGACTGCAAAATGTTAGCAGACCTAGTGAGTAGTATATTTTATGTCTATTTTAACTCTAGAAGAACGTTGTCATAGGCTTAATAGAAACTGAAATACAGAATTTGATGCTATGTCAAGAACTTCTTTCTACATTTAAAGCTTTCCCAAATAAATGGTCCTCACTGTAAGGACGAAAATTGACAGTGATTTCTCAGGTAGCTGGCAGATAAATTATAGATTTTTCACGTGTTTCTCTACAGTTTCAACAACTGAGACTGCATATATGCTGTGATATTCTAGAAAAATGTAAGAGGTTCTGATTGAAGCCTCATCTATGGGATATCCAGCTGGGTATAGATATATGCCTTATTCATCTCTAGGGAAACACATCATTGGCATAAAATTTCTTCAGGTTATTATCTTCTGATGTTATTCCTCAAGTACTCATTTCTTAGATTCTTTTGTCTTGCCAAAACTGGGGTTTCCCTTTATATTACAAGATGCAAAAGAATCTCTACATTTAAAAATTGATCTTTCTGGGGAATTCTTTTCCTTTAGAGCTGATGTCTGCACCAAGTACATAATTAGCATGATGTAGATGACACTGAAGTCAAAGAGATCTGCTGAGACAGAGGAGACCTTCCAATTCTTTCCACTTTTAAGAAACAGAGAATTCAGCTATTGGATTACTATATTTTCTTTTATGTTTCTGTTGTATGTCACTTCCACTGTTTGCATCTTGACAATATTTGCCCAATTAATCAAAAAATTCTGCTTTTGTTTCATTGGAAAACTTGTTAAATGTGCTCTCTGCCCTATTGGCCAGGTTAATAATGAATATATTAAAGAATTTATTAATAACAAATATATTAAAGAATTAGCAGTATTAACTTCTGTGGTACACCACTTGTGCCTGGCATCCAAATGGACTCCGTACCACTGACAATAACCTTTTGAGCCCCAAAATTCCATCCATTTTTAAATGAGTTTTCTTCCATATTTCTAGCCCATGTTTCATAAACTTGTTTGTGGGGAGGTTGTGGTAGACTGTGTCAGAAACCTTGTTAAAGACAAGAGCAACAGGTTTCACCACTGAGGCAGTCATCTAACCATGGGAGGCTATCAGGTTGGATAGACGTGAAGTTTGTCACCAGTTCCTTTCCCCATGCAGCACACAGCCAGCATTCTGGTTTTAGCTAATGATATACCTATAGAAGACCTTCTTGCTTTCCTTCATATTCTTTTCCAGATTCAGCTCCAAATAAACTTTAGTGTGAGCATGAAATATCTTCTCAATAAACATGAGAATGTGTCAATTTTAATGAAAGTCCACTTTTGGCAATAAATGTTCCATTGGAAAAAAGTGGCTGCAAATACATTAGTAATTATACACTGCTTGCATACTCTGGCCCTGAGACCCTCCAGCATGGTTTGGCTTCATCCATACCATCATGCTCTCTCAGTCTTCAAAAGAGATGATCATATGTCAATTCCAAGTGAGCCAACAGGATAAATCCAAAAATATGACCAAGGTTTTTGGTTTTTTTGACAGCACTAACAACACAAAGCAAAAGCATGGCTGATTAATCTAACAATGCAACAACATTTGTGAAAGGCTTCCAGTGCCTGGACATGTTTCCTGGTTTCATTTAGTCTATGGCTTAAGCATAGCTTCTGTGACTCAAGATGACAGAATATGTACCTGAATGTTTTACAGTACAGCACTGAAGTGACTTTCATGGGATTATACTGATTTACAACATATGCAGAGACAAGACTACTGAACATTTTATTAAAAATTAGGTGGGATATGTATATATACCTCTGACTACAGTTTCCAATTGGGACACATCCTTTATTATGCAGGGTTTAATTCATGTCCCTTTGAATCTACCCCAGCGTGTTTACCAACATTGTACTCCTCAGTCCTAAGGCTGAGGCAAGGTTTGTTACCCTAGAGTATACGTTGTCATACTAATCACACAGTCTATTTTCTGCTGGTTTTAGCTTTCCAGGTCTGTCCTGCTCTGAGGTTTGCACCAAGATGTCTAAGATGACCAGAGCAGAGGATGAATAAGACACCTTCTTGCCCTTTTTACTACCAGGTTAAGTGTTGAAATAAGACAGGTGCTTGACTTGCACTTTGTGCTTGGACCTACCTATATTGGCAATGAACTCTTGCTAAAACATTACATAGCTCCGATCAATATTTTAAGAGGTTCAAACGAACACCATGGCATTCAACGCTATGGTACAAGAACAACAAAAAAAATCGTATGTCCTCTCAGGTTAAGAATCCTTCAAATGAAAAGTGGAATGGTCAAGCTGTTACTACATGTCCTACATGACCCCACTGATAATTGAATGTTGCAGAGAGCGAATGCCAGCACTGAGCTGGGCCTGGCATGCCTTCAGGGGCAGACATTGCATTTGCCCACAGGTCGCCCACAGGTCACCTTCAGATCTGTTTTAATTTCAGCTGCATCTCTGCTACTTATTCTCAGCTTTGTGAACAAAAACATGAATGAGACTAATTCTCCCTGCACCCCATGTGAAGGGCTCACAGCACAGCCAGCAGGCATCCAGGCTGCATCAGCCAGTAGCAGCGTGTGGTTTAGAAGTATGAAGTACAGACATGGCTCTGCTCCCGTGGAAGGCAGACTGGCACAGTGCTGATGACTGTTTGCCTCCTGCACCTACATGTATTCTGATAGGTGATTACGTTTTCTTAAAGAAACCTGCTTATTTATGTAACCAATAAATTATTCCCTGTGATTTTATTTTCAAATAGACTTCAGAGTATTTTACACATATTATGCTACATAATTAACATCTTAATATTGTAAATTTTTACAATGAAACTGTAGGGCTCCTGAAACTGTAGGACTGTATTGAAAGTACGATGAGCCGTGTTAGCTGAGCATTAAGGTTACTTAGAATTAGTAAAAATAAGCAAGTTAGTAGGAATTTTGATTTTAGGAAGTTTGATTTTATACTTTGTCTTGCTCATAACCTACAGAACTTTTATTGGTTTACATCACATACTTATTATTTCCAATGTCTTTCAAGATAGAATATAAAAGGTCATTCCTGGATATAAAATTATGACTGAGGACAGAAGAGAGAGGAGTTATATTTTTTTCTACTGATGGGCAGACCAGGCATAGGAAAGAGAAGATCAAGAATGATATCTTTTCCACTACTGCATGTACGTAAGATGATTCAAACTATCCTGTAGTCAAGCGCCGCATTATAAGATAAATGTTTCCTAGGTGAAATTCTGTGGCTCAGCAGTGACAGCACTCCTTACTCACTTGCAGCGGTGTAATGCAACCCTACTCTGTTCATTAAAGTTGTAGAAATAAAACTGGAAGACCATTTGTCCTTTAGTTATTTCATAGATATACATATAACATACATTTACCTGGATCTAAGTACTGCAGGGTTTTTATTTAGGAGGGCATGTGCCGAGAAGAGAAAGTGCTTGCTTTTCAAACTCAGTGAGGGCTAGTAAAGTAAATCCTGCTCTCAGGAAAAGCCAAGGACTCTTATTTTCATACTGTCCTGAGAAAATTGGTAGAGCAGGTGAAGATAACACCCTCTCCATGGGGTAACTGTTTGAGGAAGTGATCTGTTTTAAAGCACTCAGTAGCCATAAATCTACTTTAAATTTAACCACTTGTTTGTGGAGAGATCTAAAAAACATAATCATCCTTTCACTCTCTCCTGAGAATGAATATTTTCTTTTTTCTCTCAGTGGAACTGATGGCCTACAGCTAAGCCACAGAAGCACTTCCTGGCTCCTTTTTGTGGGTGTAAGTCTCAGAGTGAAACCCATTTAGCCACCCCTACCAGATACTATTTCCACAAAAACAGAGATACCAAGTGGACATTGGTACACTCCAACAGTGCATATGGGTGCAGATCCAGGCAGAGCTGATGCCCTAGGATGTGTTTCTTCAGGGAAGTTCAGCATGGTAAGAAAACTTATTTGTTTTCCACTTGAAGACTATTACTTATGTCTTCATCACAACAAATTACAGCAAATTATAAATGTCTTGCCTGGTTACATCAATTAACTGTGTGAAAATGTACTGTGATTGGGTAGCTGGAACTCTAGTGTGAAGACAAAGTCACCTCTGACTCAATCCTGCCTTCTTTGTTACAAATGTTCTGGTTTTCTAAAATGCCCTTTTAGAGGATCAGAACATCACACAATGTCCTTAAAAACTAAAATCTGAGAAAAGCTTGTTTAGAGCAAAATAACAATGTGTTGTCTTGGAGGTAAAATTCAAGACTATTATAGTTCTTTTGTTATAAAATTTCCTACAAAATCATGATCTCCTCAGCTTTTTTGCACTTGAATTTTATAAGCCACCTTCAATTTAAGAAAGATATTTCATCAGCAGTGGCATCCTCTGAATATAACAGAAGATTTGAGAGACACTGGAAGGAATGTGTTTGTCCCTCAGGTTCATCTGCTGTCTGTGGTAGTCCCTGCTAGACGGAACAGTCGTAGCAGTTACATGCAGAATCTATGCAGTGCTTGGTAGTTATAACCTCTGCAGGTTTAATTGTAAGCTGAGGCCAGCTGGAAAGGAAAGCTACACAAAAGTCTTTAGAAAAAATTTTGCAGACCCTTATACATACTAATTATTATCTTAAAGAGAGTTCTGAAGTTAGAGCAATGAAATTATATAAAATAATTAGCAAAGTGAAGGTGTTTTGGTTTGTAGTTTTTTCCACTGCAATATTCAGAACCCATTTTTCCTTTTGGGGGTGTGTGTACAACAGTTTCGAAAATATCCTGTCTTAAAGTAATCTTCTGAAGTTTACTGGTTTCTATTTAAAAACATTTCACAGATTTTTAAGAAGCAGCACGTAACAGATATTCATTCCATCCTAACTAGTTGCACTCACATTTTACATGGTTGCACAAGAACTCCAGCCCCAGGAAATGTTCTGCCACAATAATGGATAAAAAGCTCTGTTGTTGTTTGGCCAGTTCCTCATCACAGGTTGAAAACATATGCACCGTCAAATGCTATACTGAAGGGGAAAGAAGGCTACAAGGACACTGATGTGCCTTCCTGTCCCAGCCCATCTGCTGTGATTCTTGTGTAAGATGAAAGGGTTTAGCTTGGGTTATGTCTATTTACTGTGACAGGATTACAGGCATGCTTGTGGCAAAGCAGGAGAAGATCCCATTAACACGTACACACAAGCCTGAGAGGCTCTAACTTTTTAAGAGAAGAGTCAATATTCACAGAAGATTTTCTGCAAATGGTACTGGTGTGTTTTCAGGCAATCTGGCATTTCTGGAAGGCAAAGACATATCTGTACCAACTAATGGAAACAGTACACACAGTACATATTTTTGTATTTCACTTCATTACTTTTGTCGACCAGAGAATATAAAATATATTTCAATTTCATTCTATCTGGCATGCTAAAAATGTTGCCACAGATAAAAATTGTTTGTCACTGGGAATCTTAATTTACTAGCACCAACTCTGCAAGATATTTCTGTCAATGGACTGATTGAAAGGGCACTCATAGGCAGAAGGGCTTCATTTATATTTAGAATTACTGTACTGTTTTTCTTTAAATGGTAAAATAAGAGGAATTTCTTAACGATGATCCAAATTCACACATGCTCTTTTAGGAAACTGTTGTGAACATTGAGACAACATGATTTACTGGAGGTATCCTATTAGAGCAAGCCATTGGACAGGATCAGTCACAGCATCTGAGTGCTTCCAATGCAGTCTTGGTAACTTTACCCTCTGAATTCCAAATAATGCAGCAACTACCAACTTCTCTGTGAAGACTCGTTAACCACAGACCTTGGGAATCACCTTGATGAAACTTCATGCTTCCACTTTACAAAAAAACACATGGCTGGAAACTTTGGTAAAATAACTAATGGCACATTCAGCCTGGCAGATTCAGAAAACCAATATCTAAGAGCTATAGATTTATTTGGTAGTGTGTTTTTCCATCATGCTGTGCTCTCAGATAACACTCTTGGAATGTTTACAAACATCACAGTAGTTCCTGGGCCCCACACTTGCTGTGTTTTTCGTACAGATCCATCTTTACACCTGGACAAATATTCAGCTTGGGCAAACCAGCATACTTAAGAGAAAGCCAAGAGACTTGATTTTTATTTGAGTTAAACCATCTGAGAATCCAGCTCTTAATTGGCCTCTGAATCTCTTAAGAAAGGTAATATAGCTTGATATACTTTCCACAAGATACCTGTTTCCAGATGAATGGCTTCCTCTCTGTGCTGTTACCAGAATACCCTACCCTCCTAAAAAAATCATCCTAAACTGATTTTCCAGCACAAGGTCTACTTCCTCATTTCCTTGTAATTCACATGCAACTACTCAAGACCCTCTAGCAAACTGTAGTGTTTGTATATTTATTCCAACATTCTATCAGCCTGAACTATATATCCAGTTCCTCCCCCAGTGTATAATAGCACTGGAAAGATTAAATATTGATTTTCCCATATTACTTTAAATTATTTAGGGAAAAATGCATTCTTTTGAAATTATGGGTTTCAATATAGTGGAGTAGGTTTTGTTCAGATTTATTATGCACCACGTTTTACAGTATGAAAATACTGTGGACACTGAACAGTGGAGTTTCAGTACAGCCTTTGCATTACTCTGTTGACCATGTAGTAGGAACAGTCAGAAATAATCTGCTAATGAAATTGCATGAGTTTCAACCATGGAATTATGAGATTGGATTTTTTTCATTGGATTCTAGTGCAAGTTAAAAAATACTGCAACTAAAGACTTGGAACCAAATGCTTTTACTTATTAATTGCGTTTGTGTAATCTCACAATGGTCCTCATTTCCTAGTGTGCTTCAGTTTTATTCAAAGAGTATGTCTTGAAATAAAAGGCCACTCTACTCAGAAGACCACTTTCTCAATCTGACAGTCAGATTTTGGCTGATGCTGATAGTCAGAATGTCCAATAATTTACAAATTTTAAATTTATAAATTTTAAATTTATATTGCAGTCAGTCCTGCTCTGTTATGAGACCATCAAGGGAGGAAAACTATATAGAAGGAAACAATTTTCAGTTACTTTTGGCCTGGGATTATATTGGAAAGGGTGACTGTGAAGAGTTGCTGATCCTATTACCAAGCTCTCAGCAACACAGTCTTTAGTCCCACACTCCAGGACAAAATTATCACCTACACTGCAATGAGGATTTGCATTCCCTAGACTTTTTTTTTCTTAATATGTGGTAACCAGGGCCCTTATTCATCACAAGAACAATTTAAAACAAAATACTGTTGCTATTGCCCTATGAAATAAATCATTAAAAATATGCTGATATACACAAATTAAATCAAAAGGTAGAGCCCCAAAAAACAAAAAACACCCTTAAACCCCAGCTAAATTCATACCATAAAATACAAATTTCCTCTTAGGAAGCCATAATGACTGTAAAAGGTCCAAAAAGGTAAGTAATTTCCATAAGCAAGGTGTATATTCTGTAAATTCATGCAGGTCATGCCCTCTAAGATACATGTATCACATTTATTTAATGATTTTTTTTTTCAATTCTTTCTTCCAACATTTTATAGAACTTTTAAATTGCATTACAAAGAATTAGGGGCAGGGTAATGGTGTGTGCTTAAAGTGCCACAAAAAAGAGAGAAGTTGTTAATTTGTAAGATATGGCTGCTCCAAAGACCTCCAGCCTTGAGAAAAAGAGTAGCTATAAGGGAAATCCTGATGGGGAAAGTTTTCAGTTATTTGGTTCATTGGGTGCCTAGAGGCAAAAACACATGCATTTAATACACAATGTTTTGGTCACGGCTTCCTCAGTCCTTGCTGTTCCAGCTACTCCACTTGCGTAGGAGAAGTAAATATTCACTGCTCCAGGAAGCTTGAGGAAGCCTCTCGGTGTAGTCATTGAATGGTTCCCTCATGATTCTCCTCCATCCAGTGATACTACATAATACTTAAAAAATTCCAGGCTATCCTTGAAATGCTTGCTAAGTACATTTGAACTGTTTTTAATTGTGCCTAAACATAATTCTACGTAAAAATGAGCATGTAATTAAATAATATTTAGTTCAGTTTTCAGAAGACAGTACAGATTTATCTCTCCTTTTCATGCTATAAGATATTTTATGATATGCAGTAGCATCATTAAATCAACATTTTTTCATACAAAAATGTGTTTTAATACATTTTATTTCTGAAATTTAATTTTTTTACATGGTCTTGTTAGGAAAGGCTTCATACTTTGTTTTTCCTGGAAGGAGTTATTTGGGTTTTATATTAATTTTCCAGTACATGATTTGCAACAGTCATGTCTTTATTCACTTGCTCCCAGATTCTTCCACTGTACTTTTGTACCCAGCGTCAGTACTTAAATAAATAATATAGTCACTCAATCAAATTGTCATAGTCACTGCAGCAAAATATTCACCATTATGAAGAGGTGCCACTCTATTACCATTAACTGCAAGGAAGATCCTGGTGATTGTGTTTGTCAGTTCTTCACTCTTAATCCTGCAGGTTAGATGGTTAAAGTTGAGAAAGGTCTCCATCTGACCCTGAGAACCAACTGTAATAGTGCTCAGACAGAAGCGAGCAGCAAGAGACGTGTTAACATTCACTGAAATATCTCTGTGGTCATTGCTGGTTCTAGCCAGTGAAAAAACCCCTTTGAAAGTCAGGAACGGGAATATCTACAAAGCAGTTATACTCTTGGACTTCCTATACCCTGAGCACTGCTTTAGGAAAAAAAGTCTCTATCATCAAGGCAGAAAAGGGAAAATGAGTTGCCATTAAGTCTTGGCAGCAGGAAGAAAGGGGCAAGAGTGTTGGTTTTGGGTTCTTTTCCTTCATAATTAAAGAAAACTTAGTTACTTTTTTATACTTGATCATTTTTCTTTTAGAATTCTGACATACCTTAGTGTGGGGGGTTTTATTCATTCAACAGCACAGCTTTCCATGGAAGCAATTCAAAGATGAAACAGTAAATAAAATCTGTTTCTAATTTCGTATGGGTAGAATAGGCCAACAAATATTTGCTACCACATTTTTTTGGTTTATACTATAAATTCATTTTCATATGAATGTTTTAAAGAAAATTTTTGCAGGTCAACTTCAGATCTCATGGCCAGAGAACTGCAATGTTCACAACAGAGCTTATTTATGTCTTCAGCATGAGCAATGTGTTCCAAAATGTGTCTGAAATGTCTTAACACATCAGTAAAAATAATAATGAAGAGCAAAAGCAAGCAACTAGTCGACAGACAAAAATCATCCATAAGCTGAGAGAACCTTTCATTCAAAGTGATTCCTTCCAAAAGAAATCTTCTGATTCAAAAATGTGGAGACTTTTTTTTTTCAAAGTTGTCACATTCTTCTGCTGGTTTGTGTGAAATCTTTTAACTTTAATAAAAGGTAAGGAAATAAAACCATTTCTCCAGAAAAAAATTAACTACTACCAACTTTTGTGGTCTTTACAAGGGCCAGTGAGACTAGAAAAAGTAAATTTTACCACAGACTACAGGTGAAAAAGACCTGTCTTGTTACAGTTAAGCCAGGAAATTATAGGCTACCTATTTTTCCTTTATCTATTCAAAAAGAGCCTGGATTAGCCAGGTAAGACAGCAAATTCTGCATCAATGTTGACAGCAATGTCTACATACTCTGATATTCATACTGGTCTGATAGATTTCATACGTGCTAATAAAGCCACACATCTTCATGATTCAGTTTGCAAATTATGTTAGATTCGGCAATGACATTTTTCATCTTGGTTTTTCTTTTCCCTGTCTTCTCATATGCTGTTCCATTTTCATCTTCAAGCATTCAAAGTTAGCTTCTATTTCATGGACACGAGTCCACGAATTCCAATATTAATCCTTTTTAGGTTCTGTAATGCAGGCATCTTTACATAGCAACAATCAAGTAAGAAGAAAAGACCTTAGAGAACATCTCTTATCCACAGCAGATGTCTCCCGCGTCCAAAATGACAGATACATCAACGTCAACATTTCAGACATTACTATTCACAGGTAAATCTTATACTTCCTACCAAGATTAGGCTTCAGACAAGGTAAAAACAAGGTTCTGCAAAACCTGCTCTGCCAAGAATTCACATACCCACAAAAACCAGTAAAGTGTAACAGTTTAGGAGGGGCAGAAGGAAGCACAAAGGAAGGAATCTTCTTTTTTTTCTTCTTTTTCATTTTCTCTTTTTTTTTTGGTTTTCTGTTTTTGGTTTTTTTTTTCTGTTACAAAAATATGCCTTCAGACAGCTAGGAAACTCACAGCTGCAATGAGTTTCCAGATTTACATGGGCACTGGAAGAGCATGTGTGCACTCACATGAAATATGTCTAGAGCTTCCCACTGCAGAGCAAGAATTTTAATCCCAGCCAAGCAAGGCTGCCTGGGGTATGCAGAGTGTAGTAATTGACATGAGTTTCAGTGAAAGCAAGCCCACAGGAACACCCAAAAAATGAGTGCCAAGAGAATGTTAAAATAGAAACTTATATATAGTTATAACTCTAGGGAGGTATGGTTGGAAGGAAGAGGTAATATCTTTTATTAAATCAGCTGGTATGGTTGAAAAAGCAGGCAAACTTTCAGTCTCAGGGTCCCTTCATCAAGTCCTTACTGGTCCTCCTATAATTCACAAATTTTTATCATCCACTTGCACAAAAACAGTTGAAAAGAACTTTTTTGAATGTCAATGAGGTATTCTTTTTCCTTCTCACCACATTTTGGCTTGTTTCTAGCCGTGAATGAAGGGAAGTGATAAAGTAGACTAAGACAATGGTTATAATAAAAGTATACTATAAATGAATCGAAACATTGAAAAGCAAACTATTCCAGTTTTGCTTTTCAACCGTATCAGAGTTACGTCTGAAACATACTGACCCAAAGCACAATGACCTGAGAAATTTTCACAAACCTGCATGAGAAATGCATAGATAAATTGGACAATAAAACTAGAAAAAAAAATTACCTCATCATTTTAATCGTTTTTTCCTGGGATTTATTATAAGTCTTGGCAGCTTGTGCTGACAAAAACTTGGAGCATCTATGCATAAATATATTCACACATCTATCCCTCCTCCAATCACTAGTCAGTTCTGCCTGGGAAGTGGTTGGCTTTAGCTCACATTTTAAAATTTTAAAACAAAAAATTGCCAGCTGTAACACTATCCAGAAATGACCTCTCTCTCAGAAGTGACAATTTCAACAATAACTGAAGTATGAAAAAGTCACTGGCATTTGAAGAAATAGCCAATATTTAACTTTTTTTTCTCCTGCATCCAGGAATTTTAAGTAGTTAGTAAATCAGTGAATCTGCCTTATAAAAAAATTAAAAAAGGATTCACCTAAAGTTTACAAAGTTTTTGGGAGCTTCCTGGTGACTGAAGAGTGAAAATTTAATAGGTTTTTTTTCTGTTTGTTTGTTCTCAAAATAAGAAAAGTCACAGAACTGCAAACAAAGAGAGAAAATTATTCTGAGACAGCTGATGTGGGAACACCTGAATGAGCACATGAAGTGTAGATAGTAGACATGAATTCAGACAGGCTTGGACAGGTAGTATACCTGAGGTTAAAGGTGTTTTTAGGGGTATAAATATCTGGGTCAGTAAGCAAAATTCAGATTTATTTAATACTCTTCAATTTAGCAAAACATTCGGCATCGCTTCCATGTGAAGGGGTGAAGATGCTGGCAACTGGGTGGGAGGAGGGTACTCCGTGAATCAGTGTAGAACCTTGTTAATGATGCCCAACTTTGGTCCAAGTAGCTGGGTACATCATGTAGACCTGACACTTCATGTGGCTGCATGACACCACCTGGGGACACGTAGAAATAATAGCTAAGCTCCCAGAAGCAGTGGTGTGCTTCTTGTCGATGTGTTCTGCCCATAGCTGATTAGCCATTTCCTTGCCACAGGACTACTCTGCTACCCTCCAAGCCAAAAAGAGCCTGACAAGGTCTTCCTAGTACTTTGCATGGGAATGGCCTAGAGACACAAGATAAGCAACAGATACTTTAAACTAGATTGTTATGAAAAATTACCTGACAGGCCTGTTTTTCAGAACATGGCTTGTATGTATCTGTGAGTGGAAGGTTTGGGCAAGTACATGAAAAACACAGAATCAGTTAGTCTTTGTGGAAGCAGGCAAATTCTTCAGTGTGAATGAAGGCAGACAGTCTTATAGAAGGACTTAGTCCTGAGAAAGATTTCTTACAACTAGTTTTAAAAAAAGTAAGGAACTTTCTTGCAGCAGGTAGTAAAAGAAAAAAAAAGCTGATGGAAAACAAAATAATTCAGTATGTTATGGCAACACTTTTTTCTTGTTTTGATGGAATACCTATGACTATCAGAGATTAAAGTAAGCAGTGCTGTGCAAACCTTACAGGGGCTTTGAAACATTTCTTCTATTTGTCCCACTGCTGAAGGCCAGACCATTTTGATAAAGAGAACGCAACATCAACAAAGCAATTCTTCTCTCCTAACTTTTCCAAAAATAAAAAAGATCTTTCCATTTCAAATAAAAATGTGGGGCATCTTATGACAACTATACATCTGAAAAAATTTAAGGAGTCCAGAACTATCTTCATCTATATTACTAGAAATCATTGTAACCATCTGAGAAGCAACCTTACATTTATATCATAATGGAGACTAAAATAGCTTGTAACATGGTCTGAAAGTCATTCAAAGAGATATTTAGAATTATCATCCAACCTCATCTGCACTTTCAAAGATCGTTCTCTTTAGCGCATTGATAATAAATGTCAGAAAGAAAAAGCATCTTCTCTGCAGCAGACTTAACATTCTTTCATCCCTTGAAAATGATAGACATCCACAGTAGGAGATTACAGTATCAACGACTGAAACTTAAATCCATCTAACTTGAAAAAAATTCTTGTAACACCTGAACAATCATTTTTTGCAAAGAGCAAAGCCATCCATAGATAACTTCTCATACTGGTAATAACCTTGTGTTACTCCTACCCACAGCTGTACCAGATATGGAGTTTTCAGCATTTCTTTGGTGATATAGGTACTACTGTTTAACAGCTGTTGGAAATAATAAGTTTTCAGTTGTAAGCAGCGTGCCTATCACCTGGCACTCATCACAATGTCACTCACTTGCACACAAAGATCCATCACCAACCACTCATAGGATTCAAACTCTAAAAGATATTTTTAGAAAATAATTGAAAGAAACAAAAGGCATTGCTGTTGTTTCATTCTAGCTGTGACTGCGATACTAACACAGAAAAAACACCAATAGTCTTACCAGGAATAGGGAAGGAGGGACTAAAAGACACAATTTGGTCTTCTTCCATGTCCTAAGAAGAAAAGCATAAAGCCTGAATATAGAAAGCTATTTTGGCAATATCCACAAGAATTTTGAGATATTTTCAGACAAATGATTCTGTTCTCAGAGTAGCTAAAAGAAGACAGTGACATTTAAAATTTATTGTGTCAAATGGCAGGATAGTGAAAGCCTTCAGTGACACTCCTAGTATCTGACCACTCAAAAACCTGAAGGGCTGAGATTATTTACTGGTGATTTGCCTCTGCAGTGGTGCTGCAACCAGTTATCATTGCCTCTATCAGTTGCTCAAGAGACAGTGCAGTCATACTCTTTGATAAAGGTTACATCACATTCTTCTGTCATTCCATATTTCATGGCTGCTTTATTTCCTGTCTTCAAGACCCAGCAGCAACTATGATGCACACAATGATCTTGGTGGCATTAAATCTCTTCCCCCTACAGTGCATGTCTACAGCCTTAGACCAGAGTGCAACATCCCAGGTATTTGCCACGGCTGCTGTAGGCCCAGGTTAGCTCAGCCCCTGAAGCACTTCCCTTCTGGAGTTCAGACCAGCATGAGCATTCAGTGATTCAAGCATATTTGACTGTATCTTAGTTGAAACAAAGCAACCATTAATCTCAACAGGAAAAACAAAACATAACACAGGCAAGGTTGATAGTGCAGTAAACAATCTCTAAGTGCATCTGTCTCTCCTAAGACTGAGATTGATGTCTTCCTGTACAATTTGATAGCCGGTCAGTGTGGGCAATACTTCCCTCTTTCTCCCTGTCTCCCTGTTTCCCAAGAATAGTTTTTTCCCACTTCTAAGTTCACAAGCCTGTCCTCTGCCTTTTTAACTTGCTAAATATTTTATGTCCACAATGTCCCAAAAGTCTGACAGTGAGACTGTAGACCTTGCTTCACAAAGGCAAAATTTACAAGTGACTGGGTTTATAGTGACTCTGCATGCAGGGCAATCTGAACTTACTGCCCACTTTTCAGGTCGCTTGATGCTTGCTCTTCTCAGAATTAGTGCCTTATACCCACAGAGCAAACTGCATAACAGCAAATTGATGAGTACACAGCAACGACAAGGTAGCACAGCCATCGTCCCATCCCTCTCACGGATAACTACAAAATGGAGACAGTGTGACAGTGTGTGCTGCTCATAGTCTGGCTACAGATTCAGCCTCCTGTCCGCCTGTAGGGAAAGTTGCTGCAACGATATGCATCAGTGACTAAAAGGTACAATAAATTGCAAAGTAGGAATGACACCAAGTTAGCTAACTACTGCTCAGTCTCCAAAAGATTTAATGTTCGTAATGATTTTACTCTGTCAGCAAATAAGGTGCTCAAAGCACTCTGCCTTAAAGGAGAGGAGAAGGGATTTTCCTTTCAGCTCCTTAATCCTATGTATTATTTTCAGATTTCCTGATTAGATTTGACAACCCTGAGATTTTTTTTTTTTCCTCCATGACTTTGACTAAAGCTAAGAGCTCTCCTTTGTCCCACCGGCATCACCTTGTGACTTTCCTTCCCCCAGGAACATCTTAGTTGGTAAATCCATGCATTTTCCTGATATCATAGTAGTCAAAGGTATCGTATGATGCAGGCTTTGACTTTATTTCCTAGTTTCAGAAACTGTGTCTGCCTTCCCCACAGTTAACATACAAAGAAATAAAGGACACCCAGCCTCACAGAAGATGCTTTGTAGTATTTCTAAAGGAATGATTTGTCCCTTTCTGAACGACTGTCCATTACAAGCAGATTTCTGCCCTCCATCTCCACTCAGCGACCTGATCAGTGCTTACTACTGTGATTCTGCAACTTCAGCAAGCACTCGGGAATTACACTGGAAAATGCCATCCTCATATTTCCAAGCTACTGATGTCAGCTTACCTCTGGCACTGTGCCTTCCCCCTGGGTGTATCAGACCAGCCACAAAATTTTGATTCAGACATTCCTTGTTTCCTTTTGAAAACACCAAAAATTACATTTGACCTCTCTGTAAGAAAACGAGCTGTTCCTACAGAGGATGCCAGGAACAAAAATTCCTTCTAAAGACATTTCCCTCCTATTCCATCTCTGTCTTGCTCTGACAACCGGTTGAAGGAAGTGAGATCCTCAAAGTCCATTTTACTGTTGGTCTTGGTATGGAAATTAACAAAAATAGTCCCAGACCATGAGTAGAGTTTCTCCATGTATAACGCAATTATCTGATTACAGCAAATTCTAGCCAGATTTTTTTCTTTAGTCTGGGCAACTTCCTCATTATATCACCTCTTTTCCTCTTGGTCTTGAAAATTATGAAGAAAAATGGATGGTTAAAAAGAGCAGACTAAAATTAGACTTCTAAATAAGATTTGCAGTGGTGCTGAGCACTTTTTTTCTGTAAGTGTCTTTGCTTGCTTTGTTTTTTGCTGATGCATTTTAGCTACTTAGTATTTTTACAATAATATCCATAGATGCTTATCTTTAGAGCCCCCTGCTCAGTGAAACACACTGAATAGCATTTTTCCCTGCATTTCTCACAAGAAAACTACTGGTATTCCTTGCAATATACATAGTATCCCTTGAAGTATAGACTGTAGCATAAAAACCAGCCACATCTACTCAGCATAGAATCATAGAATCATGGAAATTTTAGGGAATTTGGAATAAGTTTTAAGGGTCATCTACTCCAACCCCTCTGCCATGGGCAGGGATGACTAAATCAAAGGGTTCAGAGCCCTATCCAACCTGGCCTTAAACACTTCCAGTGATGAGATATCCAAAATTTCCCTGGGAAATCTCTACCTCATCACCTCTATGATAAAAAATTTCTTCCTTATATCCAATCTAAATATACCCTAATTCAGTTTAAAACCACTGTCCGTTGTCCTGTCACTACCAGCCTTGGTAAAAAACTTTCTAATCAGCTTTCTTGTAAGATGTCTTTGCATATTGAAATGCCACAATAAAGACTCCCTGGAGCCTCCTCTTCTCCAGGCTGGACAACCCCAGCTCTCTCAGCTGTCTTTTGATAATTTTTGTGGTCCTCCACTGGACCCACTCTAAGTCCATATCTTTCCTGTACTGCTGCTCCCTGACTTGGTTGCAGTACTTCAGGTGAGAGTCTCATGAGAGTGAAGTAAACATACATAAACATACTGTGAAAACACACTCTGACTGCTAGATATGATCATGCCTATCGTGCCCTTGGCAAGATATGTTTAGCAATTCCATGTGAATGCTAACATGCTGGGACCCAAACAAGGAATGCATTTCCTTTTCTAGGTGTATGCTTATCTTACACCTGTAAAAAGTGATTTCATGTATAATTTAATCTGTTTTTTCCTCTCTTCTGAAGTTAGACAAATGATTCACAGCATAAAATAGACTTTACTGACTCTGCCCTTTCCACATGATTAGATTTTAACAGATATGTCCAGATCTCAAAAATTTTGATGAATAGTTATATGTTTACCTGTGTGGTTGGCCGCAAACTCTCTAACGAATTTGTAATTTCTGATATGCCCTCTTCATAAATATAGGTTTGCGAGTTTTGATTCAGCCTGCAAATAGCTGCACAGTGGTGAATAAGAAAGTAGGAGTGCATATCTCTTTCATAACCTAACTAGAAGCGGATATTTCATTCTCATGGCGTAATAAAAAGAGTGTTTATTGCTGCCACCAGTGCTTCTTTCAAAGAAAAGGGAATACTTCTGAATTCAGAGAATAATGTTTCTTTCTTTATGAGTGACCAAGGTGCAGTGTACTCTCTGCACAGCTTAAGAACAGAAAGTGAATACCCTGAAGATGTATACTGAACATATGAAAGGGGGCAAGAGAATGTGGTTCCTCTTTCATCTGCCTTTCACTTTGAATTTCCAGTTAGGAAATACGAAACTTTTCAGCAACTATGGAACCAGAAATTCAGTATCCTTTTTTTTTTTCTTTCAGAGTAAGGTAAAAATGTTATATATTACTGAATATTTAAGTGCAATTAATTAGCTCAGTCCAGAATTACAGCTGACATAACTAAGTATCAATTGCCCTGGGGAATTAAAAAGTTATTTTATTTACTACACAGGTTATTTATTGGCCTTTGTACTCTGGAAATCGACACAGATTTCTCTTTAGTACTTACATACACTTTACAAATATAAGAAGACTGAACAGAGAAAATATAGAGTTTATGTTGCCTACATAAGATGGATGACACCTGTATTTTGTTAGAAGGTAAAGGTAACCCTTATTAGCAGTGGCTCACATTATACATTATGTGATTATGCATTATATGTTTTTATATGTTGTTGCAGAAATTATACAAGTCAAGCATTTCTACATTTCTGCGTTTATTTTCATATTTGCGTTTATTATTTAGCATATTTATTATGCTAAATTTTTTGTTAGTGGTCAAAGTATGTATTGCAATAGTATAAAAAGCAGATAGATATTTTCACAGCAAATGTTTTCAACTGATAGGCAAGAAACTTGCTTACCTTTGAGGCCTTTAAATTATGTTAATTTATATCGTAGACAGATTCGGTGCCATAAAAAACCACATAGCCACAAATATAAAGTGAAAATTTCCATAGAGCAAAGATTCTCCATACTTAGAGTAACATTTCATTTCTTCATGACCAGCATCCATGTAAACATATATGCAGTAGAACTGAAAATGTCTTTAAATTCTTCAAGATTAACTGCAGAAAAGAAAAAAGTTCCTCCCTCTAAATACTGGCAGTTGTTTAACATTTTGCTGACACTGAAAATTCATGCCTCCATCATAATCTTTCAACAGTTAAATATCTCAGCTTAATCAAAGAAGCAAGGCTGAGAACAAGTTTGTGCAAATCTATTATTAACCACTATGACTGCTTAATTTTGTGTTTAGATGTTTTATTAATCACTAAAATATATTGTAATTGACAGACATTATCTTAGTAGGGTTCCATTCAAAACAATATTTGTTACAGATTGGAAATACTTCCCCACTGAGAATATGATGTTGTACTTGGGGATAATCTAGCACAATTATCCCATAAATAAAGTGTGTTATCATTTTTACTATATGATGTCTTGATCCAAAGATTTTTCTAAATAGTTATGAAATAACAAAGACTTTTCTGCTCAACAATATTATTAATTTATTCATTTATTACCACAGATACATTCATTAGCAAGGAAACCACCAGTAACACACTTTTTGTGGGAAAAGGTCTGATCCAGTCCTGTCAATTTCTAAGACCACTGTTTCAGACCTGTCAAGTGAAAACCAGCTTTAAAACAATGAACAAAAGAGAAAAAAAATTTTTCTTATTGAGAGATCACACAAATAAATTTATTACAACAAGGTAGGTTCTCTTTCCATCCCTCGTTTTTCAAACCAGTCACAATCAGTTTCACTTCTAGGTAGTCAGAAAAACAATGGTTATGAAATGATTGTGGTAGTAGTTATAGTATAAGTAGCATCACAAATTTTGGATAATAGATGAATAATCTGAACACTTTATGGATTTATTCTTATATGCTGAAAGGATCTAAAAAGAATCCATGTAAATTCTTAAGCATTTAAGTTTTCTAAACAGAGATTTACTTGAGGAAATCATACAACATTTTAATTCCATTAAGTTGCTGAAATTAAAGATAAATAGACATTTCTGCTTACAAAACTAACAAGAGACAAAGAGGACATTTTCTTCAGTTCTGGGGAGAAAGAGCGGGAAGATGTTCATAGAAAGAGCTCTGCAGTTTAAGTACCTATTCACACCTGGAAATACCTAGCACAAATTTGTCTTTAAAGGAAAATACATAACTTTACTAGATAATAGCCCTAATTATAAAATGCACATATGAAACTGATCATTCTGTAATATAAATAAATACATTGAAAATCTAATGGGGTTTTACTTTGGAAAATTCTGCATAGCACTGCTCTCAAAACTCTGAGTAAGTTCAATGGTGAACTGAGACAATTGGTACCCAAGTGATTACTGAATGTCTTTGTCAGAAAATGTAACTTCTAAAGATTCATATCATATCCAAAAAGACAACTTTTCACCCATGTAACTTATGGTAAATAAGATTTAGTTTATCATTATCACAAATCTCTGTAGACTATAAGACTATTTTTTTTAAATTTCAGCCTGTAGAAATAAAAGTTAACATTAGACCTAGAATTATTTTCTACTTTAAAAAAATATTGTTTATTTCAGACTTGTTCTTTGGTGATTCCAAAGTCTATTTCTATAGAAATGAGCAACTCTATCATTAATTAATACTGCCTGAAAATTTAAAACAGCTTCTCCATATAATCTGCATTACCTATGTACTCTAGGTTTAGATTAAATGTCTTTTTTCTAGGATCAGCTTTTGCTCTTCTCTAGTCATGATCATTAGTAACTTTTTATATATGATGATGGGTCTGATGGACATCAATACCTGATTTGTGTGCAGTTGTCATATTGGAGAAGGAATTGCGATATTTATTATTTTACATAGTATAGGTTTTTGGGGTTTTTTTAATGTCTGTCAATAGTTGCCAAAGCCCAGGAGATCTAATTGAAAAATGTTCCCAATAAATATAAACAAATGCTCAGAACATAGTGTTTGACCTCCAAGTCTGTACTGGCATCAACACAAATAGGTCTTGATGCAGCTTTTTTTTG
This sequence comes from Callaeas wilsoni, assembly GCA_013398955.1. Classification (NCBI taxonomy): domain Eukaryota; kingdom Metazoa; phylum Chordata; class Aves; order Passeriformes; family Callaeidae; genus Callaeas; species Callaeas wilsoni. The sequence continues at coordinate 361,760 of VWPU01011673.1, forward strand.
GAAGAGCAGAAGCGGTAACAGCAGGATCATTAGCATGAACAGACTGTAACAGGTCAGTTCTCTTGCTTTGTAAAGCCAGTGCTTCTTCCACTCCGATATTCAAGGGATAGGCAATTTTAAAATTATGATCTCCCTAAGATCTTCTATAGTTGTAATCAAATCGAAGGACCTGTAGGTCAGCATATTTAGACAAATGTTAAAACCTGGTATTGAATTGGAGCTGAAAACCAGGAACCTCTTGTTCCCCTATATGAAAGCTGTTTTGAAGATATGGTCACACTTTTGCCACATTTTGACCAGTTGCTGCTATGGCATACCATGCTTTAAGATATGTTTATGATGAGTGAAATGCCATCAGTTCATCCAGCTGGATACACAGTATAATTATGGGACAAGAAGGACTACTTTTCCTGCGAAGTTTCTTGCTTTATTTATTGAAGTATTTAAGTTCAAAAATAAAGGGGAGCTAGGGGAGGATTAATTTGCTACATATTTTTCTTTATTTGCATTGTGCTGATCTGTTGGTCTAGGAAAATGTGTTGAAACTGTGTGGAGTAACATATTTACTTATGAATGTTGATGATATAGAGTCATATAAATCAGACACATTATTTAATTTTAGTAAAGCATTTATTCTAACTAGACTGTCTCCTTGGAGTAAACCAAATGCATATTTAGAGAGTTAAATATGGAAAAACAAGCTACTAAATTTTTAACAATATTAATCATTCTTGGTCATTACTCTAATTTTAAAAAGCAGCTGAAACAGCACCAGCAGCCCCTTCTTCCAAACCACATAAATAAATATTTCCTTCTGTTTCAGGGATTTGCGCACAGCAAAGACAGCAGTGTGTGAATCAAGGCAAGAGTAGGCGAGTGAAAGTGATGTATACCCAATCCCTCCACCTAACTTAACTGGAGTCTTAACTAGGAAAACATAATAAATATCAGGAGATTGCTTTTAGTAAGGATTGGTCCTGGTGAAAGCTACTGTGACACTTCAGACAGAGTAGTTGACATGGAGCAAACTGGCTTCTTAGATGTTGCTGTGATGGAAACCGGATGCTCAGATGGTGTTAAGTTCTTAAGCAGCAATTTGAGTAGGCATACTGGTCACACACGCGGGAATTTCCATGAGGAGAAAGTCATAGCTCATAAAACACAACTGCTTTTCATGGTTCCTTTGATTAATATAAATGTTGTTTTCAGCATGATAGCTACTGATGAGCATTTCCTGTTGGAAGCTTAAAAAGCCTGGTTCTTGTAACAGGTTTTAAATTATTTTTTCTTTAATTCTGTAGATTTTTCTTTCCCACTGTGAACTTTATTCGTTGCAGGACAGAACTGGAGAGTGTAACTTCAATTAAAAAAAAAAAAAAAGTCCTTCTAAAAGTTATAGAGCTCCTAGAGTTTTTCTTTACCTTTAAATTGACGCACACACAAATTATTTTCAGTTTTGTGGTCTTGCTCCATTTTTTGCTTCTGCTTTCACTTTCTCCAGAGTACAATACCTCCATAAAATAAACAATCCTTGACAGATTGCAGACAATAGCTAATTCCTTATCCAGCACAATAAGCATGATTCTGGAAAGGTGTTCCAGAAGTTGTTGATGACATTTATTGAGATGCATGCTTTATGAAATGAAAGACAACTTTTTCTTCTAAATCTACCACCAGTTATTATTCAGTTTTCTAGATGTGCATACATGGTGGATAACAACCCTCTTATTCGCCTCAGTGTTTTAAGGACAGGAAAGACCTTCTATTTAGATAAGAATTTTATGTTTGAGAGGTTACATTTGTACTTTAGATTGCTTCCAAACTGAATGAATGGGGAAAATATTACTTGGTTTTTTTTCTTGTTTAGCTATATGACCAGTCCTCCCACATCTCAGATTCCGCAGTTTATGTGCAAACTCAGTGTTTAAATCTACTCGGCCAAGTCAAGCAATTATCTGTTTGATATACTATATCATTTATATATTGTTCTGAGTAAAAGAACCACAGGAAAGGTAAGGATTCATAAGAATATAGCATATATTGTTCTACTAAATGATTGTATGTAGTCAAATAAAGAATCCAGCTTCACTGTGTCTTCATTTGAACTGACTCTTTGAACAACTGGATATAATGGGTGGAGAGGAAAGGATTGAGAATGGATTCTTGCAATTGAACTATGAATTAGTAGCGTTTGCCTCTACAGCTGTTTTATGTATGTGTAATTTGAGGATAACAACAGTGCCCTCCTTTGCTTAGAAGGAGAGGATGAAATGAAGTGAGAGTCTCAAACAGGAACAAAGAACTGAAGATTTCATTACTGATTAGTGGTCTCACTATTTTGCTTCTCTGAAGATATAAAGAGGCCTATCAGTACAGGGCAGACAGATAAGTCCTTTGCATAACTAATGGAAAATGAGCAGAACAGCAGAAACTGTTCTATTAAGAAACCTGTGAAATTATATTTACAAGCTGTAGAGAAGTAGCTTAAAGGCAAACATTCCTCCCTACTTTTCACTTCACTTTTTGTATTTATAAGGCACTTTGGAAAGTGTGTTATGCACAGCACTGTACTATTGTCAGTGGTTGATTTGTGGTGCTGTATTGAGCCTGTTTTGCCTTTAGGGTACAAGTCCTCTGAAGCACTGCTCTGAATGTTTGGCACAGTTCAGCTATTGTAAAATCATCATGTACAGGTAACAATAAAGTTATAATAAAATAATGTTCTGGTTTGCTCCTAACTCTGTGCTCTGGGCTGACTCAATAAAAAATGTATTTTAGTCCACATTCAAGTGAAAAATACAGTAATATACACACTGAACATGTAGCAATACAAGATTACTTAGTCTGATTTCAGACTTTTCTTTGTTATTGAAATACAATTTTAAGAGAGAGTTCATTAAAAGCATGGTGTTAGTATTTCCACTATATCACCTGGATATATTCAATTTACAGTGAAGAAGTTCCAGAACTATAAATCAGAGAGTTTTTCTTGCCTAGATGAGTGGAAGCCATAGGCTGTGACTTTTCATTACTTTCTGATGGTCCATTAAGCAACTATTCTACCTATAACCAAGATGTGTTGCAGTTCAAACCAAAATTATAGGTACAATGCACAAATCAAGGTAAGGTGCTTTGATCTATATTGCATCAGGGATCAAACTAGAGAAATATTATTGGCCTTTTGTCCCAGACAGACGTGAGAGGCAATGAGATTTGGAGAGATGGTCTAACACAATCACAGCTTTATGACTTAAACTCATCTAGCAATCAGTTGGCCCTTTCTTCATGTAACAGAGGCTATCATTTCCTTTTTACCCATCTCTTTGGAAAGACTGCTGTTAATTCTCACATTCCTCTCCCTCCAGCTCTGTTTTACAGCTAGTCCCTTGCCCTCTACTGTGCTTTTGCTCTCCTTACCATGCCAACCCTCAAGGCCTAGACCAATATTGACCAGATCTTATCAGAGATAACCTAATTCAGATGTCTGGGCTCCATCCTGAACCCCAGACTCCAGTCAACAAAGAGAAACTCTCCCTGCTAAGCCACCTGGTAGAAAAACTGAAGGTGCCTTTTTCCTTCTATCGTCCATGGCACTCAGGATGACAAACAGAAGCACCTCAGCTAAAGTAATTTTGTGTAGGTGTGAGCCCAACACCAAAAGGTGTTTTTCATCACTGTCAGAAGAACCTTTTCATAAGAATGTTTCTGTCTGTACCACAGACAATGAATGCAGTTGAAAAAAAAACTTACATACGAAAGGAAATAGCTGACCTTGCTATTCAGCTCTTGATTCATTTTTCCTCTTGTGTCTTTCTTCTCCTTCCCTCAGCTCTCTCAGCCTGGAAGTGAAAAGAAAAGCTTTTCCCCAACCTGCATTAGCCAAACAAAGTAAAATCTGACTTTTATTCAAGCCACAGGTAGAAGATACTGATGGAAAAGAGGGAGAAGACGGTCTGGGGGAAAAACAACTACCAAACCTGTAAGTGCAATCTGGTGACATTGGGTTCCAATGTCTCCTCCCAGACGGTTTTTCCCTCTCTCCACTCCTGATCACAACTCACAGAGGAAAAGCCTCGAGGCAGCCATAACTTCTTATATGAACAAGTCGTGTTTTCCCATCTTTGACTTTGCAGGTGGTATATTGTGGCCTTCGTACCTTGTCTCTCCCTTTCCCTACTTCATCTCATGATGCCAAAGAAGGTACTGAATATTGTCTGCATATATTTATATGTGTATCACAATTGCAGTAGACACACTAGTATCTGGGAGATTCTCAAAATATTTTCTCTTTCACCAGTTTAGTTTATTCTCTCTTGCTCTTCTGTGCTGTACGAGCCCTGTAGCTGCCATCACGAGCATCACAGTATAATATGTATCGCCATTCCAGTCACGGGGTAAGTAATGTGACTACCGTTTGTCACATATAGTATAGTTTGGTCTCCCATCTCCAGTTTTCCCAGGTACATCACATTAAAAATATATATATATTTTATGACATTCACAAAGAATATAGACTCATAACATATACATTGACTTCTTTTGCTGTTACAGGAAGATTTGCAAATCTGTCATTTTACCCTAAATCTCTGTTATGCATGTTGTAAAATTTAAAATAACTTTGTAATCTCAAATTTCATTACTGTGGCTTAAATAAACCTTGTTGGCACTGGTAGACCAGAAATATTTTATGTGACTTCAAGTCAGACAGTAGTTTTCACACCATAATTCATAATGAATGATATCTAGACAGAGATTGCAGGATAGCATTTCATAGGGGTATAACAATAGCATGCTCAAAGTGCTTTGTTTCTTTCAGCATGAACTTTTTAAGTAGGAAAAGACAAGTCCCAGATATGAATTCAAATTTAATTCTCAAATTGTGTTAGATTTGAAACCCAGCTATCCATGTTGTAGTTCATAAAGTATTGCACTATATCTGTCTACTTAGGAGGACTAGGAAAGCATATAACCTGCCTATGTCCCTAAAATGCAAAAAAGGGATGATTCATATGAGCAGACTTGTAAGTCTGAAATTAAAATCTAAAGAAAAATCTAAAATGGTGCATCCGTGCATTGGTGTATTGCCATAATTTCTCATAGGGATTTCATATTTCGGCCAAATGATATTGCAATGCTCTGTATCCTAAAGTCAAATCACCACTTTGCCATGAAGGAAAAATAACAAACCCCACAAAATTTCGTTGCAGAGTCTGACATAAGGTGCTCTCAAACACAGGGCTTACAACTGTGACAATGGCAGCTGTTCCCTTTGGCAAACAAAACATCTGGGAAAATTACAGAGAATGAGATTTTTTTATCTTTCTCACACACCATGGCCTGAATGGGCATATGCCCAAGATATTAGCCATGTGGATGAAGGAAGCTTCTAGAGCTGGTAACCAATTTAAGTCTGTATTGTATGCTCAGTCTGCTCTTGTTAAATGCAGAATGTCAACAAGCTGAGAAGAAAAAAACTAAATTATTCTATGAGAAAAATGATCTGATTGGAATTTATTGCAAATGCATAAGTGTGTTTCATAAGCTCAGTCTGCCTAGTGCAAGGTCACCCTGACCAAAGCAGGTCAGATTGTTCTCTGAAGGAGTTTCACTCATATAAGCAATCTGGAATCTCCTGAAGAAACATCAACCAACATTAGGCTGTAAGAGCTAAAGGTTATTTTTTTCTCAAGCAAGTACAGTAAAAGACAGGAACACTGGAGAAGGGGTGCAGTGCCACACATTGCAGGAATGCCAGCTCAAGATGCACTTTAAACTACAGTTTAGTTTTGAGTTTTACCTGCAAAAAATTTCTTCAAAAATTGCAGAGTACCAGAACAAAGCAGGGGCTAATCACCATGATGTATTCCAACAGGCACATAGTGCATTTCTCCTTCAAAAGAGCATTTTGAATTCAAACACAAAATACTAGGCTCTTACCTCCCCAAAATACCCATCACAACCTGTCTAAAGAAAATTCTTTTTGGTGTTTGCAGGTAAAACACTGAAATTTCAGGGCACTGAGGTTCAGAGGTAATAGTATAACCTTGGGAAAACAGCACCAGAAACCCTGTCCATAATATATATGTAATCAACTGGTAGCTAAGCAGATTTTTCACAAGAGAACAGGCTGTAGAAATTTCTGTTTGATTTTTGCCATATGTGGAGAAAAAACTTTCAGATGTGCAACTTTGACTGCCATTTTAGTCTGCATATTCTGGCTCTTTTTGGTGTGCATGCATATCATATGGTCATAATTATGCACATAATTATGCATGAAGCATGTAAAAATTATTACAACCAAAACATTGATTATTAATAAGACAACTATTAATGCAAATATACGTAAATATATTAATATTTCACATATAAAATTTTACATATATCATAGATATGTAAAATATTTGCTGAGTCTTAATGTCTACATTTTTTCCATTTGTCATATTTAAAATAAATTCAATTAATTAGATTCATTAAATGAATGAATATTAAGAATACCATATTAATCTCAATAATTTTAAAATATTCAAAATAAATATGTATTTTAAAAGAAGAAATAGGGTTTATTGACCTTGCAACTCTCTTTATTGAATGTCCTGTCTCTGCCTGCTGTTCTACAAACAGGCTGTGGTCTGTAAACAGCTTTAAACAGTTGGAGCCAAATAATGCAGCAGTGCAAAGATCAAAGCAGTCCAACTCTCAATTATTCCATCTATGAAATACAAGCCTTTTCCACATTAAAAACATGAAGCCTGGTGGAAAAAATAAAATGGCCTATAAAGAAGAGTAAACTGTCCTCTGTATATCATCATTCAGAACAATAATTGCAAAAAGACTGACAAATAGTCCCAATGTCACCAGTGTTTGTTTTAACCCTAAACCAAATGATCTTTAAAAATCATAATTAGAAAAAAATCACATGATCTTTTAAAAATTAAACAGAAAATTAGAAGCACCTCAAAAATGGTTACTAAATTTTAAACCAAACCTACAAAAACAAATGTCAAGAAACAAATATGTTTGTTATCACGAATAAACTCTTGATTTGTTAGAATTTGTTAAAAGAAGAAAGTAAACCAGAGCAAAAGCGTACAGTGCTATTACAATTTAATTACTTTTTTACTTAAAGTATGTATAAGCTATCCAGTCTGTCAGATGGATCACGACCTCATCTAGATATATCCAGGACAGCCATATATAAACTTTGGAAAAGGACTGGTTTTAGAAGTCCTAGGCTCTGTCAGCAATTTATCCTACCTGGTAAGCTTATTAGTTTAATCGAAGTAGAAAGAGTGGGCAAATGTTACATACACTGACAGCTATATTCTGATGACTTCTTTCCTGGCAGTTATCTATAGTCTGTCTTGTAGAAATAAATGCAATTTGGAAAAAAAAAATATTCACTTTGATTCAGGTTATCAGAAATAAGTTCACAAAAGTTGTATCCAAAAGACATTGTCACAAAATGGGAAGCAAGTCATCTTTTGATCAGTGTTTGAAGAATAAGAGAGATACTTACATATTTATGTCCAACTTGTCATGTAAAAAAAAAAGCAAAACAAAAACACAGAATCGGGGAAAAAAAAGCTTAAAATAAAAAAGCTGGAACTGTGTTTTATAGCTTAAATCATTCTCTACTGCAAAAGTATTTAAGATATGAAGTTTTTCTACAGTCTTTTCTGATGTTGTAACATGTTAATCACAAATTATAACCAAGCAATAGCAGCAACAACTATTGGGGGGGAAAAAATGAAAACTTAAAAGTAATACTGGCCATACTTCAAACCGGCATCAGATCCTTCATTTAGATATTACGTCTTTTCCGTGATCATGAAGTTCAAAACCAGCCATGAGATAACAGATTCACAGCAGATCCAGGTCTCTGTAAGTCTGGAGTACTGAATAATCTCCAGCAATCAAGATCAATGAGAGAACAAGGTTAAAGGAAAGAAGAGATACTTCAAATTAATATCCAGACCTAACTTTCACAAAATTTCTATTGACCATAGATTACATATAATCTGCCCTTCAGCGTGTACAACATTTATCTGAAGAACAAAAAGAGTTGTCATCCTTAATGAGCTATCCCATGATCCCTTCCAGTTTATTTCCACAATGTTGACTGTGCATTGAAAATATTTCCACATTAAAGGCCATACCATGGAAAACATTAGCAAGGACTTTGGCACCATACAAATTACGAGTTCTGTAGTTTATTTTGCTAATCATTTACTCTTATGGTAGGCAAACTAAAATAAGTGGGAGGAAACAAATGGCTACTTTTTGAAATAAGAAAATGAAATAAAGATACTCTCAGAATTATTATTGCACCCCAGATTATTGTTATCATTATTATTATTATTATTATTAAAATCTGTTTAAGGTATGAGATTAAGGTGTAGAAACCTCTATCTTTTTATTTCATACGTGTTTACTTCATACACATATAAGTGAACTTTAAGTTTCAAAAATAAACTCGCATGTCCAAGAAATTGCGGTTCTGAAATTTAACTTCTTCTTTGGATTTCAGTGTTATAAATACAATATATAAGGAGTTCATTTGTCCTAATTCAATTTCTCAAAAATTAGATATTCATATCTAATCTGGGCATTTCTATAATGGAAGCAGTAGATAAGGGAAAAGAGTTATTCATCCAAAAATAGACAATAAGAAATAATTCAAATGTCGAGCTTAGACTTAGATATCTGATTCTTACATGACTAAAATTGATCAAATTACATCCATCACAAGGTGAAATTACATGTCTGATGAGAGGACAGAATAGGTTGCATTTGGGAATAATCAAATTTTGGGAATGGTGTACGAAAGAACTGACTTTGTTAAAAACTGGCTCCCTCTGTACAGGCCTAATTTTTTAAAACTTTCTTTTGAAGGATATTTCAAAGTGCCTGAAGTTCCCAGATGTAATCCATGGGCTGAAGATTTTAACTCCAATTTGATAGTTAACAATTTCACTTGTTTACAATTTCATCAGGAACGTTGCCAAAGCAGCCAACTTTGTCTTTGTGCATAGAGGATTATTAGGAGCAGTGGTTTCCAAACATTCCTTAGTATGAATTCTGCATCACCTGAAAAGTTGTGCCTTTAAACCTGTTCTTTTGCTTTATTAGCTCAAGAGACTTTCTAAGATTAGATTAGGTAGAAGACTATATATATAACATATGTAATTGTCTTTAAATGCAATTTTCCATCTGGAAACAGGAAGGTAATTTACTTCCCAGGCACCATCAAAATTTCTGTGGTCCAACAGTAAAAGTTTCACAAAATTATCAGTGGTAAACACATTACAAGTCCAAGAGCTATGTGGGTCGTACAAATATACTCATCTCAAGGGGTGAGTTGGCCCACTTATAGTTTAAATCACCCTTTGAAACTTCTTATTTCTCTCTCTTCAGCATACTATGAAAGTAGCACAACCACCTTCCTAAAGAAAGACCAAGGTTAAGTTTCTGAAGATAGTCATGTAAGATTAGTTTTGAAATAAATGTTTTGATTATGAAATCATACCTTAATAAATTAAGAATAGCTGATGCTATCTGTAGAAGATGTTATAGTGTTTTCTCCTGAGAAATACAGGAAATATTTGCAATATCAAAATAAGTTCTATATCTATTAAACAAGAGACATCAGATTTAAGTGAAGAATAATTCTGTGTGGTAGTCAGATTTTTTAAATGCTAAAACAAGTTGGTATGGTGCTGAAAAAATTTATTGCACTATTAGCTTGTACAAAATAATAACTTACTCTACGAGAAGTGCTTTGATAAAGAATTGTCACAGGAGCTAGCAATCAAGGGCAAATGAAAGCATATATTCAGTATGCTCACTAAAATACTTCAAAATTGCATTTAAATTTCCGAATAGTCTGTCCAGAATATTATTTTTCACTCTGACAAATATATTAATTTTGCATCAGCTGTAAAACAGCGACTCTCTTTGTTAAATTAAAAATGTTTAAAAATACTATATCTCTTTAGAAGTCTTCCTACAACAAGAAAGAACCCCACTGAGTTTAAATGTACTCTTGCAAATTGATTTGCACTTTGCTGTATTAACAGATAATCAGAACAAATGGGAAAAAAGGCAGTTTATGCCCATCTTCATCTTAGCAATTTGGTTAAAAGCATAGAATTATAATTCTGTTTTTACAACACTTTCCTTGAGTTGATTTGCTAAATTTTAAACTTTTATTCAAGTAAAATGCTACTTACATTTGGTAAGAAATACTTTACAGTGTTTCATGGATATGTGAGACAACAGTGATTCAAGATGTACGTCACTAATAGAAACCATTATTTTGACAGATTCCAATACAGCTGACCGTGAATATATTACTTAGTCCACTCTACAGAATTTACTAGACCAAAAGTAAAGTACTGTTTAGTTTGGGCAAAGATGGGGGGAGTATGTTGCCTCTTACTTTACATGTACTTTATCATATTTAGGCAGAATGCAGACACTCAAGGAGGAGGATGGGGTAAAGAAATTCAACAAGTGAATTTCCATAGCGTTAGTAATCACAAAGGAGAATGTCTTTCATCTCTGGTGTTAAATAAATTTTCAAACATAATTTTGGCATGGAGAAAGAGAGATCAGAAGAAATAAAACTATTTTATGTCAGAACTATTCTAAAACTACTAGGCAGTAGCACTTCATTTATCAAGGAAAATAAGTTAAAATACCACCACTATCATTAAACCAGTCTCTGAGATTGAAATAAAAGAAAGAATGCAAAGCCCTTGGCTAATGCCTTTTCATGTTCTGTTCACCATTTGCACAATATGCTTATCACCACACAGCCTTTACATTTAATAGAGTTCCTTTAATGATTTCAATCAAATAATCAAAAAAATAGCAAGCAACAACCACCCACAACAGTAAATAAGGAACAAAGTAAATAATTAATTAATATAAAAATAAATATTAATAAAGAGGAATTACAATACATTATGGACTATCACGAATTCATATGTGACCAGCACAATTTTATAACAATCTCCAAATGTTATGGAACGATAGAGTGTTGATTCATATGAAATTGGGGTTATAGCTTTATCATCCTGAGGTAGAAAACACAGTCCAAAATATCAAAATATTTATCCAAGCTTTCCCATATATATTCATCTAGCCAAATGCCCGTGCTGGTGCATGAATACAGATATATCTCACTCCTATAAGAAAAATCTCTACCCCTTTGTATAGAGATATTATTATACATGGGCTGGCACCCTCCTGGTTCTTGCCTGGCATAAGAATTTTTTAACTTCTTCGCATATGTATGAAAGTGTTTTAATGTTCTTTAGCAGTGCAAGCAAAAACCTCCAAACTTATGACTCTGCCTCCATAGCATAAGAGATGAATCATTTGCCTTAATTAATTGGTCTATGGGTCAAACGTCTAAATTCCAGATAACTGCATACGCTTTTTTTCAGTTATCATTACTGGAGGGAAAAAGACACCTCTGGAGAACATTTATTCCTATCTGAAAACAGGTGTCTAAGACGAGCAAAACCAGTAGACTTCCATTGGCTATAGAAGGAGCTGAAGTGACTGGCTTGGACTTAATTACTAACTTTCAGACAGCTGAAATTGAAGAAGGTAAGCACCATCTCCCAAAAACTAGAGAGTACCCACTGACAGAAGCCTAAATAAACAGTTTCATTTTTCCAGATCAAAATGCCTTAAGTTGCAAATACATCATATCTAATTAACAAAAATATTCTGAGGTGCCACAGGTAGTGGTGTCCCTGAGCATACTTTGGACACCACCCCTTGTAGTTGGAAAGTATAGGTGCCATGGAAGGTCTCGAGAGGTGCATTCGAGACAGGAAAATGTATGGAGATATGATGACCCTCCAAAGGCCTGCGGACACTCATCACAGCATTGTTTATGGAAATATACTTCTGCTCACGGAGGGCTTTGTAACAAGCCCAAAAAAAGAGACTGCTACTTTAGGCAGACTGGATCCTACCACAACAGTCTTCACTTGTAAGAGTTAGTCTTCACTTTCTTGTATTCACCTTTGATTACACTACTGCAACATAAATATTGTTTTTATAGCTGAATTATCAACCCCTTAAAATCCCTGTTTCAATAATGGGATTGGTGACAGCACCTCAACCATTATACCATAACAGTGCCATTATAATTATCATTATAGGAACAGATCTTGCAGAAAGGCAGAGTGGAACACTCATTAATTCACTTGCCTGATGCAGCCAGGAGTCAGATACAGCTCCAAGTCTAAAGGTCAGAAGTCGTATCAATCTGCTTCATAAATGTTGATTTTAGCGAGATGCAATGTCATGAGGGGATGGCAGCAAAAAGCTTCCGTGTTTATACAGTGACCCTGAAGCAACAAATTGAAAATGTTAATATCCATTTAGATTAACTTTCTATAACTTTTATTTTTAACATAATGGTGACAACAATATCCTGAGGAAAATTCATGCAATTAACACCTGATTAACAGATTTAACTGTGGATTTGTTGCTGTTACTGCATTTAGAGAGTTTGCTTGAAAGAGTGTACCATACATACTGAAGCTTTCTATTACGAACAGAATCAGTTATGTTTCAATATCCTAACTTTAGACCGTAGTGACAATATGCAAAGACTTTTTTTAAACTCTATGAGTTTAAACTCTCAGTTCCCTTCTTGCTTCAGAAATCTAGATTGTCTCAAAGCTGGTGTATTTAAGCAGTGAAACAACTCATATAAACTGGACATCAATTAATGTTTAATTTCCTCTGTATCTTAAGCAATGTTTACATGACAATATATCCTATTCCTTTTCTTTTCCCTTAGGGTGGTAATGAGTGAAGAGACAGCCAAATACAACCATGATACAACATTGCACTGTTTGCATAAAGATAAACACTGAAAATATAAACATTGAAAAACTATTGGGCATTAAACACCTCACTTACCCATATATTAATATACATATTTTCTTATCATCTGTGTCTGTGCCTTGTCTAGAAGCCTTGAGCAACTGAAGTTAACTCCTTATACCACCATTAACTGACTAGAGTTCACAAGCTTGATTAGCTGAATGATTGAAGATGAAATACAGCTGAAAGTTGTCATCATTTATGTAGTCATTTATTTATTCATGAGGACTATTGTTCTCGAGAGGACTGGAAAAATCTTTCATTAATTAGTCTGCTTTTCCTTATCCAGTATGTTTACATCTTAACATACATACATGTCAATTTATAAAACTAATTGTAGATACCGTGTCAGTGTTTTCTGTCATCATCTCCGGTGCTAACAAAGTTTTAAAGTTCAAATGCATATAAATCAACAAACACCATGCTGGTACATTTCCTTGCTGTTTCAAGCTTATTTTTTGACAGACGATGTTATGTTTAAAAGCTTTGTCAGAAAATAACTCCAAACATATGATGTACACAGATATGGGTCTCCATCAGGACCAAAAAAAAAGGCTACTTGAAATAGTTTTTTTTTTTCTTTTAGTACAATGTATTACTAGTGAAACAACTACTGCTTTCCTACATGAAGCACACAATATCCCTGTCCTGCCTCCACCTATGACCCTGCCATGAGCAAATGAGCTCATTATGCACATTTCAAGAGACAGAAACCCTTCAGAAGATATTCTAGAAGCAAAATACTTTGTTCCTCTAGGACAAAACATGGGTGAACTCATAGAAGGGTCACAAGCTGAGAGGTTGATTATTGCTGCCTGACTTTCAATAGAAGCTGGATGAGAGGCAGTGTAGATGGTTTTGGCCACTGACTTGAATGGCCTTTGCAGTTAATCACTGCTGGCTCATTAGCCAGCCCAGCCCAGCTGCTTGGATCAGCTCTTGGACAGGTAGCAAGCAATCAAAACACAGTGAAACATGAAGTAATGATCATTACAGAAAATGAATGGGGAAAAGAGAGAATATCCCTCATAAGTAAATCTGAGAACATCATTACATGATTGATGTTGGGCAGTTTGCTCATTTAGTTTTCTTTCAGACCCATCAGCACTGGCAATTGGGAACCAAACAATAACAAATCAATCCTATTGTTCCCCAGTGTAATTAGGCACTAATATTTGGAAAAGACTGCTATTGTGTTTTCTAGAAATAACACTATTCACTGTCATATTTTCAGAACTTATTAAAAACCACTAGGACCCTAGAATACAGACTGCATTCATCAAATCATATCTGAAGCACTGAGTATACTGGAGATTAGAAAACAAAACTCTTTTTTTAAACTTTTTCAGCATGGGCAAAACCATTTTTTCTTCTCGTTCCCTGAGGTTAAAATGCTTTGAACTAAAAATTAACAATGAAAAATCAATCATTACGCACCCATCCCACAGGCATAAAACTTCCACCTACAACAGTGATGCTGAAGAGAAGCAACATTGTCATTAAGTATGGATGTCCTTAAGTGTCAGGAATGAAGTTCAGAAAATTTTATTACAGGCAAGCTTAAAGAGTAAGAGCATTTAGATTAAAGTCTCTCAGAAAAAGGACAGGGACAATGGAGACTCAAATCACTGTAATAATACCTATTCCTGCCATAAGAAAAAGAAAATAGATTAAATAATTCAGAAGTATTTAATGAGCAGAAAAAGTGTGGTGTGCCGGGCAAGAAAGAAACAAAAAGGCATCCACAGTTTGGAAGGATTTGTAGTTCCAACTTCTCCTTCCAGCATTAGTATAAAAATTCTGAAATTGGGCACCAAAGGTCGGCATGGTAGTGCTAGTTAATACATAGAAAAATAGAAAACTGACCTCTGCACATTAAATAACACCTCAGAAGAGAAAATGGTGACTTACTACACAACTTTAATTGTTTTTTCTTGATTTTGATTAAATTAAATAAGTTATTGAGATTCCTTCAGTAGCTTTAATAGCTCTACAATGAAATTATATGGAAATTACAAAATTACTTTCTCCATTATAAGCAAAAAATACAAGATATGTAAGAATGATGACAGTACATGCAGACAAACTGTGTGTACAGAAGTGAATTGTAGAGTGGTGTTCAACTATATATTTTTTTTAAATCCGTTATGTAGGCAGGAAACACTTATCAAATTAACCACTTCCAAGCAAAAATTTTAACCAGCTATGTTTCTACAGCAAAAACCAGAATAATAATGATCCCTTAGCTATCCAGTGATCATATAAAACTTACATTAGGTTTAGCATTTCTGGTTTTAATGATTCCAATTTTAGGCACCACTCCTGGCATAGCAAAGGTAACATTTGGAGAACAACAATTTTTTTCCCGGCAAACTTCATTACAATGACCCTTTACTTATGTTAAAATACTCAACACCCAGGAAATTCAGAGGTAGATTGTTGACTGTGGTTTTAACTAGGTTCCATGAAGTTGACAAAAAGAAAAAAATATTAAGCTTTGCAAGTACCTTTTACATCTCAAGTAAATTCATAATACATGTAGAGTTCCAGATGCTTATGTGTCTGTAGCTGTGTCCACAGAAGGAAAAATTACAAAGCCTTCATGTTTAAACCTGTGTAATACCCAACCTAACTACATAACTATCTATTAAAAAGTCACTTACCTTGCACTAATCAGAGTTTTGTAAGATTTGTTGTTCGTGCACGCATTCTACTTCTAATGCAGCTATGGAAGACAGACTAAAGGTCTGAGTTTAGCAGCAGCCTTTCTGTGCACACATGTGCCAAATATTCATACTTGAAGGGAAAGGTTTACAGGTGTTCCCAGTAGCCACACCCTGGTTGCCCACTGACCCCAGACAAATTGCTGTGCAAGGCTAGAAGGGTGGATTTGGCTTAGCTATGCAATGCAAATAAAACCAGTGTACCTGAGAGAACACCTGTTACTCTAAGTAGCCTTTTCTCGTTTGACTACTACACATTTATGCACATTCCAATTAATAGACCATTTTAATCCAGTGTTTTAATATCAGAATACCAGAAAATAAAGCAAAGCACCATGGCAAATGATGTCCTGGAGCTGGAGGTTTCACAGAGAATTAGGTCACCATTAGAAGTATGAATATATGTTTGCACACATTTGTTTCTTGTCTGCATTTACAGCAGCTGCTGTTCCATCATGCTGTTCCACCAGTTTAAATAATCTTCTTTCAGATGAAAAACACAGCCAAAGTGCTGAAAATCCTTTTGGTCTTCTTTTTCTTGGTTGTTAGGCAGCTGGCACTCCAAGTGTGTTGAGGGCCAAACTTAGGCAACTTTCCTCATTGTTCTGAATTCTTCTGGGTCCATTCACTGAAGATGACAAAATGAAAGAAACTCAATTTTGGCAAGCTCTGTGGACCTTTTCCTAAGCATGACAGAGGAGCAGTCTTCAGCTTGGTTTAGAGCTGAGAGAAGGAATGGTGGTAAGAAGGAATATCTTCAGATATGCACCACCTGAGTTCTTCAAACAGCAATTTTCTACAAAAGCTGTGGAAATCTGCAGGCTCTCCCCCTCTTGGGTGCTTTCTCTGACAACAGCTGACACAGTTTGCAGTTGGAGCTTTGCAGACCCCTTATTTTTCCTTACCTTTTTGCCAAACGGCGATCCCAGCTGGGCTGCCAGCATTTGGAGCCAGTCTGCAGGTTTAGTCTCACTGCAGCCATCATGCAGGTAAGCCCAAAACCTGAAGCATATCAAAGACAAACGACTCCCCAGATATTTTCTTTCTTTAATTAACTTTTTCTCTTTTTTCTCAAAACTCTCACTGTACTTCCATTGCTTTCAAAGAGTAATATATAAAGTTCCCTTGTGACTAATTTCGGCCCTATAAAACTTGCTCAATTACCATGAAGGGCCATGTAGGAGAGAGGAAAATATCTCTTTATTCAAATGCATTTCGTTTGAATCCTACAAAAATTCTATTTTTCATTAAGAAATGCTATCACCTCTCCATCAATTATATTGCTAGTTCTACCTTTTTAAAGAGCGAAATGGGCAGGCAGAAGAAAGAAACTACTAAAAACCCTGACTTGTCGGTCACATTTAGGAACAATGTCTTCAACTGCAATCCTCAGAAAATCCTCTTACTATTGTCACTGCTATTCAAAAATAAATAGGGGTTGTGGAGGAGATGTATTTTCTTCAAAATGAGAGAATCTGTCTCCATTAGTTTTCTCTGCCCCCAAAGACAGGATGGAGATTTGTAATGAAACACTTAGACCATTTTAAAAGCTTTAAAAAATATTTTCCACTAGTTTTCTTACCAGGCATTGATACATTTGAGCACACATTACAGCAGACCAGTAGTGCACAATTAATTCACAGTCAGAGGGAAACTTACTGCATAAAGACAATAGAATTTGCCTTGTATGAAGTAGATGCATGCAAAAAAAATTTTTATGGCTTTGTGACTGAAAAAGAAGAAAAAGAAAGAAAACTCTTAAAATCTTTCCAGTGATTAAATAAATTACAAAAATAAATTGTCTTAAGTCTTGATGTGGTTGATTTTAAAAATATTTTCTGTTTTAGCTCAAGGCAAATTCTAAAGACTGATTACAAAAGCAATGAAAATAAGGTGCTGACACAATGTCAACTTTAGAGTAATAATTGCACTGCTATAATAATCTGTTTAATTGTTGTTTATTGTAATTAAATTCTCGTGCACACCAGACTTGCAATTTTCTTTTCCATGTCAGCAAGGTTTCCTTTTACAGAGCAGTTTGCCCAAAGCAACCAGTGACGTTACTAGACAGACATTAATCAAAGGACCCTACAAAGCTACACCTGGTATCCTTGAGGCAAAATGTTTGCCAAAACACAAAACCCACATAAATCAATGCATGGTGGTTATGGTGGCATTGTTATGCTTGAAAGCAAAAATTTTATAATTCATTTTTAAGTATCTATTATATGAAGCAATATTCATGAGCCAATATTATTCACTTAATGACCAAAATACCTCTCGTTGTGAAGAATGACAGCTAATTATAATTAAAAAGACCAATAATTTTCCCATATCCATTTTCCAGATGTTAATGTAAACTAGATTGACAACATAGATAGACATAACAAAGGAGTCTAAGAGAATTCATTTGCACCTGCTCAATACCAAAACATTACAGAGGTCAGCAGAAAATTCTGAGTTAATTTTAAGATTTTGATAAGTTGAAATGACATCTGGCCTTAGAGGAACATTGAGGGCAAACTGAATGAAAATTTATACCACCAAAGAAGCCTGGATTGAAAAAAAAAAAAAAAACAAAACCCTAAACTTAATTAATATCACTTTTACATAGTGCATCAGTAATGTTGAAGCTTAATGTGAAATAAACACTTGAGTCAAGTTAATCTGATGCTAAAATGATTGGGCAATTTATTACAGCTTAAGAAGGACATTGCCACCAGAACAGGAAATAAAGGTTTTAAAACTTGGGTAATTATTTTCAATCAGAGCTGCTTTCAAGGTCAAATGTTTAATACTAGCCATTATTTTCTCTCTGCTAACTTTGGCAGGCATTTCACATGTCTCATCCATAAATAATTAAAGAAGTAACTGCTGTATCAGCTTAACCTTTGGATTAAAATTTGAGTGTCCAAGGTAAAGATTTTATTTGATTTTTTCCCTCAAAGACAGCAACATGTAGTTTATCTGGCCTAAAAAATACTGTCTACTGCTTTCTAATTCAAAAATATAAACATTTCCTAATAAGCTTTCTCTGTGATTTATTTTTCCTTTTGGACCATACTCAGCTACTTCAGCAAATTGAGACAAATAACAAACCTAAAATTTCTCTGTAAAGGCAATCTGCTAACACACACACCAAAGAAATTAAATGGAATTTAAGCTGCTGGCAGGCAAAGATGAAGTAATATTTGATGTGGCTTTGTTCTACTACTAGTATTGCAACTACTTGTGAAGAGAATGGAGGTACTAGGTTTGTTTTCAATTTACTTGCTGTTATACAAAAGTCTAGATCTAGTAATGCCTTTATATTAGTTAGATATTTATATCAGATTGAACCCCACAGACTGGAAAGTTGGCATCAAAGCAGATCAAAAAATAAATAAAGGAAATTAGTCATAACACAATGTGTTTATAAATTCTGAAATGCATATTACTTTCTGAGCATCAGCATCTTGCACTAATGTTGATGTCCTCAGTATTAATCATATTTGGTTTTTCAGATCAAAAATTAGGACGATTCTACACAACTAAGTATATTCAGTCCAATTCAGTAACTGAAATACAATCTTAGAACTTTCTTTAAAACAAAATAAGAGAAAAGAGAATTATAAGATATGTTTGTTCTAACATTAAGCAAACTTTTAAATATTTTCCTGTCTATTCACTTTTTTTGTGAATCTACTTGATTAAAATAATTGTTCTTTCTGGGCGTATAAGTAATTTGGGGAGTTAGCCAAGGAATCAGTATTTTACAAGTGACTAAATAAATAGAAGTTGAGGTTGAATTCTACATGTAACAACATCAATACTAAGAAGTTCTAAATTGAAAGAAAGCCTTGAAAATAGTAAGTCATCCATAAATTAGAAGAAATCAAGAACAATATTTAGATATATTAATACAAAATAGTGTTTTAAATAGAGTGGGAAAGGGGGCTGGGGAAGCAGGATTCTCTTTGGCATTGGTGAAAATATATGGCATGGAAACACAAAAGGACAAAAATCTGTGAAACCAAATACCTATATCCCTTTTAAAAGTATTTTTGAAAATTTAGCACAGTCGTATTTTTACGGAGGTCCTGAGTCAGCAAAATAACTAAGCAATTGCCTAACTTAAGCACATGTACTCCTTATTTAAATGTAAGAAAATTTTAGCTAAATCCTTCTCTCAGGAACACTCAGCCTTAAAATTCTACTCGTTCTGTTTGCTTTTGATTATTTTAAAATTATTTAGATTTTTCAAAAATGTCATTATACACACATAAGTGGATGTCCTGACAAAGTCTCTTTGTATTTACTCTAATCCCACATTATTTCCCAGTGCTTCTTAAGCTCAGCATTTCTTGTTGAGCTGTAATAAATAAATTTATGCGGTATTTGGCTACACACAAAGTGACTATATCACTGCCTACAAAAACAAAAAAGAAGAGTGGCGAAGGTGTATCTAATAAAAAATTTTAACCCACACAAACTTCTGGCTTAACTGCCTTCTGCTAAAGCAAAGCAAAAAAAAAGTTCTTAAAACCTTTTTTCTAAGCTGTGGTCATAAATGAACAATTTTCACACTTGTAGACATTCTAATGGACATAATAGCTTCTCTACTGCCTACCATAGTAGTCAGTTATTATTAACTATTAAATCAATTACTGAGGATTGGTTTTTGAAAATTAACTTGTACATAGTACTCTAAAACTAAATGCCTACTGGTTCACATTACAGCAGCCATTGGGGAATATATGTTGGCATACTGCTGCCTAGATTTATAAAAGAACTTCACATTAACGTGATGTCTGTTGAGTTACTCTGTAAGATGCATTACAATTCCACTCTTCAGGACAGGGTCAAATGCAGAACCTTAGTTTAACATCTTTCCTCACTGGGACATGATAATTTAGAAAGCAGCTTGCTTTGCCCCAGGAAAAAAAAGAAAATCATGATCAGAGTTTTCCATATGTCACTGCTTACAATGTTTTCTTAATTTAAAATGAAGTCCTCAAATTAAACTGATAGGTGTATTTTGGAAACAATGTCTACAAGATTGTGGGCTCCCTGGAGAAACTGCTCCCACACGAAAGACCTACACTTTCCTCCAAATTGTTTAGAACTGCTGTCACCTGAATGCATGTAACGCTTTGAGCTTTCAAAACAGGCACAATGCAGATATGCTAAATATGCTAAAACACTTAATAGAGTAATAGTTTATCTTGCTATTGGGAAATTGATAGTCATAGATGAGTTACATCTTTGCTATCTTTTTTTTGGAAGCATCAGCCAACCATGGACTAGAACACACAAATTAGCCAATATGAACAGACCTTATCTATGCAGAAAATCCTTAATTTTATTGATAAAGTGTCATGTCACAGTATATTGAAAAGGCAAAGGAAAGAAGTTTTATCATCAGCTCTACAGTATACCTCTTCATTCTCCAGGTAAATTCAGTGCCTTGAATAACAGGATCCCTGGAGGCTCTATTGTAATAAATTTACAACGATGTATCAAAAATGGAAGCTACCTGCTTCAGCTTGTAGATAAAGCAGTGCAAAGCCTTTCCTATTTTTCCAAGTCCTCTTGTAAATCACAAGCTGCATAGCTGTAAACAGCTGGATGCCAGGTAACACAAAATTCCATGTCCGCATGAGAAACCCACATCTTTATGTACTCAGATAGGTGGTCCCTTTGGTCATAAATCTACTTAATAATTTCACTTGATGATAGAGTGAGGATGAAGAAGAGTGAGCTCAGCATTTTAACTTCTGAGTTAATATTAACTTCTAGAAAAACCTTACCTGTGAACAGATAAACCCCAGCTACAGGCCTGTCATTAGTCCCATCCTTCAATGGCACCTCTCCAGTTCCTCAGAAGGAAAACAATTTTGTCAATTCCTTCCAATTTCAAGCTTCTTTATTTTGTCTAATCCCAGATGTCATATCTTTCCGGTGCCATGGAAGAACAGAATATTTTTACATCATATTTTAGCAGATGGAATCCATCCCAGCCAAATTTATCACTGCCAGATGGCTGACCCTTATTTACTGATGAAAAGTTAGACACAGAGAATAACTTTAATCAGTTAAAACATCCAGATTTTCTGCATGAAAATGGCTGGGTAGCTCTTCCCTCATCATTTTCACCAGAATCAACAGATCATCAGCTTCCACCACATCACTCTCAAGCCATAAACCATCAGACCTTCAAGTGAGATTGTAACATCCTCTGGATTAAATCACAAGATTATCCAGTAATGGCCTTAGGCCTTTGATACTCCAATTCATAAGGAATATACTAAATTATCTTTCAATGGCATTAAACCTATCTTTGAAACTAATCAATTTTTCAGTGTTTGCAAGATAAAGACCCCATGTACAACAGGACAATCACGCAACAGAGAATGAAAGGGTTAGTAGGTGTTACAGACACAAGTAATATATTACATACATTATTTATTAGCTACTTTCTTGATTGGAGAATACGTTCTGAACCTAGAAAGTTTATGTGGAATGAAAATTTCAGTATCTGGGCAAAGATGAAGATTATCAGCATCTTACCAGAGGGCTAAAAAAAAAGAAAAAAGCTAAGCTAATCTAATGAATTTATAGGCTTTGACGTCATCCCAGAGTAGTTCTATACTATGTTCTCTACTTTAACAGCTTACTAGTTGTGTTCTGCTTTTGAAAATGGTGTTAAATGGTGCATAGAAAGAGATTCAGAGAAGTAGAAAGAAAAGGCGTAATGAAGGATAGATCCCAGGAAAGTAGGTAACCCTAAGCTGATGGTTCATGGACCTGAGTTAGATAGCAAATGTGAGCTCCAACAAGAAATGTAAGTGATTCTGCCAACAGATGGTAAACACCTTGCTGTGCAAAACAATGTTGCATTACAGTTCCCTGAAATAGCTCTGATTGAAAAATAACAAACCAATGACAAAGTAAGTTGTAACATCAATGCAAGCTTTATTAGTCTCTCCAGGTTTTGCCTGTAAAGCAGTAGAATCTTCTTTTAAAATTCTCTTCCTGTCTGTGGACTACCACCTACATACTACCTGCAGTTACCTATGTCATGTCCCATTTCACAGAAAGACACTTCTTAAAATCTCATTTGGCAGTCAACGTAATTTTTTAAAAGCTCAGCTACTCTCCCCAACTAATGAGAGCAAATGCACATAGTATAACTACCTGTTTGCTGTAATATTTCATAAATGCATTTTAAATGGCAACATAAATTTATCTTCCAGAATAAAATGGGAATTCAGTGTTTCAATTCCCAGTTTGTCAAAATATGTCTGTATAATAAAAAGAATTAAAATTTATAGGCAGCCTAAATCGTCAAGCTTCCACAGTAAAGCAGCTACTACCTAGATGCCTGTGAGACAAGCAACTTCTCTGAGGTCATGATATTAAATATTTGTCCACTTCTTTTCTTACACCTTTTTCTGGAATGTCTGGCACTGGACACTGACTGAGACAGTGTGCTGGCCTAGTGGGACTGTCACATTGTGCAGATTCAGTATTATAGATGGCTTAAAGACAGAGTGTGTTTTCCCACACGTTGTGCAGATAGTACAAAGGAAAACAGCACTGTGAGCAATTAATGAAAATGTTGCACCTTTTTCAGAAGTCCAGGATAACAACTCCAGTCAGAAAAAGAATATAAATTAGGAACAACCATCAGAACTATTAAGATCATTTCTACCTTCGAACTACAACATCGGAAACCACATGTAGTGTTATATATGAAATGTTTATGTGAAAAATAGATAAATATTTCATCATTATCAAAATAGATATACATTTCATCTTCACTGGCAAACTATGAACCAAATATTACACAAAAGTGACAATAAGTGGTATATAGGAAAAATAGTAAGGCCTTCTTGGTTTCTTGCATCTCTAACATTTAGCCACCGGTTTAAAAATAAAATATCTCTCTTTATGTTTTCTTTAGCTGTATTTTAGCCATTCTTTCCTCTGCTGGGTAGGGGGAATCTACAGTAAAGGCAGCAATAACTTCTTATAAAGACATGTTTTAGGCAATATATGACAGAAGAAACTGAAAGAGCCACTAATTATGGAAAACATACTTTTTCTTTTTTGCATCTCTCCTGCGAAGATAAGATTTCAAGAACATATGAGGGAACAGTCTACCCTAACCCTATTCACGTCTTCCTGTCAGTGTTTCACATGTGCCTTCCTCTGGTTTGTCTGCTTCTAATTCCTTGAATACCATGCAAATAAAATTTCACATCAGACTGCAAGCACACCTGCTTCAAATTTAGGACGTGTATACGCAAAAGGTTAAGGGGGTACTTTTGGACCCATTTTTAAAGATGCATATGCAGTTAAAGATATAGACCACAGTAGAAGTACAGATATTTCCCTCTTATTGCACACACTCCCATATCCAATGAATGAAATGAACATACAAGTACTTTTTGTATAGAAAAATATCCCTCAAAGCAGTCCAAGCAGGAAGTTAGCACTATTTCATTGCAGTCTTAATTCAAGTTTTCATTTCATTTACTTCTCTCCTGTTTACCTTCAAACAGAAAGGAAGATTTGAATGTTCATAGCATGAAGACATTTCCATGATGTAATGTGGAGGATCAACTCATTCCTTGGGAAATTTCTGGGAAATTTCCGGGTGCGTCAAATAGGACAGGAGACTGGAGCAAGGTAGCTAGCTATCCTTTCTTCCTCCAGATCTGTGGCCACAGGTAGTACCGGGGTATTAGCTCTAGACTTCAACAAGCAAGGGAAATAATGCCTTTTTTGAAAGCTGCCAAAGTCTCTAATAATTAATATTATCATACAACCTATATATGATGTCTGTCTCAGTGTTACAGCTATGGCATAATATACCTTTCCATATTAAATGGTTCAAATTTAAATCCAAAAGCTAATGTCCATATCACAGAATCCCAGAACCATTTATGTTGGAAAAGACTTCTGAGATCATCAAGTCTAACTTATGATCAGCATCTCGTCAACTAGACCATGGCACTAATTGCCATGTCCTGTTGTTTTGTGAACGTCTCCAGGGGTGTGGCTCCACCATCTCCCTGGGCAGTTCATTCCAATGTTTAACAAGTTTTTTCATGACGAAATTTCTCTTGGTGTCCAATCTGAATCTCCTCATGTGCAGATTAGGGCTGTGTGTTCTCATCCTGTCACTGGTTGCCTGGGAGAAGAGGCCAACCCTCATCTGGCTCCTTTCAGGTGGTTGTAGAGAACAACAAGGTCTCCCCTGATCCTGTTTTTCTCCGGTCTAAAAACCCCCAGCTCCCTCAGCCGCTCTTCACAGGACTTGTGCTCCAGGCCCTTCACCAGCTTCATTGCCCTTCTCTGGACACACTCCAGCACCTCAATGTCCTTCCTGAATTGAGGGGTCCAGAACTGAGCACAGTGCTTGAGGTGTGGCCTCGCTAGTACCGAGTACAGGGGGACAATCTCTGCCGTGGTCCTGTTGGCCGCACTATTGCTGATACAGGCCAGGATGTCATTGGCCTTCTTGGCCATCTGAGCACACTGATAGTTCGTGTTCAGTGGCTGTCAATCAGCACCCCCAGATCCGTTTCCATTGGGCACCTTTCCAGTCACCCTTTCCCCAGCCTGTAGCACTGCATGGGGGTTTTGTGACCCATATCTAATACTTTAGCTGGACTGTTCAAGAACCACTTTAAGAATCTTTGAAATCCAGCTATTAATTGATCACTAATAAGAAACTCTACTTTCCACAAACACTCCATTTAATTTCCTCAAGCATACCTCTTTTAGCAAAGAACACAGCATTTCCTGGTATGGTGACATAAAGCACATGTCATCAGACATATTGCTTTAAATTTCTGAATCAATGTGCTCAAGATTACTTCTCTTGTAATTACTACCCTTCTTTTCTTTCCCTTTACTTTAACAAGTAGAATTAATTCAGCCACATGCTGAAATATGAAGAATACTGGACTATTAAAGTACTGGAAAAATGCTATCACAGAAGATTCTCATTGATGCATCACCAGCGGTTATTTCTTATCTCAGACACTTGTATCTGCCCCATAACTGTATCCATATCAGCTTGGCTGAAAGTTTTTCAAGTGAAATAATAAAGAAATGCAGAATCAAAGCATTCAGCAGTGTGAAAGGCAATACTTTAATTATCAAAGGGAGATATTTCAAACCATTTTTTAAAACAAAAATGGATGTCTAGGACAGGATTAGACTACAAAATAAACCATATTCATTTCCTTTCTAGTCAGAGCTACACAGAGCTAAGACACTCAATATTATTCAAAATGAAATGACGGGTAATATTCTCTTTTACTTGCTCTCTGTGAGGAACCAAATTGTAAAATTTAAATAATAACCGTGAATCTTTTTTTAATTATATCTGTAACGGTACCAAAAAATTCTACACCCAGCTGTAGCTTAAATAAATTTAGACTCTCAATAAGGAAATGACTGCTACACACAACAAATAATAGCAGCTAGTTCAAACATGAGCCTTAGGATAACTTATTTCTTGAAAAAGCTGTTTAAGCTGAAATTCCAATTTCACTGCTTATTTTATCAGATAGCTTTTTACCACAACACTTCAATGCCCAGTGGAATACATTTTCACAGTAAAAGATTACCAGACTAACCCATGTTTAACACTCACACCTTTCAAGATGCAGATTTCTCAAAATAAATGTTACAATAGAATCCATTTACAAATTTTAGTAAACAGGTCATTCTGGATAGAGGAAAGGTACACGCAAAACCACAGTCCTAAATTGCAGTCTGCAAGGACACTAAGAATTATTTTAAATGGATAATCAAATGAGATTCTGAAAATTGGAAATTGGCTTCCCCCATTATTTTTACATGCAGTAGTAAAGCGTTTGCCAATGCTATATAGGTAATTAATACAAGACCACAGACTTGGAGAATTTCTTCCCGTAAGATCTACACTTTTTTCTTTTAGTGCTTAGCAAACATTTTTCCACAGGTTCATTTTCTCATTCTTATCAAGGAACTTCAGTTTGCACAATATATTCTTCTAGCAAAATAAAAAATACCTTCTTTACTGAGTAGAAGGAGCTCTACAGTTCTTCTTTCTCCCTTTAAATTACTCTTTTGTTACATCTTCATTTAGCAAGAGCATCATAGTATGAATTTATCTGCAGAACAAAATATTAGTTCTGAGAATAAGTTGTCACATCTATTGTGTTTTGGGGGCCTCCAGACCTGTGGACTGACAACCAAGAGTGTTTGGAGTGCATTAAGGGGAGATTCTAGAGACCATTTTTTGACTTAATTTCATAGAGGTTAGATGCAGATTGGGAGAATGACTGGGAAGTCTACTCCAGAAGCAGACTAGTCTGGTCAAAACTAAAATTTGCAGAGGTACCCTATAAACATCTATTTCAATGTACTTTCTGATCAAGTTTCCTCTCTTAAAAATTCTAGATTATCTCCCCATTTCATGATATTCATCTTACTATGGTATACAAAGGTCCTCTCCATAATTCTTCCACTCCTTCATGGTATGTTCCTCATAGTCCATTCCATTTTAGGTAATGATCTCCCTGCTTTCTTAAAAGAAAGTCCTTTTCTCAATGAGTGTCAAACATTCGCTATTTCTGCAAACTGCACTATCCTGAGTGGCTGTTTTCCAAAGCCGAGATCAAGAGCAGTGTAGCACACTGCTACAGTAACTTTCTGTTTTCATATATTAAGTTCTTCAGTGGAAAAAAAAAATAGAAGTACACCATTTCTAACAGATTTTGGAGTTGTTCAGTTTAATGAAAATGCCTTGCTTGCTATAGGATGCTACAGACCTATTAAAAATACCTACAGAAGTGATAATTCACTATTGAAGTCTAAATAATTTTGAAGTAATTTCTTCAGATACCTATTATATTTCTAATGAATTTAATAAGCTAAATCCTTATTATGAAATTCCACTATGGCCTTTTGTTCTAGGCAATAAAGCATAATGCATAGCATATGTAAGTTTTGTGTTTATTGGCTTAAGAGAAAGAGAACTGCTTAAAGAAATCTTTATAATGGCTTCTACACCTTTCCTCCCAAAGGGAGAAAAATCCCAAAGGGCTGCTAAATTATGGTGTGCTGAAAAAAAAAATACATGACATGCATAAAATTTCTAGTCCTCCACCATCTTCTGTTTCACAACCTTTTCAGGGCTGCTCCGATTTGCCCAGTTGTTGCCAGTCGCAGGCTTTTGGCAGTGGCTGCTAAGCTGCCTCTGCTTTTGCCTCCTTGTCCAGTAAGGTGTTGTGCTTTTAAAGAATGCTCAAATTTTTTAACATTAAATCTTCACTGCGCGTGAAACCAAGTCATTGGATGTGTTAGAGACCCTACAAAACCTTTAAAGCATAGCAGTGCAAAACCATCAATTCTAAACTCCTTCCCCCTTAACAGAGGCAACATTAGTCTATCTATATTGAAATAATATACATCACAGTGCTGAACATCTGCTCGGATTCATTAGCCTAATATCTTTGTGATGGTATGAGGAAAAAAAAAAAACAAAGAAAGAAGAAATATTGTTAAAAGCTGCAGCCACATCTCCCAACATTAAAAAAAAATAATGTGAATTATTTTGTCACATAATTTCTTCCAACAAGAAAGAAGACAAAGAGGTAAGAATAAGGATATTTTCTGTCAAGAGCATAAACACAGATTCACATTTCCAAAAGTAACATGTGGTGGAGAAAAACATATAAATTTTGAACGAAAAATAACACCTTGTACAAAAAATAAATACTTCGGCACATTTTAGATCATGTGTGTGATAAGGATGCTTTCCTAGACAGATAAAGTGTGACATTCTTGCCATGGTTCTTATTCTAAATAATTTCAGTAGGTCACCATTTAGCATGTAGCCTGGAGCAGATCTCTTACTGAAGTGCTTACCATGTTCTACTACACAGAAATGTTTCCTCTTGTCCAGCATTTTCCCCTGATGAAGCAAAAGATTAAGAGGATTAGATGCCTTTCCTTGGATCAGTATTGCAGTTGTTCAAGCTCTTTGCAGCTTGTGAACATTTTACTCTCTTTCAAACATTTTTCCCTTCATTATTCCACCTTTGATCGGCTTTGTGCTTCCCTGTGTCCCTCCCCCTTCTTTACCCCTTTAAAGAATGACAAAGCTTTGAAAGCACCTGAAGACATTCTGAACGACCTGTGTCTCATATTTGCTTCTGCTTGAGTGCAAAAGATTAAATAACCACCCAAGTGACAACTCCCTTTCTCTAAAAAGAACATATTAGAAAGAGTTCTCCTGCAAATATGCTACTTTTGCATTTTCCTGATTTCTTCCTACATATTTTCTATTTCCCAGTTAAGGCAGGTATACTTGTAAGAACTCATTTTCATAATGGGGTGCTGGGGCACCAGCAATTAAAGAGAAAATGTAAAACCACTTTCACTTACAAAGGACACAACTATTTTAATGATTACAAAAAGAATTCCTCATTAAGTATACCAAATACATGGGACAGGCACATATTTCTCTAGCCTGTGCTCCTGGAGGCTGAAGATATGGGACCCAGCTCCTGCCCATCAGTCTCACAACTGTGTGAGGACAAGCTCATAGCTTGACTAATATTCTCTTTTCCTGGAAGCAAAGTCAGCGCTAACACCCTGGTACACAGCCACACGTTGAACGGCCCTAACTTCTGACCTGAAACAGACACTCGGACACACAATTGCAGCAAAATAAGGATGTGCGGACTCCAGATTTAAGCAGAGGTGTACTATGTGTAGACTTGACAATCCTGTCTGGATGCAGACAAATTTTTCTCTTGGTTCCTTTTGATACATAGCCCTCATCATGTCTTATACAGTGTGTCCTACAGTCTTGAGCAACCAGAACTCCACTGCTCCAGTCTGTACTCTTCTGTGGACGTCTGACCTAAATCCCAAAATATCTGGATCAAACCCAGACCTGTGACAAAACTAACTGTGTCACCTTGGCAATGTTTATGTATGGTTCATACTCCTATTTCCATCTATTTTAGGCATTTCCATTACCCAGATTTTCTACAGGTCTCAAACATATTCAGATGCAAGGTGCTATGCCATGTGGTACTTTACACAGTGAGGGTACTGTACAAATAACAATTAAAAATATGCTCTTGTTTCATTTGGCCATGCTGTTGTCTGTCTGAATTGGGTTTACTTGGGAGTGTGGGAGCATATACATACACATTTATAACAGATAAGTAATTAAAGCAGTCTTCTCTCTCTTTGTCCTTTCTACCAACATGCTGCCTGTGTGCTCCTGTTTGATCAATGGTATAAATGAGTGTTTCTCTGTGTGTCAACTCTCTGCTATAGTATCTGAATCATAATGCAGCTATGACCTTGTGCCTTGTCTCTACTGTACCAGTAGAGACATGCTGTGGGTAAGTCCCAGAGAAAAGAAGTCTAGGACCTTTCTGGAGATAGTCACATTGCTGGAAATACTGTCTGCAAGAAGAGCTGACATCCCCTCAAACTGTCAGTGACCTCCTCAGCTACGGCCAGAATCCAGTTACACACACTCTTGACACTTCATTCTAATTCAAAACAAAAATAAAACGTTACAAAATTCTCATGAGAAGAGAGTTCAGGACTAAATCCAGAATTACCAGGTGAGAGGGTTGTCCAGCAGCCGGGGAGAATCTGCAAATTCCAGCCATACACTGGCTACCCACTGTGCTGGTCAAGCAGGGCAGAAGCAGGATTGCTGCTGCCCAGGCAAGCTGCAGTCTCCCAGCAGTATTTTGAGCAATGATTCTGCAGTTTTAAACCACCAAAGTGTCTTGACTCAGCCTCAAACATAAATCTTCTCCTTGATTAGGCTGTGTGTAGGTTCAACAAAGACTGCATGCTGTGAAGAGGCTGTTGGCAAAAATGAGATAAGAAACATGCAGCGACCATTTCCCAGAATAAATACTCCAGTATTTTAAAATTTTAAAAACTTGTCTCTTTATATTTCAAGTTACTGAGTACAGTCTACAATGGGTTGTTTCCCTGTGTTTTCCTATTGGCACAGAGTCAGTTTAAACAACCCTGATGCACACCACAGCCCCAGCAAATTTGTGTTCGGCAGTGAGGTTCACATCCATAAGATTGTGTCAGAGTCTAATTTCTGTTTGAATGATTTATTTCAGCAGTCCCTTAGGTGCCCTTAGATGTATTAGAGCTAGGTACCAAGAGGGCTTGGTAAATCTGTTGTTAAATATTTCCTTTTTATCATATATAAATCTCTCTCTCTCCATATAAAAATTTTTATAAAAATTTATATATATGGCTGAATGTGACTGTAATCTGTGAGGCAGGAGACCACTCTACTCTCTTAGTTTCACATTGTGAAAAGTCATCACCTACTGCCAGTCACTGAAGATATGAAAAAAGCAGCTTTTACAAATGGGACTGTTGGTCAGATGTGCAAAGCCTTTTCTTTGCCGTACAGGAATAGCCAATCTTTAGCTAAGTTCTTTTATCTTCATTTGCACAAATAGCAGCCATTAAGCAGAGACTGAATTCAATCAGCTTGTCTCCAATGGGAGATAAAGTTGAAACCATCTGCTAGTTCTTAAAAGCAATGAGGCAAATTTTATTACAGAGTGATTTGGTTACTGATGCCCTTGTTTCAGCTGACACATTGAAGTCTTTCTCTTCTAAGTCTTGCCTAAGGTCCACATCGAGGTTGTAATGCCCAATGCACTGTTTGTAGATCAGAAAAAACTGCCATGGAACTACTGGAAGTAGTTGTTGAAAAGTGGCATACCAGTCTTTTGGGTAGAAATTAACATGAATGATGGGGTCCCCAGAAGAATTTTACAATGTATTCATTTTCTTTAGACCTTTTTTTGCCCCCTGTTCTTGTCCCATTTTGTTTGTATGTCCATTTTTCTTGAAATAAATAGTATGGAAAATTAAAACTTAACATGAAACTTGCACACAATCTTCTGGGCTCAATTCTATTACAAAAACCACATCATAGCAAATATTCTGTATAATAGTATTTAGACATCTTCATTGCATTCACCATGGCTAACAATATTTTAAGTAAACCCGCATGTTTATCCTAACTCAAACCTCTCTCATATTGATACTGGCAACAGTATGAACAACCTTGCTAACTCTGTATTTTCAAATAATCCAAAGAGTTCTGGACTACTTACTCCAACAGTAAATACATGGGCAGAGCCATGTGCTCTCTGAAATCTCATAGAACTCTTCAAATTCCTTTCCAAACCACACCCTAAATGGTTGGGTGAACTTGGTCCTTTAATTAGAGTAGCTATACAACACCTATGAGTGGTGCACATACCATGATAAATACATGCTGTCATAAGGTATACAACATTTTCATTACTCTCAGGAAGATCAGGTAATTATCAAATTGGAATCATTGAAAAAAACACATTTTCATTCACATCCTCATTCTATAGCAAGCTAGAGAGGTTGGAGCTGAAGTGGTACAGCTGCTTGAATGTCAAGAGGTGTACAATTCTTTCTGCTCATTAATGAGAAATAAAAAATTCAGATTATTCTTCACAGACCTATTGCCCAAGACTGCAAGTTATTAAGCAGTTTGCCAATTGCTGGCTGCATGGACTGGGAAAGACTGGAAGGTTACAATTAGATGAGCTACTAAAGATAAGGCTTTGGCCATAGATTCCCTGAGCAAGAATTTAACACACCTGAGAGAATTAGAAACCTGAACGTACTGCAAGGACTTGGGAGCTGCAATCTTGTTCTGTTAAAAAGCTCTGACATAAACTGAACGCTGAACTGCTGGTGCTTAAGTGGCTTCTGCTTATAACTAGATACTTCTTCTCTCTTCTAGGATTTTTCAGCAGTATATAAGGTTAAGCCTAAGATCAAACATTTCATTTGTTTCACCTACTTTATTCTCCCTGTCAAACTCCTGGGAAAATAAAAAGTGCTTTTGTAATAAACTCACTGAACACAACAGCTGTTCACTCTCTTTTCTGAGTGACATGGTTGTCTTAGATCGTGATCAATTCTTGTTTTTCCCAGTGACACTACTGTGGTAGGAAGCATTACTGGCTATTTGGAAATTCTGTTCTAGCAAAGAAATAAATTTTAAAATCCTGTGTGCTACCTCTATTGTAGTGTTATGACATTCAGATTTATGGGAAGTGTCTGGAATTCTCTAATTTTAATTAGCTGGAATTCTTAAACAGGGGTCTCCTCTTACTTTCTTTTCAATGCATGCATGTTATAAGTAACTACTAGTTTTGGTCAACTGCTCTTGAGAACAGATTTCTAAGTCTGAACTTCATTTAAATTTTACACCATACTATTTTCTTTTTGTCCATCCTCCTCAATTCAGAGGTTAAAAAATAATAAAAATCTACTGAGGGGGAAAAAAAAAAAACAGAGCAAAAAAAATTAGTTAAGTCAAGCAGCTTAAGAAGTGATTTGATAGCAATGGAAAACTACAATAATTTCTTTTGGGCCAAGGAAGAATAAGGGAAATGCAGCTGTATTTATTTGACTGAGTCAACTCTTATCGGGATTTTAAATAATGTAGAAATGCCTATAGAAATTTAAAAAATGAAAAATGCAATTTTATTCACAGGAAAAGGATCTCTTGGGTAAAGGCTTAAGAAATTTGGGGGTGGAGCTTATAGAATTTAAAAAAAACAGGTCCAAAATAAACATCTCCTGTAATAAAAAGTAAAATGACATCTGTTCTATAGATTAAAATATGGATCCATTTCACTGTTGGCAAAATGCTGAATGTCTATAAAATATGGGAGGTAGAATACACTCGTAATTTAAATATGGATTAACAAGGGCTCTGAGTTTTGTATTTTTATTGAGCAATTTGATATTTGCAATAATCAAAGCAGACTGCTTACAACATTCTCAATCTAGGCAGAAAAAACAAAATTACTATTTCTTTCAGGAAGAAACCAATGGCTTTTTTTGTTTTCCTTTTTTTCCTCCTTTTTTTATTTTTTCAGGAGGGATGGGCAAAAAGAGATACACATGTTACACACGGAGAAAAAAAGCTAAGATTAGTTTTAGTCACTCAAAACAATGAAGTCAGAAGAACTTAATTTTACTCAGAGCCAAGAATTCAACACATGTGGCCACTAGGAATACGTAAAGAGGTAAGTGTATATTTAGAGATTCTTGGTTAGCACATTTTAGAAGGCAAATTAATCACTCTACCCCAAGGGATGAATTAGGTGCTTAATATTCTTAGCGATCTCTGAATACATGGTGCATGTAGGGCACAAAGATACCAATAACACCTATGGAGTCAGAATTCTCTTCAGGTTTCAAGTTTAAATAAACCATTCTACGCAATCATCTGTAGGAAAAGAAGGCTTGAGTTGTTACAGAGCATTACATTAGCGTATCTGGCTGATGCTGCAGCAATATCAAATATCTTTCAAGAACTGCTTCTCTGGAATAGTTTTTCCTCCCTCACTAATGGAAAAAAAATCATAGCTGAGCTAAAATACTTCATTGACTTCAGCAATCTTTCACTCTCACTGACAAATATTTGTCTTACATTGTATGCTGTTGTGCCATAAAGGTTATGGATCATCTGAAAAGATGTGGACTGTAGCAAGGGACTAATGTTCCCCATTCTGCATTTGTGGTGTAGTTCCTGTATATGACTGAATTCTGACTTCATGTTTTTCCATACCTAAGGATCTCTACATATTGTGAATTAATTTTAACCAGTGTTTCCTATATGTACTTTTAATGATTTCAGACATTTCTTAACAGACTCATTCCACTACAAGAATTTTGGGTTTTGAAAGGGAATTATGAGATCACAACTGAAGAGAAAATACTTATAAGAAAAGTTGGGTTAAATGATGCTGTGTACATATTATATATACACCTATTTTAGCAAAATGATACATTTCCTCTTTCCTTCCCCTGCTTCTGAAGTTTATGTACTTATGTCACTTTTTTAATCCCATTACATTCCTCAGTGCCCACAGAGTGAAGACTTTAGCTCCATTTAATACATCTAAGCCCATTGCTCTACTAAATTCCACGGTCACTCGTATTTTGTTTTACAGCTGCTTCAGGCAGGGTTATTAGAGAGAAAAACAGGAATGGGATAATCATGGCTTCCACCTGAAGACCACACAGGAACCCTCTGTCCATGCCTATGATATTTCTTTACCTGGCAAATGTTTAATTAAACCCAAACAAAGCAGCAAATCACATAGGCTGTTGGGCTAGCTCAGAAGACTTTAAGGAGTCAAAATATCACAGTTGGAAGTTCAGGAGTTTTATATAAAAAGTAATCAAGTAAATTCAAATATCTCTAAGGAAAACATTGGTTACGGCTGTTTTAACAGTGGCCTAAATTAATGCAAATAGAAACTGACTTGTCATAGTCTCATAAGACTAAACAGCATCTCAAAAAAATCAGCTAATACTTTCTGATACAAAAATGTGGAATTAGTTATGTATGTCTCATTAAAGTAAAATCTTTGTGTAAGCCATTCTAAAAAAATTTCTTAAATTGCTACAGTAATTTCTTTTTATCTTTCTTAATTATAAAAATCATAAAAAAAGGAGATGATACGCTTACCATTACCATTCAGAATGAAACCTTGGTCTAAATTTCTGAGACAGCAATAGCCTGATTCGCTCTACAGGAAAGGAGATCTTTCCCCCTGCTGTCAAAACACTGCCACAAAGCCACTTTGCAGAAACTTTTGGATAAGCTCAAGGAAATATCTCTTAGATGCAGATGAAGGCTCAAAGACAAGATCAGATGAGGTGAGCAAAATATTTTGAAGCAGTAGATCTTCTGCCTTTTATGGAATGATACACCACTCAAGCACTATTTTAACTACCTCTCCAAGAAGAGGATACCTGTTTCTTGATTGAAAAAGCAGGATTTCTCTTTTGAAAAGTTGGATTTTTAAGATGTGATACGGTAGGAGCTACACAAGATAGAGTAATTCATAAAATCAATCCTTAGCATCTATATCAGAAAACCATTATTCCATTCACTGCTCATTAAAGTGTACTAATGATATATACAAAGAAATGGTAAAACAGGTGTTTTCCATATATTGAACTGCTGAATAGCTAAAATTCACAAATTAATTTTCCGGAAATGGCAATATTTTTTCTATAGTACACATTACTTCAACAGCCTGTTCAATCAGAGTAACTTCAGGTGAGATTCATTACAAAGCTAAATCCAACCCAGTCGCTTTGGTTCTTTCTAAAGACAGTGAATCAACAGATACCTTACTTGGTATCCAAGGAAATCCATCTCATTCTGAATCAGTCATCTAAGATCTCTCCACAGAGTGGCTCATTTGATCTACTTCTCTCCAAGCAAGATATAGAGAGCCCACCATGATTTATTTACATTTAAAGATGGATCTAGATGCCTAAAGTGATAGCAGAAGTCATCTAAGTGTCAAAACAGGTAACTTAGAAGCTGTCCCTGCAGATGACCAACATCTTCTTAGTAGAACAGTTGAGTGCAGTTCCAGGACTCATTTTTTTGAGTCAGACAGGCCACAAAACTCATTGCGGGGTCTTAATCACCAGGAGTTGATGGATATATCCTGTAACACATCATAAAGCAAATAAGTCCATCAGCACTGACTCAATTCAGTCTGTGCCTAACCTCATAATCCCCCTACATACAAACAGCTCAGCTTTTAGGTGGGTGCATATACTGTGAAGAAATATGATAAATATCCTGGTGTAGATTTTGTAGATTTTCTTTTTTGGTAGGGTTTTGCCTTCTGTGAAATGATATAGTTACTGTCACACTAAAATCAAATTGCTGTTGACATGGTCTGCAGTTTATCATTTCTGTAGTGAGTAGACTGTTGGATTTTTAACACCAATTGAAGCTCCTTCTGCTGAAATGCAGGCATTTTTATTACATGACAGCATGAGAAGCGTAATAGAAAAAAGGAAAACTTTTTCTTAATGTCAAATGAAGTCATTTAGCTATCAGAAAAGCTAAATATCAGAAAGCTGATATATGGTGTTGTTACAGTATATGCTATCTACATGTTTTAATATGAAACTATGATGCTAATATAGAGATAATTTCTAGTGTCTCTAACATTTCCTTCATTGTACAAAGACTTGTAATTAACTTTAAATTATGCTTAAGTAGTTTGATTTATGAGAATCTATGTATGAGTATACTCCACAGAAAATTTACAAAATTAATTATGACAGAAAACAGCTTTACAAAGAAGTGTGATATCATTCTCATATTTTGTTTGTTTATCAGTATATGAAATAGACAAGATAAAAAACCAAGTTTTATAAGGTCAATCCCTCTAAAAACCTACTATTAAACACAAGAGGGGAAAAATTGTACAAGGTGGACATCATCCAAGTTAACAGTAACTAATTCAATCGAAAGAAAAATAGAAATTCTTGTTAAGTATCAAGTATATGCCAGTCAATTGTTTGAAAATCTTTTTTATTTGTGCTAACTATTATTTCAGTTTAGTGCATCAGGTCCTGTTTCTCACAGGAATTTAAATTTGCAAGCACTGCCCAGAATGCAGCACTGTGACTGAAGTCTGGTATGCATGTTTTCACAGCACCACAGCCTCATGAGAATCGCTTCTGTCAGAAATTAATTCAAAAAGCTGATCCACTAGATGTTTGAGGATTCCTCATTTACCTGTTGCCGAACTTTTGAGAAGAAACAAGTTACAATGCGTATCAGGATTAAAAAATATGCTGGAATGAAAACCACTTGAATGACTATCTTCACTGAAAAACAAAACACTAAGTATTTAGGAAGTTTCTCGTCCCCAGACAGCACCAGTGAAATTAAACAATCCTCCCAAGAAAAGATCTGCCCTCACAGGAATCTTTGTATTACTGCATAGGCTCTGTGAGCCTTTTCAAGTGTGCAGTGAACAGATGGATGTTGTTACAAGCTTTTCAAATCAGTGTTTACTACAAACCTCCAGGCAATCTGTCATGGTTTTTTGTATTCCCAGGGACTTTTTAAGTTCTTGGAAAGGGACTAAAATCATAAATGTTCCTTACTAATTCACTTCTACTTAATTCACAAGCAAACTTTTATATGCAGTATCAAAAACATGTATAAAAGGTGAAGGCAATTATATGAACCTCTCAAAAACACCAAATCATTTTCAAAGATGGAGCTATATTCATTGGTGTGTTCAGAGAAAGCAGACTTTGTTGAAATGACTGGATCCTTTCCTAGACAACAAGCCATATTTTTCTTCCAGTTATTGACAAGATTTGTAGAATGTAGCTGTAGAATAGTATGCAAAACTACAGGCTTCGTTCTCTGCTGTTCAGTCAACAAGAGTGTTCTCTGAGCCAGATGAGACTTAGAGTAGTTTCAAGTTGTCCAAGCTAAGGAGCAAATATTGTTGTGCCCTTATTACCAAGATGCTCATTTTACCTTTACGTAAGCATTCTTGCAGGGTTAGAATACAGCTCCTTATTTACATATCAATGCAATTTTTCCCCTAACATTTTTCATAGTGACAAATAAGGAAGAAATTAAATATCTCTGTCAGAGGCACTTACGGAAGTGTATATTTTTTTAACCTTTGTTATTTCCTAGAAGTAATACTTGCTACCTTATTTTTATAATAATACTTTTTTCTAAAAGCTTCAGAAATTACACTGTTTGAAATTTTAAACTTTTATAAAAGTCAGATCATGAGACAAAAAGTAGAACAGTATGGTGTGATCACTAACAAATTTTTCTTCCAAATTTCATAAAAAGGAGCAAAATATAGCTTAAATTTATGTTCAGATGACAGTTGCAGAATTCCTGGATTCTTTTTCTCCCAACGCTTTCACTAAGGAGTCACTACATCTGTCAGCAGACAGTGCCAGTTGTAAATTGCTGACGGGCAACAACCACAGTTTTGAGAGGATTCTTTCACCGAGTTTCCTACTCTTAATAACATCATCATTGACATCCCAAATTGTCTCTTGTACCAGAAATGAGAAAAGGGTCATCAGACAAATATTTTTATTTGTCCAGCCAGCAACAGCAACCATCTAATGCCTAAAGGTACCCTGACAGATCATTTTAAAAATCACAGTTTGTAGATGATAATCAATAAAAGCAAAAAACTGCCCACAGCAAAACCGAAGCCAGTCCCTTCAAATTACAGAATTGTTTGACCAATAAAAGCAAATGCTGCCAATTTGAAACTCAGAATAATATCTTATATTCATCTGTATCGCATACAGTAAGAAAAGTCTTTATATTCTTAAGGTCTTTGCTATAGGTTACATGGTGTTTCACAGATTGGAGATTCTGGGAGTTCATTATTTATTCATATTTACATGATCATTTATAAAAACCCCAAACCTCTTGCTTTTTTTCATCACACTCCATCTTATCCAAGGACAAACCAATCTGGTCTGTGAAGCTGCAAAATGCAAATAGAGCCAGCTCACCCACTGAGCAGGTGACGAAAGTCAACCTTCCTCATCAATTATTTCTGATGCTTATGGGGATACAGTGGGCTTTGTTGCTAGTGACAGAATGTTGTCTGGGCAAATCTGTCCTACTGGCCCAAGGGTAAACTTCCTATAAGAGCCAAGCAACCAAAACCATAAGGAAACAGTGTGTGTGGTCTTGACAGTCTTTTAATTCACCAGTTCCAAAAGACTATGTGATTCACTACCCAAAATCTTTTTAGTTTCCCAGGTTATCTTATACAAATGATGCAACTCAGCCTTAGAAATCTCTGATTCACTCTGGGAAACATCTAACAGATATTCAAAGCACTCTCGTCCTGAGACCGAATGTCCACAGGATGAGGAGCAGGGATAACCCTCCAGCAAGGCCCACAGAACACACTTCAGAGATTTTGCTTTTCAGTCGGATCAATAAAAATCACTAAAAATGCATTAAGTTATGCAATAAATTGATAGAATTCCTATTTTAATGTATAGCTTTTACAGGTCTAGGAGCAATAATTCATCTAGCACATACAAGCCAGGAAAAACTTGGCAAGCTGGAAATATTTCAGTTGGCATTGCACTGTAAAGGGGGTTTTAAACTTCAGTGAAACCACATTGTTACCCGAAGCATGTGAACATATTCAGAAACCATTTCAAAAGTCAACCATCTGTAGATTTTGAAGCTATGGGAATGCTACAGGCAGCTGAGCATTTCTATTGCTTGGCAATGAGCAGCATGATAAATCTCAAATGGACTCTTGTTTTCCAAGTGGTGAAAGGAGTATGGTTAGGGCTATCAAACGCCTCATGCCCTGTATGGTTCTTGCAGCCATTTGCTTATCAAAGAGTCTTTCCTGAACCCTAGGAGCTGAGGTCCACACCATGATTGGGTACCTGAACAAATAAAACCTTCTCACCCTAGTGTCTACCTGAAATGGTCCCGCTACAGCTGTGTCCGCAAGCTGGTAGCGCCGCAGAGAGGCTGCTGAAAGTCACTTGTGCCAGCAGAAGCAGCAAAGCATTCCTGTGCCTGCAGGCATTCCAGACAGTGGATGAAAAATGCAGGGCATGCAGAGGGTTTTTAGCCTGGACGTCTTGGAGAATAAATAAGCATTACATACTCTATTGCATGAGTATTCATAACTCACGGAAAAACAGGCAGTAGGGATCATGGCAATTTGTTCATCTAAGTTATTTGTTTATTATAAAACCTTTTCTGTGGTGTTTACCACAATGCTCTAGTCAGGAAGAATCTACCTATCCACTCCTCTGACCATCAATAAAGAGGAGTGTTATGAAGAACATTTGAGGCAGGCATTGACAAAAATAAAGGGATACAATAAGGACATAATCTGATGTATATTTTGACACATTAATAAAAAAGCATCTGCTACTGGACATCTATTAATGACCCAGTAAAGAAAAAAATCACCTTTCAGTGTATTGCATGATGATGGTCTTACGCTCTTTAATTATTCCACAGCTTAGGATTTATTTTCAAGTACCAAGATAAGACTCATGGAAAGAAAGTGCCCACAGAGAGGTTATGTAAGACTTTTACTAGTAGCTGTTTAGGAATATCAGTACCCTAGTCCTACAAAAACGTCCCAAACAAGAGCTAGTAGAAACATCTGCACTGGTCCAACCCTGGAACTGTCTATTTAAAACAAACCAAAGAAAGAGGCCTATTTCTGCCTAGAGAAAAGAAACATGGGAATACAACAGCAGGTCTGATACGTAAGCCACCCATGTACATGATTTTTACAGCAAAGTTCATTTCCAGGAAAGCACAAATCTCTTCTGTTGTCACTATTTCTAAAAATTCCTCAAAAAAAAAAGCACAGTCCTCAGGGGGAAAAAAAAGATAATGAGGCTTTTAGGATTTTAACACTACTAGAGCCATTCTGAGTCATTTTATGCACAACATATGTTTGCATCCCCCGTCAGTTAGGATGTGAACCCTCTTTAGGGAGACTTCTTAAGTATTTAGTCATTTTATACATTCCTCTTCTCTGTTCTCACTCAGTTCCTCCATAGCTGGAATCTCTTGAGTAATTTTTTATTTATCAGAATAAATAAATTTGTTATCTCTTTGATGAGGCTTTATATATTTACTTTATTGCTTTATAGTAAAATATATACACAGTCTTTTTCTTTGTAAGGTGATTTCAAGCACTACAGTTAAGGTCAGAATGTAAATAAAGAAATTGATTAAATGTCAGTTTACCCAGATTAGCTACATCTTAAAGGATTTTTAAGAGATTGGCAAAATGCTTTTATGCATTCTAAAAATAAACAAAAGTAATACCTCTGATAGAGTGGGAAGAAAAACTATAGTATATGAGGCTTACACTGAAATCCTGATTTGATTTATAATTATAAAGAAAGTAAAATGGATGTTTAGAAAAGATCAGTACCTGGCTACTTTAAAAAATCCAGTCACAAAATTAGAAAATTTGAACTATTGAGTTTGGGCTACAAGGAGATAATTCTCCATGTAACAAAGCCATCTTTCCTTTACAATACTATTCTCACAAAACAAAATGTGTCTCTATAGCACAGCAAAATCAAATACTACAGAATATAATTTGTGATGCAGTGTAATAAGTCAGGTTTTTTATGTGCAAAACTCAAGGAGTCCAATTCAGATCACATCTCTGTTTTAATTGTATATTTTATACAAGACAGAAGAAAGATAATTCGCCTTGTGCATTTGTTTCTAGGTTGAAAGAATAGATCCATTGGAAACCCACTTCAAGTTCCATCTTGAGGGAAGAGACAGGTGATTCACTGACAGTTAACAAATATAAGATCTTTTCAAAATGACACAGACCATGAGAAGCATGCAAAGGATACCTGACTCATTTTCAGAACTAGACTCTGTTTTGATGTAATTTCACTTAAAGCCACAAAAATTATACAGATTTTTAGAAAAAATACCTTCCACAGTTCATACTAGACATTGTTTAGAAGGAATGAGAGAGTTAACCACAGCTGGACCACTAGGCAACAGAACTCTATTTATTCACAAGTGCTAGAACAACAGTAAGAAGAGCTGGAAGGCAGCATGATGGATAGTGTACTCCATGCCCATCAACATACTAAGAAAAACAAAGAAAACTAATTGATGTACGCATATTATTAATTCTGTTTGTCTAAGATTTTTAGCAAGGCCTAGGAGACAGAGCTCAGCTGATCACACATACAGGAAGACAAACTGAGCCCACATTTAATTAGTGGAAATACAGGAATAACAGCAGATTCCCTATTTCCCTGGAAAGGACACTTCAATTCATGCAGTAACCTTCAGAAAAAGGCTCTATGTGGCACGGGGCATTCCAAAATCATAAAAATCAAACTAATATCTTTATCTTTATTTTACAAAACTAAGCACAAATACTCAACCGTAGCACGAAAGGATGAGTCAATCAGTTCTTCAGTGCTAATCCAAGCAACCAAAACTCTTCCAGGGTAAAACCACTGAAAGTAAAACTACTCGGTTCCAGCTATCCCTAGTTGTTTACAACAGATAAAGTTTATGAGCATCTAAATAATTACACATTTTTGTATCTCTTCTATCTGCTTAGAATAGATGTTGGCTCGACCTCATATGTTAGATAACAAAGTCAGTTCTATGAATATTATTAACCGTGTCCTTACAAACCATTTACTTTTTCTTCTTTACAGTATGGAAAATAAAAAACAAAAAAACTTGGAAACACTCACAACAACTTATCATATTTTTAACACAAAAATATTTACCATTAAACTAAATCAGAACAGGCAAGTCAATCAGAGATTAGTGCTAACAAATACATGACAGAAAAATGTACACCATGACCTTACAAGTAGGAAAATGCTGAAAAAATTTAGTTTAGAAGGAAGTTTAGAATCTAATCCCTGAATGTGCTACTTTTCTGCCCATGTATTTTCTAAGAAGATATTCCCACTGGGACTTGTTGAACAGGTTAAAATTATTTGTGTAAATTATGGTAGCAAAGTCAGGCTCTTAGGGAGCAATACAAGATGGATTGCTGTTAATACAGCTTTTGAGATGATAAAAGGGAAAAAAGTACTCACTTCCAAGTAAAGACATAAATAAATATCTAAAAAAGAAATAACTTCCTGAATCCTGAATCAGGGACTTTCAGCTGCTGCATGTAAAGGAAGCAGTCAGGAGCCACCTTAACCCAATAGAAACGTGAACAGAAAGTGATTCCCATGGCAGTATCCCATTTGGGGTTTCCACCAAAGGTGTACCTGAAAGTACGGTTTTCCAGGAGCAAACTTTGCCCATCCACTCCTTGACTCACTCATCCTGAGGTAATTCTCACCAACCTGCCACACATTCCTGCTCCCAATGGGAACTGCTTCACTTTATAGCAGAGCTGACTGAGCACAGGGGACCCACCTCTCCTCTCAGCCCTCCTGCTGCCCCCACCTCTGCCCTCACATATATGCTGACCCTGCCACAAGCCAGCTGAGGATCCCAAACAACAGGCAAGGACATGCTTTGAGCTGTTTGTTTGGAGTGTTGTTTTTCTTGCTGGTTTAGGTCCCAGAACCTGTCATTTGGATTTCTCAAGTGCTAAGGCAGAGAAAAAGCAACAAATTCATTAGTTCAGCAGTAGGTGTAGCCAGGCTGAAGAGT
This sequence comes from Callaeas wilsoni, assembly GCA_013398955.1. Lineage (NCBI taxonomy): Eukaryota > Metazoa > Chordata > Aves > Passeriformes > Callaeidae > Callaeas > Callaeas wilsoni. Next base: position 405,503 of record VWPU01011673.1, read on the forward strand.
ATCGAGCAACCTGATCCTTCATCGTGGGATTCAATTCATTGCAAGGGTTTGTTATAAACCAGATCAGTGAAAGAAATTCAGGATTAAACACAGAAGAGGGTATGAGCTCTAGATAATATGACTCATACTTTGCCAAGAAAAAACTGTAAAGACAGTTACACTGCACAACAAAGGAGACAGTGATTTATGAGGGGCAGAAGAGATGAAAGCAGTTGTAAACAGAAGGGACTACGACCTTCCAAAATCAGACCTGTCATCAGAAAAAATCATAATATGAAGCCTCAATTAAACGTTTTTTCAAGTGTTATCTTTCAATATTTACTACAAAAATGTCGTATATAACATTTTCAGCCTTTCTACCAGGAGATTTGCTCCGTGTTTGTGCATGCCCTACACGTCTCAAGTGAAACACTGAGGATTTCCAGTGAAAACCTGTATGCACATAGCCAACCTGATTGCCTTTTATCTCCCAGTCTGTTGAAAATGCTTTTCTATATTTTTCTCTCCTTCCCCTTGTGCCCAAGGTGCCGAGAGCTAATAGCTTGCTGTCAGTGCCAGTGCTTTGTGGAAGGGAATTGTTCTGAGCTGATCAGTTAATAGCTGAGAGTGAACAATGGCAAAAAAATCTCTACAGTCACAGCACATATCCGTCTGCTCTCATCACCCTGGATGGCACTCAGAATTGCAGCTTCTACTTCACCCTAAATTTTAAACTAATATCAGAAAACAGGAGATTTTAGGATTAATAGCATACCTACATAGAATCATAAATAAGAACACCATGAACATATGGTTTCTGAATGTGCACAGTACCTATAACTCATTTCTGCATCGCACTGAGACCTGGTAACAAGCTTTATTTCCACTGCCCACTGACTCTACTCCAAATCACTGCATTTCCTTGGAGAAGAATCAAGCCCTGAACTTCTTTAGCGCACACACACTCCTTCAAATCCAGCATAGCAAATCGACTCCTATCCTAGAGATGTCATAGAAATGTATCTGAATACACCAGCTGATTTAACGTACTCTCATTCTTCAGCTGATTCAGGCTGCTTCTGAATTATCTTTGGTTCTCTGCTGATGCCCTAGAATTTCTCAGACCCATCAGTACTCAACTCCCACTTCATAAACTGTGAAATAATTTTCAAGCAATGAATAAGGCATAAAGTCTCTGCAAAACTATACAGTATTATTATCAAGTAGTTGAAAATTAATGTACCCTTAGCTGTGAGAAAGACAATGAGACATAACACCTTGCCTACTGTTTAAGCCTGGAAATAAAAAAGAGTATCAGACAAGTCATATTCATAACCTATGAAATTGTTAAGTATTCTTCGGGGGTTTGTCCTGGTCCCCAGCTCAAGCAAATCTTTTCTGTGTCATTTTGTATATGTGAGTTTCATCGTAAACTAAAAATATATAAATTAATAATTTTTAAAAAAACAAAACACTCTAATTTTTTGAGGATTTTTTAGGGTAGTGCTATGAGTCTAATGCTTAAATATCATTTTTTAAAGTATGCAGGTTATATAAACACACAATGGTTCATATGTCACATGCAATTCCACTAAAAAATGTCAGATACTTAATACTCCGAAGCTTTGAAATCAATAACAGCAATTATAGACACATTGAAAAGGACTGCTGCCCTTTGGTGACCTATACCTTCTGTAAGCAGGTACTTCACACTTTCCAGCAAAGCCAAATGCTGCACTACTGACACTGGTTAGAGTCTGTCTATGAACACATAACTAAATGTAACTAAATGTGTTTCAGAAGGACTTTATTTTTACATGTATTTAACTAATTTCTTTGAGTCCACTAATTTACAGCTATGTTTGCTCCAGAAGGAAATATTTAATTTAATCTATGCCTCATTTTCTATACTGCTCATGACAAGGGTTTCAAGACATTTGAGAGGAGAAGGGAAAAAGTGATCTGGGAGATTTTGTGACTGTTTAAAAGCTCTGCAACTCCAGAAGGAGAAGGGGGATGTTTGGCATGCTACTTACACTTTTCATTACCAAGCAAACAGGAGAAATAAACTCCTTTCTGTCACACTACTCTGCATCCAGCAGCATTCATATGGAAGCCTTGTGAACAGTGGCAGCAGGGACAGATTCAACATCTGGTGCCCTGTTTTTGCAAGTCTCAACTGTTTTGCTCTGTGTTCCACCAGCGAGATCAGGGCATAGAGACTGAAAAACCACTGTCCCTGAAACTCTTCCATTTGTTGAACCAAGATATTGGCCCAAATCCAGGTGAGACTGCACCTTTCTTCACTTGTACCTGCTGCTGTTGAAGTGTCAGTATGCTAAATATTGTAAACCCATTTTGAGGCATCCACATCTTCTTAGGTATTACAGAGGCTCGTAGACAACTATGTCAGGTTTGCAGCCCGGGGCCCAAGTTCCCAGGCCAGGGCTAAGTTCAGCAATGCTGAGTTTCCTTGTGTTCAGCTTCTAGGGCACCTTCCTCATCAAAGAATAATGCACCCTTTAAAAAAATTAATCTTTCCAAAGCACAGATTTAAGTGGCTTAATCATTAACATAACATATTACACCAGTCACACACAGGCAAATCCGTAATTTAAACTACCAAGATTCTGTATGGAAGATTATATCAACAGTTAAGAACTGAGGATTAAATCAGTTGTTAACTTTTCCTTCGGACAGCTTCAGTTTCCACATCTGTGAGAGGACAGATGCTAGAAAGGGCACAGAGGACTAGAACTGAAATGGCTGAGGAGATGGACCATATATTTTGTGCAGAAGGGTTAAACAGGTTAGAGTTGGAAGCAGGAAGTCTGAGGACAGAGAAGGGAAAGACTTACAAAATCCTGAAGAGGGCAGATAAGGTGGGTAAAGAGCTGCTCTTCCCCAAATGTTGATATATAGGGAACTTCTATAAATGGCCACTTTGAGATGCAGGGTTCCCTACCCAAACAGTCAATAGCTCAAGTCTAAAAGCCTGTGTTTTCAGAGAGAAAAGGTGGGATCAGAGGCACGTAGACTCTCTGAAAAAACTATAGTCAAAATGCAGTCAGATATCCAAAATATTATTTTTACTTTAAAATCCAGTGGAAGTATATAGGTATCTTGCTTACCAAAAGAAATGTTGTGTTTTGATAACTAAGACATAAGGAATGTATCAGGAAGTAAGCATCATCCAAAATAAAGATCATCTGAGGCTGGTGGGAAGTTCACAGCTTCTTGGTGATTGTGAAAAAAGAGTAAAAAAATGAGCAAAGCAAAGGCAAAAGGAAAACAGCCCTTCTAATTGCTGATTGCTGCTCATTTTTAAGCAGTCAGTGACATTTCTGCTCTTTCATTTTCTGATGGTTTTCACTTTGATCCTAACAAAAATAATCATCAGTACCGTAACCTGACAGGTAATGTGTTAAGCTGTGCATTTAGTTTTTCTCTCTCCTATTAGCCAAATCTTTCAGAGGCCAATTATATTGTCTATACCAGCATCAAACGCAACAGAACCTATGGTTTGGTGTGCTAGTGATTATAAACACCAAACTACACTCTGAATAAGGACTGTGCTGTGAAGCTGTGTTTCCACTTTACTTGAACTGCTTTTGAGTAGAAACACATTTTAGCTTGCAATGTAGATACTTTCTCAGGAGCATTATTTCTAACTACAGGAAGACACCTGTGTTGTGTTTCCTTCTCTAATTACAAAAGGTCAAATAATTCACCATATATGAGTTTTTAAGTTCTTGTCATTTTTCATGACATCATGATTGAGTATGATCCATGTTTCATTTATTAAATCCATTATATAAATAATAAATATAGCACTTTGTCAATATTTGATAAAGCTGCTAAGAATTTCTATTTGGAAAAATTAAAAACAGAGCACTCTGCTCTCAGGCAAAATGCATTGACTTTCCATCGACGTTTGAAAACTTTATAATCATCTGTTTCACAATTGCATTTCAGGCAATTTCAATGTTAAAAAGAACTCTGGTTTTGAGCAAAGACAGAGGCGTTGCAAGAACAGAGAACAGGAAATTGAATGCTTCAGTGAAGAACAATTAAGGTTAAAGAGACATTCTTGATAGTATATCAGGGGTAGTGATAGATGAGCAGCCTTATATTTTTTACACATGGCATTTCTTTTCATAGTAAAGGAGTTCTAGAAATTAGAGCAATGTTTTAAAATGAAGCCACTTGACTTTTATAATACTGGTTATTGTTAGTTTCCTATATAAAATACACATGACATTTTAAAAATGAGACTGAAGGTTAAAGTCCTTCACTTAGAAAAAGACATTTTTTCTAAGAACATTTTAAATACTGGTTGAAGAAAATTGTTTTGGAAAACCTTTGTTTATCTGAACTTCTCTGCTTGGCTCAGCACCCAGAAAACATGTATATCAAAGTTAGTTTGATACAGCCATGTACATTTGTGTAACTGTGGGCAGGGACTTTGGAAACCATCTCTAGGAAGGGTAATTGAAGGAATCTGGGCATGTAGGACTTCACACAAAAGCCCATGTGTTCTATGGTATCCTCAACTGAATAGAGACTTTAGGACATCTGTGTAAATTAAAAACACAACCGGTGATCTGGGTAAAATCTGGAATTTCAGGCAATTCCACAGCCAGGTAGGAAGGAAGGAAGGACAAGCTATGTGGTCTTAAACTCCTACCTGAATATGAAAATCATAAAATCATAGAATACCAGGTTGGAAGGGAACCCAATGAACACCAACTCAACCAACCAGGTTGGAAGGGAACCCAATGGTCCAACTTTTCTTGTCAAAAGCACAGTCTAGGCAAGGTGTCCAAGCAGCCTGTCCAGGTGAAGCTTAAATGTGTCCAGTGTTGGGGAATCCACCTATTCCCTGAGGAGATTTTTCCAATGACTGATTAGTTCTCATTCCGAAAAATCTTCATGTGTCTATTCGTAATCTCCCCAGGAGTAACTTGTACTTGTTACTCCTCATCATTTACATGTGACTCCTCATAAAAAGGGAGTTTTCATCTTCTTTGCAAAGCAAAAGATGTCCTCTAGCCTATAAAATGAACACCATAAAAGTTTTTTTCATATTTGGGATTACAGACGATGGGCTGAGAGACCCAGGAACCTGGCAGTGTTTGAAGGCTTCAGCATTGTTGGCTGAAGAAAGTGTGAGTCCCAAGATCAGTGGGAAAATTCACCCTTGTAGCAATGAGGATTAATTTGCTAAAATTTTAAGTCCAGCCTAGAAAAGGAGCCTTTATGCAAGTGCTCTTGCTTCCCCTTGTCCAAAAGCAAAGTAGCAATAGTTAATGTCATCCTGAGCTAAAAACAGACAAGAAATGGCAGAAGAGTTTGAATGACTTACCCAAACTGGAAGGAGTAGACTTTCCCATGGAAGGATGCAGTGAGACCTGCTTTCTGCTTTTGTTTTTATTCATGTCCTTTAACAACAAAAGATAATTAAATACTGAACACAAGGTGCAAGAGAATGAAACATCTACCAAGTGAGATGAAAGATTTATTACAAGTACTTACAGAGAGAGAACTTTGATTACAGGCATCCTTGAGAACTCTTGCAAGAGTGAAAGGGCAGGATGTTAAGCCATAAATCCCAAATTACTATTATATTCTAGTAAAAAAACCTTGATAACATAGTTTGACTAAACTAAGTCTTTCTGGCCTTTGTAAGCCGAAACATCCTAACCAAGGATTGTCTGTAAGCACATTTGCAATTTCTTCATGAAGGTTGTCATGATGAGAGAAAAGGAATTTTTTTTGCATATAAAAAGAAGGTGTTCCCGAGGACAGTCAATCAGGAGCCCATTTCACTCTACGCGTGTTCCTCTGAGGATAAAAGTGTTCAGTCACACCAGGCGTTCTGTCTTTGTGATCCCAGGGCAAGGATTTGTTTGTACGCTGTGTCCCACAGAGGTACCCATTCACTATACAAAGCCTGCCATTGAAATTGTCTCCACATATGCGGCAGGGTTGCAGACGCCAGTCAGGCATGTGCGAGACTGTCCCCAGCAGCGTCACACCCATTGCTTAGCACAGACAAACGCTGCCAGTTCCCTTAGAGCTCGGGCTCAGCCTTGTCATGAGAGGAGAGCTGTGGCAGACAGTTCTCAGGGACTTCCATCTAGGTCTCATTGCTGCATTGCATTGCACTCTGTTGCAGGGCTGCTGGGTCTCCAATCACTTTCAGTTCCAGTTCCTACTTTTTTTAAAAAAAATTTCTTCACTGAGGCATTGCCTTTCATCCTTCCTCCTTTTCCTCAGCTGTTTTCCCTTTGATATGCCTTCGACATCTACCTTTGCTCACCATAGGAGAGTTTCTCAGAAAGAGCTGGGTCTGATTTGACAGCACTTAGATCTCCTCTTGCTCCCACCAGCTCTTAAAAAGATAGGTGGCTAATTGGAGCCAGCTGTTTGGCAGGTTTTCCACCTATGTGGTAGTTCAGTCTGTCACAATGAGATGACAGTGGGAATAGACCATAAAAATCCTTGAAAGTGAAGACAAGCAGCTCACATTTGATATACAGAGGAGAAAGCATGTGGAGGGAATCAAAGACAGGGGCTGCATGGTCAACAGACCCGGAGAGAGATCTTTAATGTAGTGCTGTGACAAGACAGCTTTTGTAGAGGGAAGGAGTGGCTGCAGCAAGGAGACAGGAGGTGATCAGAGCCTTGTGATGTGGTTTAGTGCTGGAAATGAATAAGAAAACCCAAAGCTGAGAAACATATTTAGGAAGAATCAGCAATATTTAGGGAGCGTTGATGTAAAGACCAAAAAAAGGGGATTAAGTGTTATGCATTTGCCATATACGACTAAAAATTTAACAGGAAAAATGAAAATACTGCTGTAGGGGTTTGGGTTCTT